>VZTE01002477.1:271301-284804 GCA_013397775.1 Eulacestoma nigropectus
TCTGAGTTTATTTTACTTTTTTTTTTTTTTTTTTTGTGTGTGTCTGTGTTGTTCACCAGGTTGGGAAGGGGGAGAGGAGTTTATCCTCCTGGGAGAAAGGCAGAGATATTGACTTGATATCTGCTCTCGGTAGCTCACCAGCCCTGCTCGGGGCTGCTGGCACAAGACCCATCACCTCATGGGGGCCCAGTTTGGGGGCTCTCCCTCACTCCCAATGCCAATGAGTTTGCAGGGTCTCAGCCCCCAGCCAATGGCCCACAGATTTTTCTTCTTCTCTCCCCTCGCCAGCCTTGGTGGCCAACAAAAGTGGCTCACCATTTATCTTGGGGCTGTGCGGGGTGTGTGGCCGATGCCTGTCCCACTGACAAAGGCACCTGTCTGCGTCCCCACAGAGTGATGGCCCCAGCCTCAGCCAGGGCGAAGGGCACAAAAGCCCAGAGAGGTGATGCAGCCATTGTGGTGCTACAATTAGAGCCTTGATTGATTAACAGCTCCGTGTTATCAGCAGGGCCCTCAGCTTGGTGGGGAAATGGGGGTGGCCCTGCAGACCCCAGTAAGCAAATGCAGAAATAGGCCCCTTCTGTCCCAAATTACTACCTTTGGGGTGCCATGGAAGTGGGGAATGGCCATGAGTTGCCCCACTGCCTGTACCTCATATCTGATGGTGGTGGTATCACCTCCATGAGCCACCAGGGCCAGCTGTGCCCTTGTGCCATGGGGTGGCCTCAGAGGGTCTGCCCCCATACCATTTTTCAGCCCTACTAATTTTTCGCTCTGCTGACAAATGTCAGTGCTGATACTGTCCTGACAGACAGTAGCAGGGATGCAGTCCCTTTCAGTAAGGCTCACCCTGTGGATATCAACCCCTCCTGGCAACCTTGGGGACAAAGCCTGGGTGTCGCAGCCCCCTGCCCACGCACCTCTGGGTGCCCCAGCTGCACCTGAAGTGGCTCTCGGGTGCTGCTTCTTACCCAGCTCTCGATGACCCCTGGGATGCTGTCCTTGCCCCTCAGCCCTTCTGTCCCCTTTTTCTTAGGTACTCGACTCCAAAATCCCTGTCTCCTCCAACAGATCCGTGCACAGCCACCCCTGCACACCCGCTCCTGTACACCCACACCCTGCCTGCCCTCCCCACGGGGATGGCACCCACTTGGAGGAGAGGCAGGACAAGAAGGGACAGAAGGCACAGGAGTGGGACAGCCAGACACGAAGGGATGTGGAGTAGCACCGTCAGGGAAGCATCAGATTCCCTCCCTCCTCCTCCTCACACCAGCAGGCACTTACTTAATTAGCCCCGGCCCCAATAGCGCGGGAGTTAATTAGCTCTGGAGAGAGAGATAATGAAGCTGCAGAACAGCCCATGAATCTTGTGGCTGATGAATGCTGGGGGGCCGAGGCAGTGCTGATGTTCCCACTCGCTCCCCACAGCCCTGCACCAGGGCCAGGGGGCACCCATGGGGCAGTACCCAGCCCATCCACCGCCTACAGCCGGCCCCCAGCATGAGCCCCATGGCCGTGCCAGCCACTCAGCACACACCCGTGAGTGAAACAAGTTTGTGGTGTCCCAGCCCAACCCAAAAGTCAACCTCTGCAGCCCCACAGACAGGTGAGGACCCTCACCACCCTTCCAATGGGCAGGGCGTGCAGGCGACTGCCCCTCTCTGCCCTCCCTGACCCCTCGAACAGCCAGCCCCGCAGCTCCTGCACCCCCCTTAGCCTTTCCCCGTTAATTAGCTCGGCATTAACCTCTGCCTGGGGTTTACTGGCTATCGAGCGGCTTGTTTATTAATCCACACACCAGCAAAAGGCTCTAATTAATACGGCCGGCCACACGCCCGCGCTCGGCAACTTTTAATTGTCGCAGGCCCAGCCGGGGAGGGCGAAGGTTAAAGCATTTATCGAGTCCCCGGGAGCCGGCTCGGCCCCCCATGCCGATAGCAAAGATTTCCGATGAGGATGGGTTGGCTGGCGAGCCCTTAACCCCTGGGTGCCCGGCGCTGCCCGGACTGCTGGCTCCACTCCCGCACATCATAGGCATCGCTGAGAGGTGCCGGTGGTGGGCATCCTCACCAGGCGCTGGCAAAGGGCGCTGCCAAGGGCATTCCCACCAGGCATCACTAAAACGTCCTGAAAACTGCTAATGGGCATCATTAACGGGTGTTGCTAACGCTTGTCACCAAGGGGTATGTTAATGGACATCCCCACGGGGGCGTTTCCAGTGGGCATCCCTGCTGGGCATCGCTAATGGCCATGGGATACACATCACAGCTGCCCCAGTGTAGGGTTATGGGGGAGGCCCAGGGGAAGCACCGCAGGACCTGCCTGAGGGTTTTGTAGAGACCTGGAGCAGCTCAAAGCCTGAGAACAACACATTGTGAGCCCCCCACCAGCAGCTGAGGCAGGGGTGGCAGTGGCACCCACCCCAGCCACCCACCTTTACCTCTCTTCTGCATGAAGCCAAAGAGGTCATCCAGGAACTCCTTGCGTTTCGGGTCCTCGTCCAGTTCATAGAGCTGGAGGCAGGAGAGAGAGAGGGGTCAGTGCTTCCAGCACGTGCAGGTAAGAATGGAGAGGGACAAGTGCTTGGGGCAGGACACTGCCTGTGCCAGAACCTGGCTTCACCCCTGGCCCCACCTGCCTGCTCTGCCAGCAACAAAAGGCTCTCTGTGCACCACTGACAGAATTCCCTGACACACTCTCTGCGCTGGCAGTGCTGGGCTCTCTCCGTGCCTGGGGTCTGGCATGGGCTCCCCACAAAACACTGACTATTTTGAACCTTTGCTGCAGAGATGCTGAGTCTGTGCCTGAGTCTGTCCTGCCCCTCGCCCTCTTAGGTGCAAGAACCACAGCCCAGGGGCATCAGCAAACCCCAAGCCCCAGGCAGGACCCCGGGATCACGATGCTCAGCTCTGCTCTGGCACCACCGAGTGCTAGTGTTCCCCAAGTCCCAGCACAGGATCAGCAACCTCATCAGCCCTCATCCCTCACACCGAACGGTGAAGGCTGATCCCATCCTGAGGAAGGAAAAGTTGGCTCAACCATGGCACTGGGTACCATCGAGGGAGCTGCAAGCACTGGGGCTACCACGTGCACGTGATTGCACAGACACAAACATAGGGCTGTGAGGATACTTGTGTGTGCTGAATGGTCTGGACACATGGACACAGCCTGAGCTGAGGGACAGCACTGGGGAGGTGAGTGCAGCCCCTACACCAGGGACACGAAGTTCCGGCTCTGTGTGAAAGTCCGGGCTCGCCTGATTCCAGCACAGTGCCTGAGTGACCATGACAAATTGGAGCCTGCCAGATCGATGGCCCAGCAGTAAAAGTCAGAGCACATGAAGGAAAAATTAGCACCAATCGAAGACGCTATAGACACCAATTCCTCCCAGCAAGCCCGGCAAGAATTTAAAGCCATTGAAAAGAAACAAAACTCAGCAGCCCAGAATGGATTTCCAAAACATATACAAAGAAATGCAAGCTGGAAAACAAAGTCAGGCACAAAATAGAGTCGTTTAAAAAACAATTGTGCTGGGAAAGGCCGTTAAAAACCAATAGAAAGGGAGCACACCCCCGCTCCACACAGAACATCATTCACCAGACAGATAAAGAGAGCTGTGCTTAAGGGTCGTCAGGCTGCCGGAACACGGGGATGTGGGGATGGGGGGGATGCAGGGATGCCGTGGGGACACATGAATGCAGGGATATGGGAATGCAGGGATGTGGGGCTGCAGGGACTTGGGGTACGTGGGGATGGGGTGATGCAGGGATGCAATTGGGACGTATGAATACAGGGACAGGGTAATGCAGGGATGTGGGGATGAAGGGACTTTGGGGACATGGAGATTTGGGGATGAGAGAATGTGGGGACACACGGGGATGTGAGGATGCTTCTACAGACCCCATGGTTCCCGTCACTGAACAGACACACCTAACACAGTCCCTCATCTAACTCACAGGTGCCAGCTGCCGGTCCCTTGTCAGGGACAGGTCAGTGGTAACTGCCTGTCCCTAACCTCGTCTAGGGGTAAAACTGCCAGACTCACACCACACCCACAGGTGATGACTGCCTGGCTCCATGGAGCTCCTTCTTTGCCACTGCCCTGCTCTCTGGATCCCACTTACCTATCCCCTCCTTGCAGCAGGGTGCTCTTGGAGTGCCCCAAACCCTGGGTGCCAGCACTCTGTCCCTCTCCACCGCAGTACTCCCTGCCTCACTCTGTGCCCCCTCCCCATTGCCTGCTCTTTTCCAGGAGCTCCTCGAGCCATTGATTACGGTAACTAGGTCGCGCTCTGAGCAGAGCTCCAGGAGGCTGCTTTGATTTCTGCCCCAGGAAGGCTGTGTCAGCCGGGCTTTGCCTGCATTTCCCTGCCTGTCCCTGCCTCTGGAAGGCCTCCACACCAAGCACTTTGACATCCCCTGACATCTGGCCTGTCAAGGCAGGAGCAAACCTCCAAAGTGGCAACTACCACTCATCCCACTGCAAGGTGAAGCCATGGCCTTCCCAAGGGTCACCCAGCAGATGAGCTTCAGCACCCACACCTCTGCCCTGGGTGCCACTCGTGTTTCTTCTCCCATCAATGCCAGCAGGATCCCATCCAGAGCGGGCTGCTACTGACTCCAGCCCCCAAAACAGGTGTGACCTCCAAGGGCCGGGTTCTATTTTCCCACTGTTTATTAACCTCTAACCTTTATCTGTGGGGCACTGAGATGCAAAAACACGTTACATCAAACGGGGAGCAAAGGTCAGCTTTTAAGTGGAGACAAGAGCGGAGCTGAGTAACTGCGGACCAGCCAGCAGGGCCCTTGGGTACGCTTGGGATGCATGGGGTGTTCCACGAGATTTGGGGATGCTCAGGCTGGAGAAGAGGTCTCCTGGGTCACACACAGTCGCTGTGCAGGGACACATGCCTCACCTGGGTGCACATAACCCCACAAAGGCTGACACAACCCCACACGGGGGTGTGCAAGCCCATGTGAGCACATACAACCCTACACAGGCATGCACAGCTACGTCTGGACTTGCAGAACCCCATAGCCCCATTGCGCACAGCCTTGTGTGGCAACACTCAACCCCTTGTGGGCATTGCACAGTTCCACACAAGCACAGGCACAACCCTGTACAGGGACACAGATCCCCCCTAGTGCCACAGAGAAGGTGGAATGGGCATGTACAACCCTGCACAAGCACACGCAACCTTGCATCGGTGTGCACAGCCCCGCAGGGGCACGCAGAACACCACAGGAGCGTGCACAAGCCTGTGATGCACGTGCACACGCAACCCACATGGGCACAGACCCCTGCACAGGCACACAAACCCCAGCCGGGCACGCACAGCCCCAAATGGGCACACGCAGCCCCATACGCGCATGCACAACCCCAAACGGACATGCACAACCCCATATCTGCACACACAAACCCCGTACGTGCATGCACAACCCCAGATGGGCACACAGAGCCCTGAACAGGAACACACAACTCCAGAAGAGGAAGTACAGCCCCACACATGCATGCACAAGCCCAGACACATGGATGGGCACCCCTGACCCTGCAGGGCATACGCTGCCCCAGAGCATCCTCCCCTGCCTTGGAGCAGTGGTCTGAGCCTTGCCCAGGGGCAGTTGTGCAACACAACCAGCGGCTCCTGCTTGCGGTGACCTATGAGCAAGGACCCTTTTAATCGTGTTTGTATTGATATAATTAGTAACTCATTTAACGCCATCGATGTAACTATATTCCTCTATAAACAGAAGTATTAAACTGTCAAGCCCCGGGATCGATATCCCGCCGGTGCGCAGCGCAGCCCTGCTCTGCCGGTCCTGGGGACCCGTCCGTGGTGCTTGGCCACCCCACTGGCCTTGGAACCCCAGCAGCACCCCACCTCCACCTGGCACTGCTGGCCTGGGTGCTGGTGCAGGGCTAGTTGAGTGTGTCCTCATCCCACACCCCACGCTGGGTGCAGCTCTGGGACCTGTTCCCTCCTGTCATGCCATTGTCATGGCGACGTCTATATTCCTTAAGGGATGGGGATAATGGGGCTTGTCAGGCAGGTTAAAGGTCAGCGGGTTGAACATGGTTTATTAACAAGATGTGAATAGACCTTGTGCTTCCTCCTCCTCCTCCCCACGATTAAGTAACATTGTTAGCACCACTCGTTCACCGAGGAGATGCCTCTCCAGGAGCCAGGAGGGCTTCTAGAGATGAAGCTTGGGTCCCTGAGACCCCTTAGCCTAGCTGACACCCAAGGCAGAGGAAGGATATGATGAGGTGCTAAGCCATCCCCCAGGCACTTCCAGCTTGTCCCATCCTGGTGAGTCCTCACACAGTCCCCCCTGGGCCCTGCTGCCAAGGGAAGTGATCTCAGTGGGATCCCCGCAGTCCTCGCTCAGCTGCCACCTCCTGCTGGCAGCGAGAGCTCAGATTGGCAGCCAGGATTTAATCCACTTAATATGAACTGTATTGATCCTGGACCCTGCTCAGCTCCTCCCCACCTTGCAAACCCCCAAACCCTGAGCTGCTTAATATACACCACATTGATTAGCCACACTGCTAATTTTTCCATCTGGCCACTGTTCACGCAGGGCGCCCAGGTAATGCTCACCTCCCTGCACCCCCCAGCCACACACCACGGGTGGCTGACTGCTGATGCAGTTTTGGAGTCATTGCACCTCTCTGGAGCTCGGCTGTTGCCTCTGAGATCCTTTCCCAGGAAGATGGTTGGGGCAAAACCAAGAACCCAGACACTGGGCTGTCCTCCCCTGTGCCCTGCTGGCATGCCTCAGAATACCCAGGATCTGGCTATTCCCAGTTGAGACACAGCCCTGAGTGCCCTGGGGTTCAGGGATCCCAACAGCATCCACATTCAGAGTCCCCCCATCCACGGGGCACAGACAAGGAACTAAGGGCTTATGAGTCCCTCCCCCGTCCGCATTGCCAGAGCTGGGGGGCAGTTCACTCCCCGCCAGGCACAAACCACCCCCTGACCTTGCAAGCCACCACTCGCCTCTTCCACCAGTTGTTAATAAGTTAATGGTTACGGGACGGCTTTGCCGGGATGGCCGGCTGCATTTGAAGGCAGTGCGGGCTCTTGGGGGACACTGCTCCCCTGACCCCACAGCCCTGATGGGTATGGGGTGCTCACTCATCCCAAAACCACCACCCTCAGCAGCCACCCCACCAGTGCTGCCGGACATCTCTTTTTGGGGACCTCTCCCAGCGCTGTGGTTCCCCCTCAAAGCCTTTCCTCACGCTTAATATTTAACGGCGCTTTACAGAGCAGGCAGGTTTAATCAGCGCTGATAATGCGGCAGATCCGGCAGGTCATTAAAACCCCCTCCCCGCCGCAGCTGCTCCCGGGAGGGCTGCCTGCTGCAAACATTAACCTGGCTCCGTGCAAGGGTTGCTGGCAGCGCCAGCCTCGGGACGGCAGCCCCCCACCCACAGCCTGGCCCCGGCATGAAGTGGGGGGCTCACACGGTCCCCAGCCTTCTGCTCAACACATTTTGCAGGAGGGGAAACTGAGGCAGGGGGTGCTGGCATGGCTCCCCCACAGGCTGCAGCCAGAGGAAACACGGTGCCCACGGCTGTGTGGTGCCACCATGGGCACCATCCACGGCCCCTATCCCGTCTGGGGGCGGCGGCACGGGGGAGGCGGTCCCGGCGAACGCGCGTCCCCCGCGATCAGCCCCTTCATGCTCGTTCATGGCTGAGCAGGCAGGGAGTCAATGAGCGGATTTGTTCGGGTTAACCTCCCTGACCCACCAGCGCTTGCTATGCCACTGCCTCCCCCTCCATGCTTGCTTTCCCCTCCACGTCTGCCTCCCCCTCCATTCTCGTCCCTCCCTGCCCCTGATCCCTCCATGGGTGACTGAAATCGTGGGACACCCTTCCCCTTCAATCCCTTACTAGGTGACCGGAGCCATGGGACCCTGCTCTGTCACCAGCACCATGCCAGGTGGTAAAGCTGACTCTCCCCACCCTCGATGCCTCCTGGGGTGATCAGAGCCAGGGGACCCTGTCCATGACCAGCACCACCCCAAGTGTCCCAAGGAACATGCACATGGACCCCCACGGTGCGTGGGTGAGCACACGGGGCATGTGCTGGCACACACCTGCTGTGGGGCTGTGTGAGGACAGGGGTGCACACCTGGGGGGATGTGTGCATGCCTGGGATGCACTGGCTGCTCAATCCGCCTTCCCTACCATGCAGCTCTGGCTTCATCCCCTTCCTGCAAATTCTTTGAAGGGACGATGTGGAAGGAGGTGGCCCCCTCAACCCCACCCCCTGTGAAAGCAATGCCAGCCCCTGCCCTGGCCTCCAGAAGAGCTGCCTGCCTGAGCAGAAAGAGCATCTGAGGCTTGTGCTCACTCATGCCCTGCCACAGACATGGGATGTGAGCTCTGGATCCATGATGGAGCAACCCCAAGCTGCAGCCTACAGGGGAGAACACAGCCCCACCAACACAGGCACCTCCAGTGGGTGCCCTGTGCCCCAGGGGACAGGCTTCCACAGCCCCCATGTAGAGTCTGCTCACCCTCTGCACACTCATGCACACTGCAGCCTGCTCTGTAGATGCACACACGTGTGCGTGCTCTCCGCACAACCACCCTGGACAAACAGCCCCAACGAGCACACTCACACAGTCCCTGCACGTGCTCCCCTCTGCACAGACCCCGTGCACACTTGTGCACCCCTACACACTCTTCACGTATACACACAATCCTAGTGCATATCCATCCATCCATCCATCCATGCCCTTGGGACCAGAGTCCACCGCTCCAGATCTGACCTCCCTGCTGCAGCCCTGCCTAGCTGGCTGGCAGCACAGGAGATTTACCTCCATTATTAACCCAATTAGTGGATTATCAGAGGCCCAAGTTGATGAGAGGGAGCATCCTCTCCAAAGACTCAACTGGCATTCGACTTCAGGGAGGCAGCTGGGGAGGGAGCTGGAAGCAGCCTCAGGATGAGCTCCAGGCAGTGCTCCTCTCCCCTCCACAGTGCCTTTATTCTCACACCCTCAACTAGTTTTTACACCTCCTCTTTGGAGCCCCCAGTCCCAAGCCCTTGGGACTCCTGGTTGGAATATAGTGTTGTGACAGCTCCTGGGGCTCTGAGCATCCAACAGGCTCCAGTGGGGCTGGGAAGTGCCCTGGAGGCAGCAGCAGGAGCGGCAGACTGGCACCCACCAGGACTGCTCAGTGCTGTGGGCTGGGCAAGAGGCGGCCTTGGAGGAGGCTTAGCCCTCAAACCCTTCCTCAAGCACCCACGGGTCCATGCAATTCAACACATGGAGACACTGGTATGGGCAGGCACACACCCAAACACAGTGGAACACCCCGCGTGTGCCTGGACATGCACACGGGTGTCCTCAGACTCCTGTGGGCACACACACACACCCCTACAGCCCTGCACATCCACGCACACCTGCGTGCTCATACGGATCCACAAACACATTCCAGCACTTCCCCGGGTTCACACACACTTTGCACGCTCCTATGGATCCATACAGACACAAAGAGTTTCCCAAGGATCCCTACACACAGGAGTACTCACGTGGGCTCACACACACACACACACACACACACACACACACACACATACCCCTATGCTCACATTTGTGTTTACACAGATGCTCATACTCATGTTGGTCTGTGGGCACACACACCCTCAGAACACCTCTGTGTGCGCTCCCAGACATACCCCAGCAGCCCCCCAACCCTGTCCTGTGCCCTCCACTGGTGCTGGGTTGCCAGAGCTGTTGGAGCTCCAAGGATCAGCACACCAACCCTCGCTGCTGACGCCACCTTCCCGCTGCAGGTGGTCCCATACTGGGGGCAGAACTCTGCTCGCAGGTTTGTTGGAGAAAAGCCTCCAGGCAGACACGGACAGGAGCAAACACACCATGTCCATCCCCCCTCCCTGCCTCTGCAGTGTAACCAGAGACCCTCCAATTCAGCCCTGGGAGCCCTTGGTCCTGCACCTAGGTTGAAGATGCGCTGGCGGCAAGGAGGGGGCTGTGGCATGGAGACCAGTACCCTCTCCTCAGGGTCCCCCTCTTCAGCCACCTCCATTCCCTGAACATTCCTGCCTCTATTTCCCCCATCCCCAGGGACACCACCACAGGAGAAAGCAGTAGGGAGAGAGGTAGGAGGGTGCACACCACAGACCCTTCCACCCCGTTTTGGGATGGCCCTCTGTGGCACGAGGAGGTCTTTGGCTATAGGGGCACACACCTCCAGGCTTTGGGATGTGAGTGCACGCATTCAC
The DNA here is from genome assembly GCA_013397775.1 of Eulacestoma nigropectus. Classification (NCBI taxonomy): domain Eukaryota; kingdom Metazoa; phylum Chordata; class Aves; order Passeriformes; genus Eulacestoma; species Eulacestoma nigropectus. The sequence continues at coordinate 281,573 of VZTE01002477.1, forward strand.
AGCTGGCAAGCCCTCTTCAGACGCATGTTAAGGACAGGTGGGTGGGTGCAAGAGGCAACTGCTGGCATCAAGGAGAGGCAGGGCAGGAGGAACAGCCACACCAGGGTTAGGCTGAGGATAATGGCAAAGAGCTGCTGGCAAAACCAGCCACCCTCAAATTAACTGCTGAGGCTACCAGACACCCCAGAGTTCCTAAAGGGTTGGCTGAGGCTCACCCCCTGCAGCTGCTCTTGGGCAGGGAGGAAGGAGCTTCAGAGGATCCTGATCCCCCCCAGTCACAGATGAGTGTGAACATGCTGGAAGGGCCCTGGCAGGGAGGGCATCCTCCTGCCAGCAAACACTCCGCTGACAGAGAGCTGGATGCAAAGCCCAGATGTTTGAGTCTCTCCCACCCTGGGAGGCGGAAAAGAAAGCCTCGGGTTCTGACGCTGTTCTTCTATCACTTGGAGGAAACCAGGACATCCATGCCCTGCCTGTAGGCATGGTTTCCCTATGGGAAAGCTGAATTCATGGAGCTGAGCTTGGCACTAGAAATGTCACACTCTTACCCGTGCCCTCCAAGTCAAACATAATGTAGCAGCACAGAATTAAAACTTAGAGGCAACCCAGTCCTCAGAGAAGCTGAGGTTCATGGCTAGTGCACAATCAGGCCCCACTGGGTGCCCCCCACCTCAGGGCTGGGTCTGCCTGACAGCCCTGGGTGTGGAGACCTCCCAGACCTTTGCCCAGGACCCATGTGTCCTTATCAATGTACATAAACCAGCACCGGGAGCTGATGCAAGAGGCAGGGGTGAGGGGGTCTCCCAACCTCCTAACATCACAGTGCCCCTCCCAGTCAGAGCAAAGGTCTCACCAGCCCCCTCCTCCCCAAACCAGAGCCTCAGGAAGCATATAAAACCATGGCATAGACGTGAGGTAGTTCCCCAAAAAGCTCCTCTTTGCAAAGCAGCATTTGCCCATTAACCCTTAATGGGTTTTGCCACAGCAACCTCGTCCTCTGCTCTCTTAGCACCACTGCACTGAGTGGAAACACTTCCCTGGCTGGTCCTGCACCAACCTCCCACCCCATCCCCATCAAGACACCCTCCCCACCACACAGAGATGGAGAAGTGACTCTCTGCTCATTTTCTCCTGAACAGCCTGGATTTGGTGGTCTCTGTTCACTTAGCTGTGCATCCAGTCCAGGAGGATGAGAGCAGGGACAAGCCCCGAACGCCACCCCGGGTGATGCCATGATGGCTTGGGGCAGTTTCAAGCAGGAGTCCTGGTGGGAAATACAGCTCTGGCCACTACAGGGTCTCTCTCCAGCTCCAGGACCCTCATAACCACATTGCCACTGCCCCAGCAGCTTTCCAGCAGACACATGCTGCACCCCCTCACCTCCCCCACAGCATCACAGCCCAGCCCCTGGGAAACCTCTAAAAGCTGAAGCACAGCCACCCTCCCCACTTAGTCCCTGCAGAGAGTGGAGAACCTGTTCCCCAGGCTGGGTGAGCCACAGCCCTGCAGCCTGGGGAGGACCCAGCAGGGACACGTCCCTCCCAGGCAGGGTTATGTCCCCTCCTGCACGATCTGTGGGAAGGGACAGGAGTCACAGCCACCCTGAAGACCCCAAAGCAAGCTGGCACCGCAGCCTATTCCACACTGCAGAAGGACATCCCATTGTTCTGTGGCTGGGACATGCCACCAGGTGGGAAACCCAGGTGTGGGTCTCTGGATGAGGGGTCCATCACTTTTCCAGTCAGGGTTGGAAAAAACCAAAGAGAGCAAACAAGGAACGAGCCAGCTCTCACCCTGGGAAGCTGTGGCAGGATTTATCCTGCACCCTAACCTCTCCTGTCATCCCTCTCCCAGTATTCACAACATTCCTGCTCTGCACCAGGGACGCGGGCAGCCCCAGACAGGGGCAGGGCTGAAGGACGAGAAATGCCGCGGATGCTTTTCTCTAGCCTCCCCGGGAGGGAGGAGCTGCTTTCCACCTCCCGGCTGACCCCGGGAACCGGACAGTCAGCCTTTTTCTGTGCAGCGAGGTGTAATGTAACACTTCCCGGACGAGCTGTTTGGCCTGTGCAGCTCAGCCAACCCGGCCCTCCCCGGGCTGCTTCAGGGCAGTGTCAGGAGCTGGCAGCATCCCCGGGCACGGCCGGGGGCATGTGCTGCCCGTGCCGTGTCTGCACCTGTACCTGCCGCCTTGTGGACAGCGGATGAGCCCCGGCCCCTCCAAACAACAACGTGTTGAGCAATTCGAAACAGAAAAGGCAGCAGCATGCCCCCACAGCAGCCGCAAGTTGGGTCCCTGCTGCTGTTCCCTTCCTCTCCTGCCAGAACTGGGTAAGACAGAAGCGCCCTTGTCCTCCTGTCCCTGAGCAGTGCCATCCTAAAAAGCCACACAACATCTGTATGGGGACATCTCTGCCTGTTCTATCCCCTCGCCACACCTTCCCCATCACCCACTGTGCCTCTCTCTCCCCCACAACGAAGCTGAGCGCACGGGGAGCACAAACCTGCCCTGGTGGTGTGCACTCCATGCCCACACCCTTGCACAGAGAGGCACCCGCTGCGTGCAAACCAGAGCTTGCACAAGACAGCTCAGATGAGATCCACACACATGCAATACAGGGAGACCTTTCTTCCATCCTTCATACGAGCCCCTGGAGCCCTGTTCCCTGTGCCAGATCTCACTTGCAAAAGGATGTTCCCTACGCCCACCAGGAAGGAGGCGACAGGGTGTATGTGCTGCTCCCTCCAGTACAAGAAACCAGTGAGCTGCACTGAACAACCGTAACGTGTCCTGGCCCTTGCAGACACACAAGGGAACTCAGCTCCACGGCTCGCCAGCTCCTTGGGGTGACCACACACCAGACCCTCTGCCCTTTTTCACCTCTGCAAAACCTCTGTGGACAGCGGTCAGCCTATTTCACCCGTTATGGAAAGCACCAGGGATGGAGCTGGCATAGATCAGGGTGGGCACAGGAGATGCCTGGACACTGGGCACCCTGCCATGATTCCGGGCCTGTGGACAGGCACAGGGAACACTGAGGAGGTGGGGCCATGAAGCAGGGTTGAGACGGGGTTTGGTAGCAGGGGAGATGGGGAGCACATGAGAATGCCTGTGGAGTTTAGGGACAGGGGCAGTGAGGAGCATTCAGGGGGTACCCATTTAGGGGAGGATGAGGTTTGGGGGCAGTGGATGAGTACTGGGGGGGTTCATTTAGGGTGGCATCGCAGTAAT
>VZTE01002477.1:295193-335094 GCA_013397775.1 Eulacestoma nigropectus
CGGCCACGCCACGCACGGCCCGGGCGGCTGCGCCGGCGCGGCGGGGCGGGCCGGGAGGCTGGCAGGGGCCGGGCCCGCCGGGTTTCCGGGAGTGCGGCGGCATGGAGCCATCGCCGGCGGGGGCGGAGGAGGGGGGCGGCCGCTTCCGCGCCAGCGGTACGGATGGGGCTGCCTTCCTCCATCCCTGCCTCCAGACCCCCGGCGGAGCTCAGCACGACCCCGGGGAGCGGGAGCTGCGGGGATCCTCCCTGCCCAGAGCAGCAGGGCTCCCGGGTTGGGACGGGGAGGAAGGGGCGAAGCTGAGGGAGGGCATAAAGCGAAGTGCAGTCCGTCTGGCTTGCCCCTTGAGAGGGCGCGGTGGGTGGGGTGCGTGTGCCCCCTTTGCCGGGGGGATCTGCACCTGACGCCCCGCTGCTCTCGCTCCCCGCAGAGCACCAGCACGCTCGGTACAACCCGCTGCGGGACGACTGGGTGCTGGTGTCGGCCCACCGGGTGAAGCGCCCGTGGCAGGGTCAGCTGGAGAAGCCGCCCCCCGAGGATGTGCCCCGCTGGGACCCCAACAACCCCCTCTGCCCCGGGGCCACCCGGGCCAACGGCGAGGTACCGCCAGGGACACAGGGACCCGGGCTCCCCCTGCCACCCCCTCCTGCCCTCATCCCTTCTCTCACCTCGGCAGGTGAACCCCCAGTATGAGGGTACTTTCGTCTTCCCAAATGACTTCCCTGCGCTGCAGCCTGATGCTCCAGAGCCTGGTAATTTTGGGGAGCAGAGGAGGCTGCGGGGGACCCGCAGACTTGGGTCCTTGGGCTGCTGCAGGGTGGCTTGGAGAGGCTTGGGTGCTGGCCCAGCACCTTCTCCCTGCCCACTCTCTGTCCTTCCCCAGATGACTGTGATCACCCCTTGTTTCGAGCTGCCCCAGCTCGGGGTGTGTGGTAAGTACTTCCATGGCTCCAGCGGGTTTGGGACACAATTTGTCGAGAACCTGTGGAATGATGCTGGACTGGGCCTGCTCCCCTCGTGCAGTACCTATTCTGTACACTCCTGCTCAGGTGGGGTCATGCTGGTGGTCTTGTCTCTGTCCCACTGCACCCAGCAAGGCCATGAGGGTCTCTGGAGACACTCGTAGTTAGAGCTATGCGTTTGTTCCACAGCAAGGTGATGTGCTTCCACCCCTGGTCGGACCTGACGCTGCCCCTCATGTCCCTGCCGGAGATCCGGGCTGTCATCGATGCATGGGCAGAGCTGGCGACTGAGCTGGGTGCTACCTACCCCTGGGTGCAGGTGTGGGGCTGGTGGGGGCTGCTCTTTTGTTGGTGAAGATGGGAGGCCAGCGCTGGGTACTCTGGCAGCACCTGGCATTGGGACCGTCTTAGTTGTGCGTGGGTCTCTTGTCCCTACTTTGTGCCCTGCTGAGTGTTTCCATGTGGCTGTGAGGCTCTCTTCTCCTGCGGGTTGCTTCTCTGCTGTGCTGGGGACACCACGACAGCCTGCAGTGGGGCCCTGTGGCTGGGACCTGCCGGCTGCACCTCTTCCTCCTCTCGCAGATCTTCGAGAACAAGGGAGCGATGATGGGCTGCTCCAACCCGCACCCCCACTGCCAGGTGAGGCTGTCCCACCTGTGTCCTGGTTAAACTACAAGTCCCTGTGGTGACCCTACAATAAACCCCGAGAGCAGATGTGAACGGCAACCCCCCTGCCCTGGTCCGGAAGCTTTTTACGATGAGGATACCCCTGTATGTGTCCTGTCCCCTCCCCTCCTGGGGACTGTCCCTTGTGGCTGCCACATGCCAGACTCTCCACCTGGTGGCAGCAGGGACCTGCAGATGGGCAGCGTGGCTAGGGGTTCCCCTGCAAGTGAGAGGTACGAGGACCTTAGTGCTGTGCCCCGATGTCCCTCCCAGGTGTGGGCCAGCAGCTTCCTCCCGAACGAGGCGCGCTTGGAGGACCGGACGCAGCGACAGCACCTGAGCCAGCACGGCGTGCCCATGCTGCTGGAGTACGCTGAGCAGGAGGCTCACCGGAAGGTGAAGGCATGGATGTTGTCTGTACCCCCTCCCTGGGAGCAGGTTGTGTGCCGGGGTGGGCTCCCCAGCCCCCAGGAGCTGGGCCCTGGGAGTGCCCAGGAGTGCCCTGGGGTGTTGGGACTGTATGTCTCCATCAAGCGCCACATATAACAACTCCCTGCAGTGCTACAGGCGGGGGACAGAGTGGCTGGTCGGTGGCCAGGCAGAAAGGGGCTTGGGGTGCTGGTTGACAGCCGACTGAACATGAGCCAGCAGTGTTCCTGGCTGGCCAAGAAGGCCAGAGACCTCCTGGCCTGTATCAGGAACAGTGGAATAGTGTGGCCAGCAGGACCAGGGAAGTAATTCTTCTCCTGTACTTGGCACTGGTGAAGCCACACCTTAAATGCTGTGTCCATTATTGGGCCCCCAATTCAGGAAGGATGTTGAGATGCTCGAATGCATCTGGAGAAGGGCAGCAAGGCTGGTGAAGGATCTGAGACACAAGCCCTATGAAGAGCAGCTAAAGGAGCTGGGGGTGTTTAACCTGGAAAAAAGGAGGCTCAGGGGAGACCTTATCACTCTCCACAACTCCCTGAAAGGAGGTTTTAGTCAGGTGAGGGTTGGTCTCTTCTCCCAGGCAGCCAGGGACAGGACAAGAGGACACAGTCATAAACTGCACCACGGGAAGCTTAGGCTGGACATTACGAAAAAATTCTTTACAGAAGGAGTGATTGGGCATTGGAATGGGCTGCCCAGGGAGGTGGTGGAGTCAAAGACTGGTTGTGGCACTTAGTGCCATGGTTTAGTTGATAAGGTGGTGTTAGGTCACGGGCCGGACTTGATCTCAAAGGTCTTTTCCAGCCTAGTTGATTCTGTGATTCTGTGCCCTGCAGGAACGGCTGGTGGTGGAGAATGCAGACTGGCTAGTCGTGGTGCCATACTGGGCTACCTGGCCCTACCAGACCATGCTGCTGCCCCGCCGCCACGTCTGCCGCCTCCAGGACCTCAGTGACAGCGAGAGGGACAGTGAGTGGGTCTGAGACGTGTTGTACGCCATCCCATGTCCTTTGGGCTTGACCTTGTTAGGAGGCAGCTGTCCTGGTGGTGGAGGGCTTATTTCCTTGGGGTGGGGGCTGCTGGGCTTAGCTGAGGAGGGGAATGGCACCCCTGTTTTGTTAGGATGAGAGCTAGTTGTTTGGGCACAGCCAGCACTGCTGGTGGGACTTGTGTCCTTTTTGGGGTGATGAAGCACAGGCTGCTCCCTGCTTTTGTGGGGGGCTTCTCGGGCTGCCTTGCTCGGGCTCCCTGCATGGGTGGGGAGGGGCAGGAATTACCAAGTGCGTCCCTCCTGCCTGTCCCTGGTGTCCACCCAGGGAGAGGTGCTGCGGGTGACCCCACCACGCACCTGGCAAGCTGTTGGCCAGCTCGGGGTGGGAATCACTGTCACTTTTCTGCAGACCTGGCCTCCATCATGCAGAGACTGCTCATCAAGTACGACAACCTCTTCGAAGTCTCCTTCCCCTACTCCATGGGCTGGCATGGTGAGTGGCATGGCTCCACAATCCTCTCATCCGCATCCCTGTCCCCTCCCTGCGGCTCACACGGCGCCTCTACCCCTGGCAGGAGCCCCCACAGGCCCCTACCTGGAGGAGGACTGCAGGCACTGGCAGCTCCATGCCCACTACTACCCCCCGCTGCTGCGCTCTGCCACCGTCCGCAAGTTCATGGTGGGATACGAGATGCTGGCACAGGCGCAGAGGGACCTCACCCCGGAGCAGGTGAGTGCAGCCCAGGGGGATTGGAGGAGCCAGGGGGTTGTGTGCCAGGGTGTGACAGCCCCTGCCTGTCTCTTGTGCTGTGCCCTGCAGGCAGCCGAGCGCCTGAGGAGCCTCCCCGAGGTGCACTTCAAGAAGAGGGCCGAGGAGGTGTGATGGGGAGCAGCAGAGCATCCAGCCCTTGGATGTGAGTGTGAGGGGGGTGGGGGATCTTAATGTTCTCCACCACTACCTGAAAGGAGGTCATAGCCAGGTGGGGGTTGGTCTTTTCTCCCAGATAACTAATGATAGGACAAGAGGGAACAACCTCAGTTTGTGCTAGGGGAGGTTTAGATTGGATGTTGGGGAATATTTCTTCACTGAAAGGGTGCCCAGGGAAGTGGTGGAATCACCATGCCTGGAAGTATTCAAAAAATGTGTAGATGTGGCACTTAGGGACATGGTTCAGTGGGGGGTTTGATAGTGCTGTGGCAACAGTAGGCGTTTAAAATTGTATCGTTTGGTGTGCTCAGTAAGGCCAGGAGTCAGCTGGGAGTGGTGAGACCTGAGGTCTGGGAATTTATGTCAGTTGTGAGCCCTGTGTGCTCCCACATTCTCCTGAACCTTGTCCTGGCTTGGCTGGTTTTTGAGACTGGTTTTGCCTGTTTGGGGACTCAGGGTCTAATCCCGTGGTATCCTCGTGTAGGTGGTGTTGTTCCTTGTCTCTTTCACCATCCCAGGCTCTGTCTTCTGCCCCCATGGCATGCTCCTATCGCCACTAAAGGGCTTACCCTCCTTACCAGTCCAGTCTCACTGGTGGGACTGGGAGTTCTTCTGGCCCGTGGAGGGGCACAACCCCCCTGGACAATAAAACCTGGAAGCAAAGTGCCTCTACCTGTGCTCTCGTGGCTCTCAGCCCTAGATGGGAGGTTTGGGGTCTCTGATGAAGACCTCCAGCTCCTGCTGGGGGGTAACACTGGGGGCTCAGGGGATGTGCCGGCAGCCCAGTGCCTCCTGCTCCTGTCCCTGCCTCTGCGCTGCCTGCTCTTCCTCCCTGGGGGGAGCTCTGAGTCTGTCTCTTCGTGCTGCAGGCTTGTGGAGAAGTGGGAAACAGGGAGGAGGAATGGATGCAGCCCAAGGCTCAGTCGGCTCCTGGGAGAGGGCTGAGTCCTGGCAAACTTGCTGCGTGGAGGCTGCTGGCTGAGATGCTCAACCCTGGAGCTGTTCCTCTTCATCCTCTCTGCCTGGGGCTGCTGGCCTGCAGCCCTTGTGCTGCCTGCTGCTGGGATGCAGCCAGGGGCTGGTTCATCAGTGACCTGAGGGCTGCCAGGGAGTCCAGCTCTCCTGAATCTGCTGCCCCCTTCCCTGTGCTCACCCATGGTGTGGGATAGTGGCAGCCTGGTCCCTGGGCCGAGCTGGGGGATGTTCTATTCACCTCTGTGCTCTCCTCCATTACAGCCCCTCCCTCCAGGAAAGCCCCCGTACAGGGGCTGAAGGGGACTGTACAGGGGTAGGTGATGGGCAGTGATGCCACCACAGCTGGTGTGGGAGGATGCCAAGCACTGTCTACCCTCACGTCTTCACAAATAGTTTTTATTTGTCGCTAAGGAGCTGTTCTCACAACTCTCTAATGAGACCCTTCTCCTTGTTAAGTCTGTGAGTGAGCTCCTGGGGCCTACAAATACCTTGCAAGGAGAGAAATGCTCTCCTCCTACGTCCAAGACAACAGTTTGTGCAGAGGGCTGTGTTCTCTGTGCCCCGTCCGCGCGTCGCTCCCCCATCCGTATCCGTGGGGCTGGGACAGATGGAACGGCCGCCTGGCCTGTGTGATGCTCAGAGCCACTGGCTGTGATGCTGGATGCCCTCGTACATGCTGGTCCTATCCTTCTGCCTGATTGCCTCGTCCCAGAGCCCACAAACTGCCCCTCACCTGACCTCAGCGCTCCCCAGGCGCTATGGGGAGGAGCTGGTGGCTCGAGCATGGAGCCATCATTGTACACAGCATCCCTCCCCAGGGCACTGGGGCTGCCCAGCTGGGCATCCGGCCTCCTGCAAACTGACTTCTCTCCTCCTGGGACAAGCAGAGCCCGTTCGGTCTCCGCCACCATTCCGGTCTCAGCCCTGTCCATCGCAACAAGTGCCTCCGCGCCGACTTCCCAACTTCTCCGCTTATTCTCCAGGGTCCTGGGAAAGCGGCAACAAATTGACTTAAGTGTGGCAATGCAGCTCGGGGTAATTAGCCGCTGAACCGGTTGTAACGAAGCTAGTCATCTCCCTGCACGCGCAGTTAGCTCTGATTTACTGGCCCGGCGGCTCCCAGCCCGGGCTGCCGCGCCTCGGCCCGCGGCCGTAAATGAAACTCGCAGTTAAGTCAAGCGGTATTAAACTTTACAGTCACCATCTTTAAAAACGGGACTCTCTCCCATAAATCAGGGCGAGTGGGATTGTAAATATCGAGGCAGGATCCATATTGCTTAATTAAACAGCGCCTAATGAACAGCCTGTTTGTTGTGTTGTGATTTAGGATGGAGGCTGGGGAAGCAGTGCGCGCTGAGGAGGGCTGGTGCCCGTGCCAGGGTGCCCTCTGCTGCAGGTACCAGCTGTTCAAGTTTACCTGCTGCTAAAAAAATCCTCAGAGATGGCCTGAGAATTAGGGTTTTTTAAAATTAAAACAAAATCCCCCCCCGGAAATCTGAAACAGGGTGAAACAGCAGTTAGAGGAGGAGGAGGGGGTACAGCCAGGTGTGAGAGCTCGACCCTGGTTATGCTGAGCTCCCCACTTCCTCACAAGAGATCCAGCCTCCCCTTGCCCTCACATTTTTACCTTGTGCAAGGAGTGTGAAAGGCTGGAAGGGAGCAACGAGCCTTCCCCATGGCACAGGGAGGCATCAGGCTGGTGCAAATGGAGCTGCTGGGAGTGGAAAGGCACTGCAATTCGTAGGAACCATCGCTGGTGTGCTGTAAAGCCCCAAAGCCTTTTATATTTTGGTAGTTGCAGTCCAGTTGTAATTAAAAAGTGATTTATTGCAGGGAGATTAAAAAAGTCTAGCTGGTGAGGAATGAGGGGGTGTAGGACCTGCAGGGTACCCAGCTGTTGTTCTTGACCTGGGAGCATCAAAGAGAAACTGAGGCCCATGGGGATTCCTCATAAGGATGTTCCTCGATACTGTTTCATTTCTGCAGGGGAGCTGTCAGAAATCCTGGGAAAAGTATCTCTGTGGCTGGGTCATCCTTTTCCTGAGTCTCCATCTCCCAGTGTGAGGGCAGATACGTCCTCTGCAATCCCTGGTCTGGAAGAGTGAACAGGGTAGGTGGCAGGGAGAGTGAGAAGAGCTCAAGCATGGAATTAATGAATTTGAATCCATCGGGGTCCCATAGAGGTGTTTTCACCCTATGTGGTGCATTAATGGCCCTGTGAGGGATTAGGAATGGGACAGAGTGCTGCTGGTGCCAGGCTGGCACATCCTGTGCTCTGCAAGGTGCAAGGGATACACCCAGTGGGGGATACAGAGGTGTAGAGATGCTTGAGGGGTATGGCCAGGAATTTATTTTCCCTTCCATCCCATTTTCTGATGCCACTGAAATAAATGGGTCAATCTACCAAGGGATGTGGCTTCCCCAAAGCTCCTGGGGCTTTGTCTCTACTGAAACAAGCCAGTGTTCTTGCCTGGGTAGTAGCAGTGGCTGTGTCCATCATCGTGCCTGTGCTGCATGTTTGGGAGGCCCAGAGCACCCCCAGCTCCTTCTGTGGCCACGGGTGAGCCCTGGGCTGCCAGGCTGGGACGCTGCCCTGGTGGACAGAGACCTTTGGCATGAGCACTTCATGGTGGAGGGCAACTGCTGGGGGCACGTTCATCACCTTGGGTTGAGTGTCCATGTCCTTGGCACCCGCCAAAGGCTGCAGAGCTTCAGACAAGCTGCGGGTCCCGAGTCCCCAGTCCTGCCCCCCCCCTTCCTCTTCCCCCTGCCTTCCAGTGCAGGTGACACAATAAAATATTGAGCAAAGAAAGTTAATCTGTGACCAGTGTGCTTTAATCAGAAAGAAAAGTTACGAGTCGAGGCCTGCTGGCTGCTGCCATGCTGCAGTTTTACTGTCCTTCCTGATACCAGGTTAATGGCTGTCATTTCATTCCAGTTTTACTATTGGATTTGCCCTTATTGTGGAGTTTCTCCTTGTCTGCTGCTGCCTGTGACTGAGTAGGGGTTTGGGCAATGGAATAAGGAAGAAATTAGTAAATTTTTAGGGAGGAAGAGGGGAAGGATGAAAGGAAGAAATGGAGGAAAGGAGAGAGAAAGGAAGGGGAGCAGGGTGGGAAACAGAGAGGGAGAGAAGGCTAAATCCTTCCAATTTCTGTTTAATAAACATCATCAGGCACTTACCATGAAAACAATTAATAATTTTGAGCAGATGCTAAACACTCGAGTGCCCTGAAGCAGGCAGGCTCCATGCAGTGGGGAGATGTTGTGTGCCAGGAGAATGGGAGTCAAAACCCAGATCCCTTTTAGATCCTGTCTTAGTTGGCCATGCAAAAGCAGCTAGGGCAGGAAACAGCACCCAGTTTGTCCTGGGCCATGTGGTGCATCTTCCCTGGGTTTGGCAGCTTCCTTGACAGGGACTTTCCAAAGGGTTCAGACCAGCAGGAAACGATTTTGGAGGTGGCTTGCCCATGTTTCAGACAGCTTGTGTTTTTTCCTCTACTGATGGTCACTGAGTCCTTCCTGCAAGGCATTTTCAGAGCCCTTGGGGACCAAGAGCTGTGGGACAGCTGCTGCTTAGCAAGCTTTGCATGGACTGTAGGATGGCAGCCCCAAGGGTGGAATTTAGTTGGTTAATCATCTGATAATGGAGGTAATTACTGTCACATTGCAACATCCATGTGGTCACTAAGCACTGGCCCTCCGAATTTCCTGCATGCCTGGTGTTGGGGAGGTACCTTGGGGCTTCAGCTCTTGGCAGTGGGGACCTGTCATTGCATGTGGTTTGAGCCTTTCCCATCCTGGGACCCCATCCCAGAGTCAGTGGCCTCTGTTTAGAGCAAGAGAAGCAACAGGAGGATCCAGATTCCATCTGGATTCAACCCAAACAGAACTGTCTGAGGAGGGAGGCGAGCAGGTGTGGGTGGGAGAGCAGGGGACTGGTCTGGGATAGGGGCAGCCGAAAGCAAGGTAATCTTTGACTCCAAAAGGGAGTTATCCACCAGCAGTGAAGATGCTGGGAGAAGGCTGGAGCCGTTGCAGCACCCAGGATCTGGCATGGCTGAGACTGGGCACCCCGGCTGTGCCTGGCACACCCCTGCTGCTGGAGCCAGCTGTGAGAGCTCACAAACATCTGTGCCTACCCCGTGGGGAGGGATCCCCCTTCATCCTGATGTTGCAGAGAAGAAATCTCTACATACTTGCTAATTACCGTGAGTGATGCTGAGAAGTCTGCTACAAAGCCCCAGGAGCAGTGAGACATTGCAATGCCAGCATGGATCCGGGGTGGAAAACCATCCCCTAGGGTGTGCAGGGGCATGAGGTGACTCCTGGCAGCAGCAGAGCCCTTGGAAGAGAGGAGGAAGTAAAGACATACTAATTAGATGTTAATAAGCAAGTAATTAGTAGGTCTCCAGCCCTCCTGGTGCCCCTGGGGCTCCCTTGCCCAGCTCCAAGCCAAACCACCTGCTTCAATATACCTAAGGTGGTTTGAGCGCCGCAGGATACGGCTGGAGCAGGGATGAACCAGCTGCTGCTCCCCACGCACCCTGACAGGCTTGACCACAACTAAATGTCCTCATAAATCGCCCTTGTGAAACAAAACTCGACACATAAAAGCCAAAAATTCATTTGCAGGCTGTTTGCTTTTAGTGTTTAATCCCTTGCTTATTTTGCCTGTGTTTGTCTCTGTCTCAGCTCCTCCACTCCCTCATGGCTTTGTGCTTGGGTGGGGAGACAGGCCTCTTGGGCTGCCTGTGCTGTCCCTGTGGAAAAGGCACTGTCCCTCCTCATGCCTCAGTTTCCCCATGGCTCGAACAGGATCAGTTGCACAGAGGCCAGACCCCATCGGCTGACCAGGCAGTGGGAGCCCCCATGACAGCCCTGCAGATGCCTCTTATTAGGGTTTTATGGGATCCTTGGGACACCCTCAGTGTGACACCCTTGCAGTTCCTCTGGCTTGGATGGCTCCGTCCCATCTGGCACAGGTCTTGCAGATATGAGGGAAAAGTTTTCCAGCCCTGGGACTGGCTGCTGCCCTGAAATAATGCTGTGCAATGAACCCCTGGGTTAGTGCACCCAAAACTGCCAGCTTAATATTTAATTCACACAATTAAAAAATATTTAGCTTTGATTTAATTTTTAAAATTAAATATTTAATTCTCAAGCAGGCAAGAAACAGAGTGAGACCGAAGCCAGGATGGGTCCCCAGGATGCCAGCTTGCTTTTTAACCCTTCCCATCCTGCTTTCAAATTCCTCTTGGGATCAGAGATGCTCAAAAAGCATGTCTGGTTCCAGCCGCTTCCAATGCGCTTCAGTAACAGCAGGACCCTGCTCCATCACAGCCCGTCAGGTCACCTCAGAAGTAGCAGATCCATAGGCACAGGAGAAAAGGAATGACCCCCAGCCTCTGCTGGGGTCTAAAATTCCCTCTGCCCTGGAAAGGACTAGCCGACACATCAGGAACTTGGAATGATTATGATAAAACCTGTGGGACACCAAGGGCATCACTATGATTTGTGCTGTCTAAATGTTAATCAGAATAATAATGCCTATTGAGACAGCTGTTTTAAAAGGCTGTGATGTCGGAGTAAAAATTCCAATAAAACTCTATTAGCCCTTCCTCGTTACACTAATGGTGCCTGCTGCTAAAAGCCCCCTGCTATAGACACCCGTATTAATGGGCTTATTACAGGAAATAAAATCTGAGGCTGAACATTACAGTGAAGCCTGATTAATTCAGCAAGGTAATCTTTTTTTCTTCCCCCTCCTCTCTGCCTGTTCTTTTTCTCCCCCTCTTTATTTAATGAATGTACTTCTTGAACTGCCAACTTTTGAGCTTTTCATGGAGTTTGGGGATGATTTTAAACTGATCTCGTTCACAAAGGGATGAATCTTTGCGCCAGCTCCTGGTACAAATGGGGGGGAAGGCTTCTCAGATATCTCCATCAAACAGGGAAGAGGAAAAGCAGCCAGGCTAGGAGTGAAGAGGTTAGAGAGGGGGGAACAATGGGTATCCCAGGGATATCCACCTGGAGCGGTGGCTTGTGGGCTGGAATAGCCCATTGCTTGTCACCGGGCAGGTGCATGTGACCTTGGCCAAGGTGAAGCTGCTGGGGGCAAGCAGCATCTGCCCTTAGCCATTCCTTTCCATCCCTTCTTGTCCTGATTTATCCTCTTTTGCTGTCACCTCATTCCCCGCGGGAAGGTCTGCCTGGGTCTCAGGTTTGCAGCTGCCATCCCAAACCCAGTGTGGTATCACCCGGCGAGGCTGGCACCCTGGGCTCATGCTGAGAGGCAGAAACTCTCTGACAGACACACCACTATTCATTCAGGCTATAAATAACTCCCATAAAAATCCTCTTCTTAGCCTTTTGTGTTCAGCCAAACCCTGCCAATGGGAAAGGAGACGGCATCTATTTTATGGGCGGCTGGAAGCCGGCTTTGCATTTTTCTGGCTCACGTAATCCCACAGGTACCCTCGTTTCTTTTCTTTTTCAACAGACTTTTGATTCACATTCCTCCCAGCGAAGTTTAATTATGGCTTCGGCTCCCGCTGCCCAGGGAGGGGAAGGGAAGAGGGCAGCTCTGCTGGCCTGTGCAAGGACAGGGAGCATGGGGCAAGAAGGAGGGAGGGAAAGGGGAGAGCAGGAAGGAAGGAGGAAAGAGAGAAGGAGGGAAAGCAGGAAGGAGCAGACAGGCTGCAAAGAAGGAAGAGGAAAAGGCAAGGGAAAAAAAGGAAGGAAAGTGGAGCTCAGGTCTGTGCCCTTCCTGGGAAGCCCAGAAGGGTATCCAAGTCCCAGACAGTAATGACTGCATTTACTGATTTTTTTTAATTAACCACAGCAAGAACCTGTGGACACTGTAAGCTTTTGGAGTAGTATGGACATACTGGGTGATGGACTATCAAAGTCTGGAATTCCTAGATCTTAATTCCACATGGCGACGTTGCAGTCATACCTGGGGTCAACATGCTACAGGCTGGTAATGATTTAATTATAACGTAGGGAAGTTGAATTGCACTGGAGAGAAGAAGGTTATGGGATTGCACAGACCCTGCCAACCAATCATCAGGGGTCTGCAGGTGGGGCTGGAGTTGAGGTTTCCCTCTGGGGATCTGTGGCCTCCTTACCTTGGGAAATACGGTCTTCTTGGACTGGGGATGGCTGGAGATTTTTTCCCTACCCCGTCTGTGCCCTCCATCCCTGTCAAGGCAAACACCCCATTAACAGCAGGGATCTCTTCTCCCCCATACAATAACACAGCCAGTGCTCACTTACTTGCATGTCCAGCCTAAAAAAAGAATGCCTTCAACATCATTAGTCCCTTAGATCTTGATGGATAGTTTCTTGCTGCGATCTCCTCACCACCACACCCTTATCAGTGCCGTGTGGCAGTGAAGGTGAGGATCAGCGTGGGAAACCCTGTGATGAGGGAGAACACTCTGGGGAGTGGAAAGAGGGGACGAAAGCATACAGAAGAAAGGAAAAAAAAAAAGATGAAGAAATCAATTTAGTTACAATAAAGCCTCTTACTGTATTAACAGCTAATCCACAAATACACAAACACACAGAGGGAGTCCTTGAAATAAAGGCATTTAATTAAGCTATTTGCTTGAAGCCGGCTCTGAAAGGTCTGGCATGGTGGAGGAACAGGCACAGCGGGACCCTTGTGGGAGATGCTTGCCAGGACCACTGGTGACCTTCCCCCTTGGTTCAAGGCCATGAAGCAGTGCTGTCCCCTCCATGGGGACACAGCCTACCCTCCAACCACATCTGGATCTCTCTGGGCTTCCCTTTGCTGGCTGGGGAGAATATCTCCTGGCTCCCCATGGATGCTGAGGAGCTGACTTTTCATGATGTTTCCCATCCAACTGGGGTGTGAACTGTTGGCATCACAGGGCCATTTGCTCTTTCCTCCTCTCCTTTTCCTTGAAGGGAGGAGGCCGCAGTCAGGGGGGGTTATAACTCTTCTCTCCTTTCATTTGATCTGCCAGCGGACTCAGCAGGGGGAAGACCCTGTCTCGGCAGGCTGCCCATGAGATAAAAGGCAGAGAGGACCAAGCCAAGACATTTTTTCCACTGTTCCCCCCACCCCTTCGCCCCTTCCTCCATCCCCCCAGTTTTCTTGGCAAAGGACGAAACAGGGAAATGAGCGTACTCCTTTCAAAGCCCTTCTTCTTTCAATATTGAACCAAGCCTGGATTCCCTTCTGGATGCCTGATTGCTGGCATTCCCGCTCCCCATGCAGCCTAAACTGTAACAGCTGAGGGCTGGGGATGCGGTCGGGGGGCTGCAAGCACGTGTGGAGAGGCTGTAAGGGAAACACCAGCCCCGTTTCCCATCCCAGTGTTCGGGCTATGCTCCATCCCATAGACACCTGGCCCCTTGGGGGTCCCTCGGCCCCATCGCCACCTTTGGCCTCTGAAGCTCTGCTGCTCTGACATGTCTCGAGTCGTGGGGTCTCTGCTCCTGGCAAGCTCATGGGTTGTAAGATGTGTGGCTGTGTCACCGTGTCCTGCAAAGCCTGTGCTAGGATGGGTCATGGGAACCAGCTCCACTGTCCTGGGATTCTTTTTAGGACTTGGGAATCCTGTCCTGCCCCGAACTGGGATGAAAGCCACCCCAAGGAACCTGGCCAAATGCAGCCCAACTCCCACTTGCTGCCTTGGACTCAGCAGAGTGTTTCATTTTAACTTTTTCCAGAGATTTTCTTTTGATTTCACCCTTTTCTATTTGATTTTTTTTTTTTTTCTGAAGGAAGATAACGATCTTGCATTTCCAAATGAAATCATTTGGCACCTGGGTGGGGTGAGGGAAAAAAAGATTTATTTTTCATTTAAAGCTGTTGAAACTGGATAGCTAAAATTTTGCATGACTTTTTGTTGGTTTTTTTTTTTTTTTCCTTCCCCAGAAGGTTTTCGGAAAGAGAATTTTGTTTGAAGTGACCTTTTCTTAGGAAGTGTTTTGATGAACTGGTATTTTCTGGATGAAAAAGCATTTCTACCCAAAGTGCCTGTCCCTTCCCAAAGGAAAGGGCAGGAGCAGAGGGGCCATGTGAGCTGCAGAGGGAGAGGGCTTGGTTTTGGGATATCTCCAGTGGTCTGGAGAGGATGCCTGGGGTGGTATGGCAAATTTGGTGCCAGAACCTGGGGCATAATGACAAAAGTGGTGGGGGAAGCTCTGTTGTGGTGGCTCCCTGGGGCTGCTGGTGAGGGGAGCCCAGTGCTGCAAGGCAGCAAGGAAGGGGAGGTTGGAGGTGACAGCCCAGATCTCCAGCACAGCACTCCCCAGTTCCTCCTTATCAAGCCTTGAGCATCTCTCATGCCTCTATCACACTCTGTGTAACTTCCGAGGAAGGGGGGCAGCTCACTGGTGAGGCCTTAGTGTAAACCTTTAATTAGCAACCACTTCTAGTTACGGTTGAGGGCCTTCGAGGCAGGAGGATTTGGATTTGTGAAGGCACAGCAGGGATGGAGAGCTGCTGGGTGTGATCCACAGTGCTCTTCCTGGGAGAGTCTCACACTGGCACATTCCCCAGACCCAAATCCTGGCAATGCACATTCACTGGGGCTGCAGAAACACAGCGTGCCTCTGCTCTGGCATGATCCTGCCTTACATCCAGGGTTGCAACAAGCTTTTTCAGCTCCAACAGCCCAAGGACTGAGCTGGACATCCCATGGGGCAGCACCCAGATACTCTGCAGAGCTGCTGCCCCCATCCAGGGGCCCACATGGCCAGTGCAGCCCACACCCTCTCCACCCCCAAGGAAGGTTACATCTTCTCTTCTGCATCCCATGTGCAGATGTGACGGGTGGGAGTTGGGGATGCCCCAGGAGAGACTCTCTTGACGGTTGTTCCCCTTTTTAATCCTGTTTGGATGTCCTCGTTTGCTGCTTCCCTGCACATCTCGCGTGGCATGTCGATTCGCTATCGCTCTGGTTTATTAATCAGAGTGTCAGGCAGGGGCAGATCAAATGGCTTACAAGAGCCTAAGTACGTTACAGCAACGCTATTATCTCTCTCCACTAAAATTCGTAATCTCCATGAAAAATTAGAGCAAGCTGCTCTGACAAGCCCCATTCTCCATATGCCCCACGAGCAGGACCCTAATTATTTTACCTTTCTTTAACTCTTTATTAATCCCATCCTCCACCAGCGGCCTGTTATTTTGCCTGGGATTCATGCATTAACAAAAGAGATTGGCTTCACACATGCTTTTAAACCCCTGGTGCTCGCAGACTGCCGGTGTGAGACTGCTCTACTTGCATTGTGATACCTGCCAGAGAGATAGGCAGCTGCTTTTACGGGGTCCCTCATGCTTTTTCGGGTGGCCTGCCCTGGCAGGGTGGCAGCGTCTGAGGTTCCTTCCCGAGGTACCCAGCAGGTGGTGGTGATGTATAAGTAGTTCCTCACAGCCTTTTCTTATCGGAGGATTTTAATGTTTTATTCAGCTGCAGGTTGATGTTATCCATCTCTTGGACTTCCAGTGGGGGCTCACCACATCATAAGACTTTCTTTTCATATTTGCCAGGCTGGACACAGGCAGGGTTTGGTTCTTGTTCCCCTTTTTGTTCTCTCCAGACTGTGTCACGTGCGGACTTTCATATGGATGGAAAACAAGCAAAACCTCTTATCACTCCTGCAAGTCTAGTTGACACAGTCTTTCCACTCTTTGACTGCATTTAATACCTTTTATTTCACATCTTTCAGCACTTTATAATAGGACCAAACCAATACAATATCGGTAATAATTTCTGTTTTGAAGGGATGGTGTCTGGAGGGACAGAAGCGATCAGCCTGGGACAGGGATGATGCTGTGGGCATACCTGGGTGGACTGGGAAGCTGGGGTGCTCTTGTCCACTGTCAAGGGGTGAGAAGCAGTGCCATGGTTGTCACTCAGTGCCTTCCAGGTGGCTATTGGGCCAGCTATTGGCCTCTGGGAAAGGCACTAGGACATATCCTGGGAAAACTCACTAGTTCTCCCAAGAGCTGCAGCCAAGCTGAACCAAAGGAACACGCTGGGGTTGGAAGTGGAGAAATCAGGAATGTGCCTTCCAAAATCATTGGCCAGGATGTCCAGAGGAGGGGCAGAGGGGAGCTGAGGGCATGCAGACTGGTTTTGCTGGGCTGGAGCCTGTACTGGGTGTTGGTGAAGGGCTGGCACTGCAAGGGCTGGTCCAGCTCAGCACTGCTGCGTTTACAGCCCCATTTCATCCCAGGAATGCTCAGTCTCCCGGCTGCACCCCATGGGCGTCAGTACAGAACAGCCAAAAGTCACAGTGCTCCATTTCACTGCCTGTCAGCATGGAAATACCCACAGGTACCAAGGGAGTTTTTAATTCTAGGAGCCACCTACTTCCCTAGAGAGGCCAGAGGTGTTCTCAAATTCTCCATCCTGAATGGCTGACCCCAATGCCACTGCTTTGTGTGGGAAGTAACTGGTTCCTCTTTGGTTTTTACTCTCTGCCACATTTATGTCCAGGTGTTTAACTCCGATCTTGGATCAATTTAAACTTATCAATTTTTTTCTATGACAAGGGCCTCTGAGATGATGAAAAATTGACATGGTGTAATAGCAGAGAAATGTCTCTGGATCTGCAGCCAATCTCTCCTGCAGCGTAGAAATGAAGCCCTCCAAACACTACAGAACATCAGAGCAAATTCAATAGTTTCTCATTTTTATATAGGTGTATATATATATGTGTATGTACATGTGCATAGCTCTGTAATACTCATATTAATATTCTCCACCCATTTCATTGCAGCATCTGGCCATCAGAAATGCAGCTCCTAATGCCGTGGGCTAATGGGATATGTTTTTATTTGTCCTTGTTATAAAATAGGTACCTCCGTATTAACTTTGCAGGGCATTATATTGATGTAGGGCAGTAAACTTTATGGCAGATTTCACAACCCTGTTAAGTGCATCATCTTAGGCTGTAATATCTATCTGGGAAGACAAGTGAAACCCTTGCCAGCAATACATGCCTGGGAAGGTGGTGTGAAGCTGGGGGAGGAGAGGAGAAGTGGTGCTGACACCCGCAGGATTCCGGGGTGTGCAGGAGGCTCTCCAGATCCCAGGGAGAGGGGTTTGCTCGCTGTTCTTTGGCTACTCACAAAGTCTCTGTGAGCAGTGTCTGTGCCAGCAGTGACTGCATCCCTTGGGGTTCTGGCTGGCTGCTCCAGAGGCTGTTTGCTCTCCTGTGCCTCCGCCTTCCACATCCCCAGTAAATCTGACGCTATGCACACTGTGGCCGCTGGTCACAGATAACTGCTTAGCTTAAATCCTGCTTGAATTCCCTTGGCTTATCTGCTAAATGGGATCTCGGTTATAAATAGAGTCCTGCAGACATGAAGGTCTATTTGGGCAGGGGCTTGTTTGGCAAGGAGTTTTACACAAGTTTGAGCAAATTGCTGGGGAGAAGCTGAGAGATAATAACAAGGAAAATGATATTAAACTGGCTTCTCTGCTTCCCACTTATCCCTTAGCTGTTAGCAACTCACCAGGAGAGTACAGCTCTCAAGCAGACAAGGCATCACGGGTCTCCACAACTCCAGTCCAGCAATTGCAGCTGTGAAATGCTGTCTCAAAGCCAGGAAACGGAGAAGAAGTTGTCCTCATGTGTGTCCCCATGGCTGCCCTCAGAGAGGCATGGGTCTGTGCAGGGTCAAGATGAGCTCCATGCCCGTCAAGGCACAGAAGCTGCAAGGATGCTGGCCCTCCTCCTCCAGCTCTTGGTGGCTGGCTGCCATCACTGCCAGCTAATTGGGATGCTGATAATTATTAGTGTTTCATGATTTAATTTTCTCCTCATTACAGTCTCTGCCTCAGCCTTACTGGCGCTGAGCAGATCTCTACAGAAGACCATAGGAGATGGAGGGAGTGATCCACACCCTCGCAGGACACTGGTGCAACCAGATCAGATGCAAACTGTGCCTGGGGGAACCAGGTCAAAACCCCATAGCTTTGAGACACAGTGAAGACCAGGCTGGGCAGTGGGTTAGCAAGGCTGGGCCTGCAACAAGTCAGAAGAATGCTAATTCTTCTGGAAGGCTCTGGGGGATGAGTTCAGCACCTGCAAAAGGCAACCATCTGGGGGTGATGTGTGCAGGAGAAAAGCTTTGTTGGTGTGTGTACCAAGCATTGCACAGCAACTCAGAGTGTTACAGGTGAAAAACAGCCAACAAACTAATTTAGTCGGGTTAGCATAGGATAAATGTTTTGTGGGGAGATCAGTCTGCTGGGCAGGATGGTTGGTCAGTGTCTGGTGGTGATGGGAGTCTCCATCATAAGGGTTCCTGCTGTTTTATCTTCAGCTGGGCCAGGAAACTCTGCCAAACTTTATCTTGCTCAGTTCTTACAGCCTAGCTGGCCATGATCCTACCTGAGCCCCCAGAGCATGCATAATTCAGTACCACTGACACCTCAAATACATGAAGAACATCCCTTAAATCCCTTAACTGCATACAGAGGACAATCCTACATGACCATTCCTTCTGATGACCTACAAACTTCTTGTCTCGATACAGGGAGGTCACTGCTGCGGCAGGGATGCTTTAAGACTTTCCTACCAGGGTGTAGATCATCCCTTTCAGGTAAACACATAGGGCAGGACCATCTGAAATTCCCACCTGGAAGCGTCCTGTAAGAATTAGTCAGATACTTAACTGTGAAGTTGCCACGAGAGTGTTTGCAGTCAGCATGAATTTTTGGGACTTCTTCCATCCTTTTGCTTGCAAAGCTTTTTAATTTCTTTCCCTTGTCTGGTGACCAAACCCCATCAGGGAAAATTCAGGTTTTCCTGGCTCTTGGAGCCTTGGGGTGCTGCAGGGAATGGTCATTTGAGCAGACATTGCTGGCTGGAATTAGGCACCAAGACCCTTCCCTGTGCAAAGTCCGGGACTCAGTTGTCAAATAAGTTTTTGTTTGGGACAGATTTTCCCCAAGGGCAGAGAAAGGGGTAGGAGAGGGATGTGGTGGCAGGGAATCTTGGAGTAACCTCTGTCTGGGTCAGTGCAAGCCCAGATTGATGCCAGCACCACCTGGCAGCGGGCTTGAACCAGGAGCATGGTGTGGTACAAATGGGAAACGAGAGACGCAGCTTGACAGAGGGCAATTTGGGTAAAACAGCATCAGGAGTGTCCAAATAGATTTGTTTCCAATATAGAAAACACCTCCCCAGGGAGCATGAGGGAGACTTAGGAGTTGTTAGTTTTGGACGAGAGAGGCAGTGAATTTGATCTGCGAACAAAGGGGAGCTGGCAAAGCTGACAGCTTTTGCTCTGATTGCTTTGCTTCCTCTGTGCCGGGCTAGGTCTTTTTTTTTTTTTTATCCTTTAGTTTTTTTTTTCCTTTTAATTTATTGAAATGCTCTGGATCTCAATTCACTTTCTTTGCTCTTTACTTCTTATTGCTTTGGCTAAAACTTTAAATCCCCACTATGACTGGGATCAGGGCAAGAATAAAAATATCCAATGGAAAAACAAAGCAGCCCAAGGACATGAAAACAAGCTGCAGCGTTTCTGATGTTCAGTTTTGGTAACAGAGGGTGGGTGTCTCTTGGGAGCAGGACAGGGACACGGGGATGGAGGACTGTGGCCAATCCCTGCACAATGGAGTGGTCAAAGTGAGTTGGTGGTCTGTACTCTGACTCCTAAGGATCAGAGTCTCTGCTAAAATCATCTGCCTGACTTGAAGGGCAGGATAAAGGAGAAATCTCCTTGCCAAGGGATGAGGCTGGAGGCTTTTCCTGAAGCTAAGAAAGTGCCAAGAAGGAAGCCTTGCCTTGTGAAATGTCCTCTGAGAGCTGAAGGCACATAGAGAAATAGCTGCCAAGCCACCTCCTTGCCTGATCCTGTTTTTTCAGGAACGAAAATCCTTTTTCACAGGGGCAAACTGAGGCCCAGGGCAATGATGTGGTATCAGTAGGTGGGGAAGGCTTGGAGCAGCACCCCACATTCCTGGGCATCAGCTGTTTTCCCTCTGTGCAGACAGCTTGTGTAGTCAATGTGTCACGTTACTCTCCTTTCATCAGCCTGAAATTACCATTTGTAAAAAGGGGAAAGAAATCAAAATCTTCAAGAAGCCACTCAGGCTGTTATCTGAAGCTTGTTTCTTTTTTGGTTGGTTTGGGGTTTTTTTTTGGTTGGCTTTTTTTTTTTTTTTTTCTTAAATAAATCAAGGGAACAGATGTTTCTTTTTGATATTAAATGGGCTGCAGGGCTGGATCCTGCTCTTGCTTCCAGCACCGTGTATCTGGAGTGAAGCAGCAGTCCCTCCAGTGGGGAGAGGTGCTTCTCTGCAGTGCCTTACCCCTGGAAATTTTGGGAAAGGGGCTTTCCCCTCCTTGTGGCACCTTGCTATCGATGACATTAGTAACAGATGCATTTACAGCCTGCCTACTGTGGAGTGGCTCTGGGAATATTTCTCCTTCCTGATTGCTGTTGTGCCTACCTCAAAACAGGGCAGGTTTAGTTTTTCTGCAGCCTCCTCACTGGCTCAGCTTCCCTTTCAGTGGTGCTTTTCTAGCACCCTCCATGGCTGCCACTCAGAGAGACCCAGGGTGGACCACTGCAGCTCATCTCATGGGTTTCCTGGGGAAAACCATTTCCCGATGGGATCCCTCAGCCCTGCTCAACCTTAACCTTTCTGTCAGTGTTGGCAGGTGCAGACCAACCTCCTGCAGCCCCTTGTGTGCAGGGACTGGTTTGTAGGATGTTTTTCTGCAACAGTTGGGCTGTTGTTGCTTGTCTTGACCCTTCTTGCACTTCTACTCCAAAAGAAATGATGAGTAACTATTTGCCCTGCCAGTGACCTTGAAGCACGGGGCTAGGGGCTTGTGTTCAGATGAAACCTCCTGCACACCCTGCACGGATGTGGTCTGCTGTCAGGGTCTGATTCTGCCAGCTGTGGTCTCTGGTCTGTGTCACAGTTGGATTTAGCTCCTGGTAAACAAGCTGAGAAAGTTGGAGCTCAAGTGATGTGGAAGGTTGGATCCTAAGGGCTGAAGTTTGTCATTGCTTTCTCCAAAACAAGTGATTCTCAACAGATCCCAGTGGCATCTGCTTGCAGGTTATTCGAGCTGAGACTCAGGAAGGAGCTCAGCAATGCACAGTGCTGAACCTCACCGCCATCATCCTCATCATCAGACTGGCAATGGGGCTCAGCAAGGCCAGGAGCTGCAGCACATGGACAGATGCCTGGTGGAGGGAACAGTCTCCTCAGGACTCCCTGTCCTGAAAAGAGGGTAGATCCACCCCAGAAATGCCTCATCCTGGGGCCAAGAGAGTGAACTTCATGATCACCCTGCTTCTTTGAGAAGCAGCATCTCAGGGGTATCTGTTGCATTTCTACCAATTTTAACACCTAATCTGAAAGAGAAGAACCCTAATTTGAGAGGGATGTGCTAGCCTGGAAAGTGCATGAGCACTATTTCTGGCCACACTGCAAACAGTGGTCTCCATGCCTCCAGCACCACAGATGTCCTGACAAAGCCAAAACTGCTCTGTGAGGATGATGGCCACGTTTCAGAAAAGGTTATGGACTCCCTGATCAATAGCTGAAGACTCTCACTGCTCTACATTAGGGCTGAGGAATGGAGGCTGTGGCTGGTTAGATACAGAAAAGAGCTCTGGACTGCATCAGAAGCATCTAAGATGTCAGATTGTCTTTAATCATGAAAATACAAAAGCAAGAATCTAGTCTGACTGCTTGGCTGTGCTGAAATAATAGCTCATTTAGAAGGTGGAATTTAAGCCTAAAAGCTTACATTTTTGCTGTGTATTTATAACAGGAAGGCACAGGGAACCTATTTACACTGCATTTAATTTCTTTCACAAGCTCCTTTGATCCAGGCATTACTGTCCAGGCAAAACCGGCACAAGTTCCTTCGCAGGCATGACCAACCACGCTGCTGTGAGCTGCCCAGCACTGCAGCTGAGAGTGGATTCATTTTAATTGAGTGTTTGGGCTAGCTGCACCAGCCAGAAATCTTGCTTCAGCTTGTCACCATGAGCTCATTACCTCCAAAACCCAAAGCCTTGCCTACCTCACAGGGATGGAAAAATGGGGCACTTGCCAGGTGCCTGCAGCAGGTCTCAGCTACAGCGTGTTGGGTGATGTACAGGATGATGCTGGGACGGGGTGGGGGGGGACACCCAGTTTGGCTGGGATGAAGCCAGGGAGGTATTTGTGCAGCCTCTTGAATGCCCATGGGATGTGGGGAGTAAAATCCCTGAAGAGAAGAGAATGGATTCTGGGTTTCCAGCGTGTTATCACTCTGTCTGCCCCAGGGCAAGCAGGAGGACCATGAGCCCTGGGAAAATCAGGCATTGCTTTCCTTTGAAGGCAGGGAAATGGCTGCTGGAGTCACTGGTCCTGCCCCAAACTCCCTCTGCACTGGCCTTCAGGGTACAATTATTTTTGCAAAGAAGGAGAGGCACTGTTAAAGGGTGGCCCATTTTGAACACATCAGAGCCAAGCTGGACCACAGATCCACTTGGGAGGGAAGACAAGCACTTCCTGGGCTCCTTCACTAGCCCAGTAAAGCCTGCTCCCTCTCCCAAACAATGTTTCAGCCTGCTCTGGGATTGCTGGAGCATGGCAAGTTCAGCTGCTGACCACTCCTTGTACTATGAGACAGTGAAGAATATATTTATTCCCTCTGCACCTTCTCCATGCCTTTAAGGACTACTATTCTCCCTGGCTGTACACAATCTCTTTTCCAGGCAACAATGTCCCACCTGACCAATTCCTCCTGGTGCAGAAGCTTTCCCAGACCTTGGATTGTCTCCATTTGGGGATCTGGGACAGCAGGAGCATACACACTGTCCATGTACACAGATTTGCATTTTTACATGGCGATGTTGGTGTTTTGCTATTATTTCCTGACAACTGGTGCCACTCTCTGGAGCAGCAGCACCCAGCTCATGAGCTTGGCAGTGCCCCAAACAGTTTATTTCCGTTGTGTAAATCAACCTCGTATCTCATTTGTCATCTCGTTGATAAGCAGTTTTGGCAGGTCTTTTGGCAGCTTTTAGAAATCGGGTTACCCTAAACACGTGGTGCTGGCAGAAGATGTCACCTCAGTGTCTACACCCATCCCTAGTTCATTCATGCACAGACTGAGCAGAGCAGGTGCCTGTGCTCCTTGCCTGAAGGGCTCTGCCCCTCTGCTGAGGAACTGGCCATGCATCCCAGCCTGTTTGTCCATTTCTAACTGGGAGAAAGCCTCTCTACTCTTCTGCCACCACCCCAGCTCCTTTAGGGGTCGTTTTGCTGCTTGTCTTTGGGTTTGTTTTGAGATGAGCCAAAGAAAAGAAAAGTTTGCAGCATGGAAACCCTCCCAAACCTGCTTGCAATGGGTTTGAATTGTAATGGTCCTCTGCTTTGTCCTGCTGTGGGCTTGTCCTCAGCTGACCATCTCCTGCATCTGGGGAGGAATAACCCCATGCAGCAGCACAGAGTGGGGGCTGACCAGCTGGAAAGCAGAAGGATAAGGACCTGGGGCTCCTGCTGGACAACAAGCTGTCCATGAGCCAGCAGTGCCTTTGTGGCCAGGAGGGCCAATGATGTCCTGGGGTGCATTACGAAGAGCATTGCCAGCAGGTCAGGTAGGTGAATCTGCCCTCTGCTCAGCCCTGGTGAGGTGCATCTGGAATGCTGTGTCCAGATCTGGACTTCTCAGTACAGGAGAGACACGGCTGGGGGGGATCCAGCAGAGGGCTGTGAAGGTGATTAAGGGACTGGAGCATCTCTCTTATGAGGAAAGGCTGAGAGAGCCGGGCCTGTTCAGCCTGGACAATAGATGACTGAGAGGGGACCTTGTCAATACGTACAAGTATCTGAAGGGTGTGGGAGGATAGACCAGGCTCTGCTTGGTGGTTTTGTGCCATAGGGCACGAGGCAATGGGCAGAAACTGAGGCACAGGAAGTTCCATCTGAATATGAGGAACACTGAGCAGGTGACCACGCACTGGAATGGATTTCCCGGAGAGGCTGTGAAGTCGCCCTCACTGGAGATGCTCATGAGCTGTCTGGATGCAATCCTGTGCCATGTGCTCTAGGATGTGCAGGGTGGTGGTACCAGGGGGCCCTCTGCGGTCTCTTCCAACCTGACACATTCTGGAATTCTGTGATTCTGTGAGCTCATGGTCCTGCAGACTCTGCTGCTCCTGAAACAGGGACCCTGAGGGACCCTGAAGGAGGGACCGTTCATTTTTATGGTAATGGCAAATTGATCTTCATACTCTTTTCTGACTGTCTTACTGTGTATTTACATTTAACCTGCCAGAGGCTGTGCTCTTTTTAAATGCCTCAGTGGAACAAGCCTTCAATATGTGGAATCTGCCCCCTTTCCTCCCTTACTCTGCAGTTTTGCCCAGTTGGCCTCTCAAAGGTCTTTTTCTGCAAGGAGGAAATGGCCGAAAGGCCATTTTTATCCATTCCCTGTGTTTCCTGCACAGGATTCATCTCTTTGGCTCTTTATCTTTTGATTCTTTTTAATGAGTGTCCTCATGGCAATGTCATTCCCCTTTCTCAAGGAAACACTGACGGGGGGGATTTCGCCATCCATGCACGCATGTGATGGGCACCTTACATGTGGGTCGTGGGCACTGTTGGCTCAGAGGACAGAGAAAGGTTTCATGGGTTCTTTTGTGAGCTCAGGAACCAAGTGCTTTGTGCAAAATCGTCTCTAGCAACAAAACTATCATGGCAGCATCACACAGGGAAATGGTCTAGAAACTCTGATTTGGTTTCAGAGACCTCCTGAAGCCACAGTTAGAAGGGATCCTGGAGCTGTTCTGCTAGAAATTGTCAGCAATGTTGTTTCCATGAATTTCTTCATGGAAAGTGTTGTCAAGCATTGGAACAGACTGCCCAGGGAAGTGGTGCAGTCACCATCCCTGGCAGTGTTCAAGAAACCACTGGACATGGCCCTTAGTGCTGTGGTCTAGTTGGCAGGGTGGTGATTAGTCAAAGGTTGCACTCATTGATCTTGGAGGTCTTTCCTGACCTAAAAGATTCTGTGATTCCTCATTGCCTCCCAGCCCTCCTCCCCCAGGAGAGGTCTGTTTTTCCCTCTGGACCCACAGTGGTGAGGGCTGGCTGGTCCTGCACTGCAGCAGGGCACAGCAGACACCCCATCAGCCTTGCAATGGCTTCTCTGTCAGAAGAGGAGTATTGTATCCAGCTGGATCCCTGAGGTCTCTGTGGTCTTTTGGAGGGAAGTGGCGCTCCAGATGGCAAAAATCGCTGGGTACCTGTGGAGGAAATGTGCATTGGGCCTTCTTTTAATTTTCTTGTTATCAATCTTTGCTTGTGCAGCAGCCAAGTTGTCTTCTTTAGTATCTTTGCAGCTTGAAATATTTGAGCCTGTTTTCCTGCCCTGGGCAGTCCCCCATGACCAGCCATGCTGTGCCAGGAATTCTCCCCCAACACTGCTCATGCTCTTGTATGCTTGCAGCAGACCCAGAGCAGAGAGGTAAGATGTCTTCATGGCAAGCTGCATCATGGCTAACAGGATCTACCACATTTCTCTGCAAGACAGCATTGGTTTGCCCTACAGGGATGTTTCCTACATGCTGTTGGTCCTCATGGCTCCTTTGGAAACCAGAGTGAGTGTAGTGAGCAGGTGAGGGTGGAGTTTCCCAAGGACTGGGTTTGGCTCTGCTACGGCTCCCTTGGGGTCTGCATGGTGAGGTTTGTATCCCACTGCTCCCCAGCTGGATACCCAGACCAGGCAAGAGGAGAAAGGCCAGCAGGAAGATCTCCAAGCCCAGCAGCTCAGTGGCTGCCTTCATCTCATCACAAAGGCAAGCTGAGGCTGAGCTGGGGAGCCTTCTGCACTGGGATCAGCCAGATGAGCAGCGGTCTTACAGTATTAATTAGACATCTGGAGAATCTGGCAGGAAGCCCACTTAATTATCCTTGGTGTTTAAGGATGCTCTCAGGAGTCCTTCCCTTTCTGCCTCCTCTCAGAGCTTCTTCCTTCCAGCGTGTCACCATTTGCACACCCTGGAGAGAACCTCACTCTTGGCCCAGGTGGGGAAACTACTCTTCCAAACTATGAGGGCCCAGGAGTGTCCAGCAGTCATCAGACAGAGTATGGGCAGCACAAGGGGATGGGGAGGGCAAGACTGGGCAGAAAAATCAGCCTGAGGGCCATTACCCTACTTACGGGCCCGTGCTGCATTGCCTGGAGCTGCATTTTGGAGTGTCCTGGAGGCAAGTTGCACATCTCTGGCTAACAGCAGTGCCTGCAGTGCTTTGTCCCTGGTGTTGGGCACAGCATGTCAAATATCTCTGGGGTTTCCCTTCCAGCACCTCCCAGACTCAGAAAACAGCTGAGATGCATTTCCAGCCCTGTGCCCCAGGCTTCTGTGAGGATGGTGAGGCACAGGCACAGGTTGCTCAGAGAAGCCGTGGATGCCCCATCCCTGTGAGTGTTCAAGGCCAGGTTGGATGGGGTCTTGAGCAGCCTGGGATAGTGGAAGGTGTCCCTGCCCATGGCAGGGTGGTGGGAACAAGATGATCTTTCAGGTCCTTCCAGTTCAGGCCATTCTGTAATTTTGTGATTAGCAGCTGTGCACAGGGCAGGGTGTTCAGATGCCTTGTCCTTCCCTGTAAACACAGTAACCTGCAATCCACTGGGCAAAGAGGTCCTTGATGCCTGCACCGACTGCTTGGCGGCTGCTTGTAGCCTGGAGTCCTTAGCTCTGCCCCCAGCCCCCGGAGCCTGGCTCCCCCTGGAGCCTTGCATCAGACTCCTCTATCCTCCAAAGGGATGCTGGCACCATCCCCTAATCCCCTGATGGAGCTCAGAGGACTACACAGCAGCAAGCTCCTCTCTGAACATCTAGTGCCATTAGCAAAAACGGGGAAGGCCAGCTCCTCGATACTGCAACTGAAACTCCAAGGGAAGGTACAGAAGCGTGAAAAACACTGGAGAAACACATCTGCTGCCTTGATCCTTCCTAAAGCTTAAATGGTGCTGGTGGGCTATAGGAAACAGTTAGCTGGCAATTAGTACATGGGAGGCACAATGAGGTAATTAGCCACCAGTTAACAGGATGAATGTGACGACCATTCCCTGCTTACTGATGTCTGGCTAATTTGACATCAGCGGCTTTGTTAAGTGATTGTGAATTGCACAGGAGGTGCAACGAGCTGGATCTTGATAACAAGGGCGAAATGGCGTGTGACTTGCACCGGGGACTTTAACTGCTCCCTGGGCGACTGCCCCTGTCCCACATGGCTGTAATGTCTCCTGAATTCTCCTGCTCCCCAGCTGCTGTGAGGACCCTGCCAGGGCTGTCTGCTGGCCTTGGCCCTGCGGGGAAGGAAGGCACGGAGCTCAGCTTGGTAATGGTCCCTGAACCTTGGTGTCCTCCTGGATTATCATGCCCAAGTTGACAAGACCCCTCTGCCATCCTCTGGTCCGTTTGACTAGCAGCAGGGTTGGATGTTCGGGGACATGGATCTCAGCATGGAAGGGATGAGGAGGCCTGGCAGGATTTTCATGGGACATACCAGGTACAAGGAGGTGGCTTTTGCAGACAAAAAATCAGCGTAATGAGGAGTAAGAAAGGACTCCAGTGGATGATGTTAAGGAGAGGGGGCAGATAGCACCAAGATGGAGACAAAGGAGGAAAGAGGGGAAGGAAAACTTCTATGATGGCCCACGGGAAGCCTGCAGGGTGGGACTTGCCAGACAGGGAAGTTTGAGCTCCCGTGTGGTCCTGAGGGACTCTGACATGCCACTTCTGTCCTAGGCAGAGGGAATGGAATGGAGGCATCAAGAGCAACCTTGAAAACCTGGGATGTTTTGGGGCTGTGCCTGGGGTTACGGCCTCTACACTAGGAGACATGAAGTCTTGGCCTGGACAGGTACCCATGTCCACAGTGGTTGTCTTGCTACCCCCACATCTGGGCACAGCAAGGAACTGAGGATGGGAGGGAAGCAGGAATGCCCAGCTGGTGCCTGCCCAGGCTTTGAGACAGGCAGGCACAGATATGCCTGTGGAGGCAGACCTGTGGCTGGGTCTGCACTGTGTGCTGGACTGAGCCAATAGTCCTGCTGGGAGATGGGGATAATTAGCTTGAGCCCAGCGCGATGCTGATGGTACTTATGAAAAATGCTGCCTTAGATACTTCAAGGGCATGCAGCTAAGCAACCTGTTAAATGCTCTTACAAATCTAACAAGATAACCAGCCCCCTGAGAAGCTGAACAAACACTTGCATTTCCACTCGGAGGAGGTGAGCAACCTTTGCAAACGTCAAGCCGTTCTCTAGGAGGCTTGGGGGCAGTGCAGGAAGAATCCCCAGGGGCCGCAAAATGGGAATAGAAACCCTTGTAAAGTGGCTTGTCTTCAACGATTTGTCTCTTTGCTCCCTGACTTGAATGAGAAGCTGCAGAGACAGCATGAAAATGAAATATAACCAGGAGGAATACTCCATTTCAGCTCTCCTGCATCTCTTACTGCTCCCTCCGGTCCCTGCCGCTCATCTGCTGGAAGTCCAAGGCAAAGTGTTATTGAGCTGCTGGATCTGATTGAATTTTTTTCACATCCCTGAAGGACTGCAGTGACTGGAGAGCTGCTTTGAACAGGAGAGGACATGGTTAGCCAGTTGGCAGGTCCAGTCCTCGTGAGACCCAAGCAATGTCTGGCCCAGACTGCTGAATGACCGGGTAGCAAGGCCAGCTCTGTTGCCATGTGGAAACTGCAGCAGATATTCGAAGCAAGGATGGAGGCTGAGAGGAAACCTGCCTTGATAACAAGCTCAGATAACAGTCATATCCTGACATGTATCTGTGGAGAGCAGCTCTCTGCTGCCCCAGTGCTGTGATTCCTCCTAATGGGGTTTGGTGGGCTCCAGGTATCACCCTTGGGATTAAACTGTGTTGGGAAATGGACCTTTCTGTCCCTGGATTGAATGTCTGTCTTGGGACGCCCTGGAATCTGACTTGGCTCTGAGCTGCTCACCTGCTGGTAAGCCCTGGAGGGCTGCCAACAGTGTGGAGAGGAAGAGAGAAGCAACTCATGGCTTCAAAGAGGGCTCTGAGCCCCTCAGCTCCCAAAGCAAATCAGAGAGTGAGCATGGACTCAGAGACATCTGAATCATCCTTCCTTTGCAGGCTGCAGTGTGGGGATGTGGTGGACAGCCCTTGCCATCACACACTGGGAAAATGAGGAAGGGAAAATCCCAGATCCTTTGGGGACATGCCTCTCCCGAAAGCCCTAGGCTGTAGGTGGCCACCATGGTGGCTGAGGGAGCTCCTCTGGGAATGCAAAGCTGTGCTGGGGTCAAGAAGGTGGGGATGAAGATGCTGTTGCTCTCCACTGTCCCTTGCTATAGAAAGATTGGCAGGGGGATCATCCTACTTTTCAGGGTGTGCTCTGCCCCATCTTCAAGCTGTTCAGCCTGACGCAGGGGGCTCTGTGTGGTGCAGCTCAGGAAGTGAGAATGCAACCTGTTCCCTGGCTGAGCTGCAGGCAGGAAACACAAGGGCTCCTGAACCTTTGGGATGGGGGAAGAAGTGTTGTGAGCTCTTGCAGCTATTTGCATAGAACAAGTCCATTCATGGTTTTCGGGCTCTCCGTCATGTTCAAAAGGCAGCTGAGCTGTGGTCTTCAGTCTCCTCCCTCTCTGGGGGCCCCCAGCTGTGTCTGTTTAGCTTTGAGGTGGAGGGTGCTGCCCGTCTGTGCACAGCTGGGACACTCAAATGGGGTGTGCATCTGCTCCCAGGCTAATGCTGCTCAAGCCTGGAGAGGAGATGGCTTCTGCTGGCTTCAGTGACATCAGGCTGAGCTGCGAGCAGAGCTGGCTGGGGACAACATGTGTTTGTTGCCCAGCTGGCCCCACCAAAGGCAGGAGCAGAGACCTGGCTGGGGTATCTGTTTCCACCTCCCTGGTGCAAGGGGAAAGCAAGCCCAGCCCACCAATGACAATGGATGAATTGAGATGAGGTGAGACACACAAGGAGGCTGGTGGTGGGGCTGGGCTGAGTGCACAGGAGCTGGACCATGATGAAACCCCTCAAAGGGCAGTGGAATCTCACAGATTGTCCTCCCCGTTCTTTGGGAGTGGAGAGTGTGGAGACCTCGGCTCCACATTTCTGTGGTTTCTTTGCTCATTATAGGAAAAATGAAGGGTGAAGACAGGTCCATGAATCATTGCTGTTTGGTTTGGCTGCATCACCGCTCTGTGTTTAGGAATGGCTGATTCTTTTTCTTCTTTCGAGTTGTTCTCTCTTCCCCTACTCCTTCGGGTTTTGGGGTTGTTTTCTGTTTTTTTTCCCTTTGATTATACTGAATTATTGCAAGATGGTGAAACAGAAGATCTCTTCCTTTCTTTGCATTGGCTTCTCTTGCAGCAGATGTCAAATAAAAGAGTCCAGGTTTTGGATAACTCATCCCAAAAGGGGATCTTTCACCCATCCCATGATGAGACATTGCAGGAAGCCACTGGCGTGGCCTTCAGGCTCATGAGAGCACTTTCCAGGGAAAAAAACTCAAAGTAAAAAGGAACAGGATTCCTCTATCCATTTCTTAATTATGTATTTTTTTTTTTCAGGTTCCTGCTGGAACATCTGTTCTGCATTTGTTCACAATGTTAGTATCTCTAGATTTGTTCATTCCTGTGCTGCTGGGACGCTGGGGTTGCATGATGAGAGGGTGCACACACCACCACACCCTGATACCACAGCAGGGTGGGCACGACAGAGGACACAGCAGCAGAATGGCTGCTTCCATCTCATGCTCCACAGGAGAGTTGGGACTGCTGTCTTCCCCTCCCACTGCTACACGTCAGGGATGGCCGTGCCATGTGCTTTTGGCGTGCACAAGCTCAATGTCCAGCTGTTATCTTGTGGCAGGTACGTGTGCCTTGGCGCCGTGCTGGCAAAGGTGTTTGCAAACCCATCTCCCTTCTGCTGTTCCAGGCTGAGGCTGGGAGGGGAGGCAGCGCTCCTGTGTTTGCAGTGATGAGGGTCCTGGAAAGACAGGGTGCAATTTACTCATTTGAATCTGTGCTGGGTTATAATTTTTCCTAATTCGTCACCTGTCATGACACAGGAGCGAGGGATGAGAGCTCCCTCTTACATATCACTGCTTGATTACACGGTGTCAGAAGAGGCTTTCACAAATTATTCCACATAGGTGGAACAGTCTGGAAGGGGACTCGGTACAGAGCCACACACAGGGGCTGCAGTCTTTGCAGTTCACCTGGCAGCCAGTTACATTGAGGAGGCCAAGGGGTGGACATCCTGATCTTTCTGGTAGATGGACACCCTCAGGAGTCAAAAATCAGTTTTAGGTTGAAGTGGAAGGAAAAAGCAAATCTCTTCAGGAAGTCTGAGTGTGGCTGTCGTCCTTATGGCATTGTCCCTTGGCAGGGCCTGCTTCTGCCCTGTCCTCCCAGGCTGGGTAGGAATGGTTATGGAGCCCACTGGCATCCTAATGGAGATCAGGCTGGGGAGCTGTTAATGCCCCACAACTCTGCAATGGGATTATCCTGGGATTGCAGCAGGAGGGTTAATCAGGGAGCAAACTGCCAGTGATATGATCAAATCAGGGAGAGGCTGCTGTGAGAACTGGAGGTGATATTGCGAAGTGTGCGTGGGGGGCTGTTTGCAAAACGTGGCATGTGGTCCCTGAAGGAAGGCAAGCAGGTGGCCGAAGAGTAACAGTGAGTCTGGCTAACAGAGCCCAGCTCAAACACATGTTGTGGGCAGGGATTGAGATATTTCTGCCAATTTTTTCTACCTTAGTTTTCATGGGCTCTTTAGGGAAGGCAGCTTTGTGTTCCTTAGAGTGTCCTACAGAGACAGTGAGGGGGCACAGGTTTGTTGAAAGACCTTGTGGGTACTGGCTGTAGGAAGCAGTGGGACAACATCATAAGCTGAGAAAGGATTGTGAGGTACTACCCTCCTGCCAAACACGATCCTACCCCACTGCATACTCCATCACCAGTGCTCTTGTGACTGCACGGCGAGTCAAGAAATGGCACTGATCTAAAAAAAGTGTTTTGGGTAGTGTGGGGCATGCCAGGTTCATTTCAGATGGACCAGCTGCATGAATGGGCTGACTGTGCCGTGCTATGACCAGTGGAGTTCAAGCAGAGGGGAATGAAGGGTGCAGGACAGGACAGTGGGTGGGAGTAGCTTCAGAACTTTGGTGGGCAGCAAAGCCAAAGATGAAACCTTCTGCTGCCCTTAATCAGGCCAGGAGCTCCCTCGGAGTTTCAGCTCCCTAAGAGTGAGCTGTTACCAGCAGCAGCACAAGTATTAGAGAGCCTGAACTGCTCAGCTCTTGCTATTACACTGTCCCCAGTGGCTCAAGCATCCATGCTCATGTGGGCTTGAATTCCCCCTTCTGCCTCTTGTGCTTGGGCTTTCCTGACTGAGCTAGAAGCAGAGGCTGGCTGTGGTGTGGGCTGCTTGTGAGGGTCTGCAGTGAGCTGAGGCATGCTCAGCAAAGGTCTCTGGCCCATGTGATGGCCTTGTCCACCCCAGGCTATGGCCAGGGCAGCTGCAGGACAGATCCTGACATGGGGAGTCCCAGGAGAAAGAGGTGGTCCAGACCCTGGTGAGTGACAGCCTCCAGTGTCTCTCCAGTGGCTTGTACTGAGCTGGTGACTTCAGCCTGGTTTTGAGGAACAGGTACACAACCCTAACCCCAAGGGTGTGTGGCCCTTTTCTTGTGTGTTGCTGTAGCCATTTGCCTTCATTAAATCTGGCCTAGAGACCTGGGGTTGCCTAAAATGCCGCTGACCTGGGCTCATAAGATCATAGAATCATAGAATGGTTTTGGTTGGAGAGGGACCTTGAAGACCATCTTGTTCCAACCCCCCTGCTGTGGGTAGGGACACCTTCCACTAGACCAGGTTGCTTAAAGCCCCATCCATCCTGGCCTCGAACACTGCCAGGGATGGAGCATCCACAACTTCCCTGGGCAAGTTTCCAGTGCCTCACCACCCTCACGGTAAGGATTTTTTTCCTTGTATCTACTCTAAACCTACTCCCAGCGTCTCCTTGTACCATAACAGCTCTGGCTGAAGTGCTGCTGAAGTGCTGCTGGCCATTTCAGGGGGTTCAGCAGCACATGCCATGCCATTCAGGGGAATTACAGGGCTGTGCTTGAGCTGCCTGAAGATGCCAAGGAGATTTAAATGGTCTTCAAGCTGGCAGAAAGGGATATTTAATAATCGCTGATCCATGCTGGCCATGGAGGCCACCTTCCACGTTCTCAAGGACCAGGGAGAATCAGAAGATGGATGTCATAGGAGAGCACGCACGGATAGCACAACAGATCAGGAATAAATCAGCAATGGGCAGCGCCTTACTCAGCTGCCTCTAGTCCAACTCTCCTGCAGCACAAATGTTTTCTCTTTTTGCATCCCTGGATCCACTGTTTAATCTACTTTCAAATGTCCCAGGCTTTCCTTGGGAAAAGCTACTCCACAGCCTCATAAATCTTCCTGTCAGGAAGTTTTTTTTTTTTTTTTGCTACAGACCTGAGAATTTCCCTTTCTTAATTTCATGCTGCTTATCCTCCCTTTCCCGTTCTGAGGCCTCCCCCGGATAGGCGCTGAAGCAGAACAGGAGCAGCATTCTCAGCAGCATCTTTCTCTCATTCTGCTCTCTTAAGGGTTATTTCTCACTTAGGACCTGTTCCTTTCCTCCTGCCTGATCCTACCTGCTCCCAGGTTATGCAGTGAGAGCCTGAGGCTGTGCTGGTGGTGCTGGGAGACAGATTGGATAAACCTCATGGGGAGGAAGATGAGTTGGAGAGGCTCTCTGGAGCCTCTGGTCCCATCATCAGCTCTCCTTATCTTGCCCTGCCTCTTCCTGAAATCCTCCTCACTTCTTACCTCTGACAGTCAGGAACGACCAGTTGCTCCCTTTTTTCTGCTGTCCAGCCTAAACTTTCTTTGCTGCAGTTTCAGTCCCTCCCTATACTGCTTCACCCAGCACAGCAGCGGAGTAGAGCTCATTGTTGTGACTTTTGTTGCAGCTTTTCCTCCACTGGAAACCTGCTCATTTCCTCATTACACCACTACTTGAGGTGACAAGAAACACTGGTTCTGAAAGTCCTTTGGGCTCTCCTGGGAAAGGGTTTCAGGCTGCTGTCTTTGCTGCCCACGTACTGAAAACAGATGAGCCTAGAGAAGCACCTTGCAGGTTAATCTTGAGACTCTAAATGTGGTCAGGTTGGGTTGCAGATGTTGATGCCAGAGTGTATTTATTCATTTCACAGTTTTGCTTATTTATCAGATCCTGTGATCATTAAATTGTGCATTACCATTTGGCATGTGGCAGGTTTTAATTCCTATGGCTGGTTTATGCCCTCTGCAGGTATTAGCCTAAATGCATTTCCTGACAAGTGATGGATGCTCCGAAAAGCTGTGGCAACATATTTATTGATCAGAGCTCTCCATAACCCCAGCTCACTAATGCAAGCTCTCGCAGCGCCAGGAACTATTGTCTCCTCAGACTGTTTCATTAACTCAGATGTGAGGGTTTGGTCTTTCCTTTCACGCAGGATGGAGTAAATCTTGCGCCGTGTCAACTCTGACAACAGCTCCGGCTCACTAAGTAGGGTAGACCTGGCCTGTGCTCAGCAAGGGGACCTCTGAGGGATATTTAGGGATAGAGAAGCCCTTCAATGACTTTCCAGAGAGTGTAGAGGCAAACATAAACCTCCCAGGTGTATTTGGGGTTGGAGGGTGCCTCTGCAATTGCCTTTCTTGCAGATATGTCTGACCTATCTCTGTACTGAGTTGTGCAGCAGAGGTGAGAGCACAGCAGCTGGGTGCTGCTGCAGGCTTTCCCTAGAACAGACGGAGCTGGTTAGGGAAGTGCCACCTCGAGGCTCCCTGCAGGGTTTGCAGTGCAGAGCTGCCTTGGTGCTCCAGGGAACGGGATGTGTGTGCTGCTGGCAGGGCTCTGCTGGGAAAAATCTAGCAGGAAAAGTTCTGCTTAGAAAGGTCTGTTTTGTCTAGGGAAAAGCTTCTGCTAACCCTTGAAGAGGTGGAGGACCAGAGAGGCACCCTGAGTTACCCCCTGTTTCATGGAGGTGTTTATGGACTCTGACACACTCAGGAAGCTAAGGGACTACCATGAGTGAGGAGTACTTAATGGTGTGGCCAAGCTGGTCACAAATTGGTCAGGAAACAGATTCAGCCCAAAGGTGAGTTACGGAGGCTTGAAGGAGTGACAGGCTGCTGGGTAGTGGTAACAGGGTTGCCATATGATGCTTGCCTGCCCGCGCACATGGCATGAAATACTTTCCCTCTCTGCAGCTGCAAAGCGTTGCTCCTGCCTGCTTTTCCCAAACCCACCCTGAATGAGTGTAACTTCTTCAGAAACAAAAACCAGAAGCCTGGAGAATTTCCCCACTCTTCTGGGAGAGAGCAGAGTAGACAAATCCTGCCTTATCCAGTGTCCCAGTAGAGCTGGAGCTTCGTGAGGTGGAATGACCTCGCAAGATCATGCCTAGAACTCTGCATGGTCATCCCCCCTCCTTTGAGAGCAGCAAGGTGCGATGGCATCGCCTGGGGGCTTATTGGAGCCCAGTGACTTGCAGGGTGAAGTGAGGTTCACGCTGTGACAGTGGCTTTGCAGAGCCACACCTGGACACGGGCACTGGGGGATGGAGAAGATGGAATGAAGCTGCCAAACCCACGGCTGGTGGGGGAAGAGGTGAGTGGTCACAAAGCTGGTGGGAAAGTGATGAGGGATCCTGTTGGCCTCTCAGTTATGGGAAGCTCCAGCTAATCCAAACCTGTTGGAGGGTTGTCTTCTGGAGAAGCTGCTCTCCACTCACACTGGAGGGGAGTGACATCCCATATGTTGCAAACATTTGTGGAAACTTGCTCCTCACCCCTTCTCCTGTGGTTTGCATGGCCTGAACACATGTGGTAAGAATAGATGAGGCTGTAAGGAGAGAGAACTCTGGTCTCAGTGTGACCCTGGAGCACTCCACATGGCTGTGATCCCTATGGCCAGCGCTGGCCTCAGCTCTGCCAGTCCTCACCACCTGGGCATGGGTTACTTGTGTGCCCCAGGACTGGACACATGGGCTTATCTCCTCTGACCTCTCTTGCACAGAGTTCCTGGTCTGGGGCTGGAAAATGGAAATGGAACCCTGAGGTCCTGAGGGGCCAGAAAGACCTGTGCCTTTGCCAAAAGACAAGCTGTGTGCCCACACCTCTCTCATGCCAATGCTCCCAGCTGCCTGGCATGAGCACCTTTGGGTCTGAATTGACCACCGGGGGGCAAATCCATCACCCAACAAACTCAGTGCTGAAACTGGAAGAGTTTCCCCACAGTCCTATGCAATCCTCCCAAAATGCCAGAGGCATCAGGGGATGCTCATCCAGGTTCCCACCAGCTGGAGGGAAATACCCTCTGGTTTGCCTGCGTAAGCACCCCTGTCTCTCCTCAACCAAAGGTCCTTGGGCCTGTTAGGAGATGACCATTAGGTTTGAAAGCCCCCACTTTTCCTCACAACTTGAACACAAATTATATTGAATGGTGTCTTCAGGGGGCTGCAGCAGGGTATGAGCTGGAGCCAGGGACCCCTTGTTGAGGGTATCTGGTACAGGTGGGTGCAAGAGACCTTTGGGAAGAGCAGAGCTGACCCTCCTGTCATTGCACGGGCAGCCAAATGCCTGGGGAAAAAGAGTAGGACAAGGACATTTTCACCTGGGGCAACACAGACAAAAGGACTCTTTCCACCTTCAACTTCCCATGCTGGAGACTGGTGAAGAGGAATAGTTGTTTTATAGAAAGAAACTGGGTCTTACATTAATAGAGAGAGATTACAGCTTTATGTGAGAAGAAGAAAGGAGCTAAACGAGGTGCTGATGCAGTGAGGATCTTTATTGTTAAGCACTCTTAATAATGCATGGAGTTGTACTCATCTTTCAGTAACTTTATTCCGCTATTGTAAATCTCGTTTTAGTGATCCCATCATTTCAGCCTTAATTCTAGATGGCATGGTGGAGCCATCTGCCAGCCAGGAGAAATTCTTACCTTCCCCTCCTTGTACCAAACACAGGGAAATGCCCTGCTGCCACAAATACAGCTCCCGGATACCTGGGGAACAGCACAGGAGCCATCTGGAGAAGACAAACCTCCCAGACACCTCAATGAGAAGTCCCTGGCATCCAGTGGGAAAGCAGAATTTGGCCAGGGAGAAGTCCTGGTACGAATGGAAATACAAATGAAGAGTAAAACTTGATAAAGCTAAGTCAGAGTGTGCAGTTAGAGATACCATCCTTTTCCCAGAGGCTCTCCAAACAGCTGCGAAAGCTCTCTTATCAGAGGGAAAACCCCAACCAAATAAATTGTATATATTTTGATTTGGAAATCACTAGAATGGGACAGAAGCCAGCAGGTTTCCTCCTGCATCCCTGTAACGCCCATGTCCCTTTGCTGGTCCTGTGAGGCTGGAGACAAACTTTGGGAGCTGCTCTCGGGGAGACCGGGTGGCAGCGCCCGAGCTGAGCTTTAATTAACAGAAAGTGGCCGCGGTTCTGCTCAGCACAGCAATATCAGACTTCAATTGCTGATTGAGGCAAGAGCCATTTCTCACCAGGTAGAGGAAATAAGGCTTGCATCGGAACATAAAAGATTGTTTTAATTAAACCTGGTATTTCTAAGCCTGTTGCTGGCTGCAGCTGAACGGAGGAGGCAGCTGGAGTTGGTCAGAAAATTCCCAGAAAAAAGGCACCTTTTTTTTTCACTTTGGTAGGCTAGAAATGGAGCATGATAGAAAAATAAAAGGCTTTTGTTTTATTCAGAGTTGTATTTGCCTCTTGGTCATGCAGGCTGGAGGCATCACGGAATTGCCTGTGCAGTGTCACAAAGGAAGAAAGGACCTCTCCTGCATCCAGCTCTGGGGACTGCATTTGTTCCCAGGACTGACTGCAGCCCAGGACAGCCTGTTGAGATCAACCCCCAGCCCCAGCCGTCACTGTCTCTTTCTCTGCACTGTGGTCCTCCCCTCCTTTCCCCAGCTCACTTTTAGCTCCACGATGGCCTTTGCAGGATGGTTAGTGTCCAGGTAAATTTCTGCCTCAGCACTATAAAAATCTTGGGGTGCTCTACACTCAGTCTGAGGCTTTTTTTTTCTTCCCAAGCAGTTGTGTGTCAAGCCTGTGTCTCTTCCCATCAGAAGCCAGATTGAGTTTTGGGTGATTTAGTCCTGCAACACAAGAGAAAAACCAAGCGGGCAACAAGCCCCAAGCTCACCAAACACCCTGAGGAGGCTGCAGAAAAGACCCCAGCCTCAGCTCAGCTCTCTGCTGCGTTTTCTAAATCTGTCAGGATTTTGAAATCCTTAGATGGAGCAGCAAATCCCTCCAAGCTGTTCCCACTGTGCTCACCCAGCCCAGGAACAGCTTACGCTGGTCACTGAGCATCTTCCTCAGAGCTGCAGCATCCTGCTCCCTGGGCAGAGGCAGCCAGCCAGGCAAAAGCACATTTTTAAGTGCATGTCACCTTTGGGGTTTTCCTGCTGAAGAAGGTAAAATTCAGAGCTCTGAAAAAGCATGAGTGCCCTGGAAATCAAACTGGATTTAGGCTTGGGCTTCACAGGCAAGGGCCCACCAAAGTCAGTGTGACAGCATGAACAACCCAGATGGGACCCCTGAGGTGGACCATGCTTTTCTGTAGCCACAGGCCACCTCCCACGCATACACTTATGCACAGTGAAAAACATCTCCAGGTGGGTTTGTAATCACGACATATGCTGAGTTGGAAGGGACCCAAAAGGACTCACTGAAATGAAACTCCTGGCCCTGCTCAGGATAGCCTGAACAATCCCACCACGTGCCTGAGAGTGTTGTCCAGACACTTCTTGAACTCTGTCAGATTTGGTGCTGTGACCCCT
Source organism: Eulacestoma nigropectus (assembly GCA_013397775.1). Lineage (NCBI taxonomy): Eukaryota > Metazoa > Chordata > Aves > Passeriformes > Eulacestoma > Eulacestoma nigropectus. Next base: position 334,050 of record VZTE01002477.1, read on the forward strand.
TCCCTGGGGATCCTGTTCCAGTGCCCACCTGCCCTCTGGGTCTGCTCAGATGCAGCTCTGCATGATGTACAGCTCTTTTTCTGCGTTTGTTTTGCCATTTTTTTGGACCAACCAAGTAGCTCGTTCTCCAGGAGTCCCAAGCTGGTTGTGACAACACACAGTCTGGGTGAAGTGACCAGGACACTGGCTCCTTCTGAGCCCTTAGGAGGTGCTCAGGGCCTCCAGCATCTCCCTGCAAGCCAGGGGAAAGGCTAAGCCACAGTGGCGGGAGCGTGGAATGTTAGCAGCACCATCAGACCATAGCATCCAAAACGGAAACTTCCCAGCTTGCTCTGTGCAACTAGTTGATATTAAATCCTCAATTTCTTGCCTAAAATAAACACGATTGAGCAAACACATAAAAATATGTCTGTATTCACAGACAGAAATACACTTACACGCCACATATCTGGAGTTTCAAATGTTTCATTTGCCCAGAATGCCGCTTCAGCAAAACCAAAACTATTTGCAGAACAAAGTCAGTCACAAAAACCCAACTTTCCCAGCTCAGAAATTTCTGGGGGCAAAAGCAACAATGGCTATTAAAGTGAAACTGCCTGCCAATGTATTTCCAAACCAGAGAGCTACAGATGAATCCAAATGGTTCCATTTCAACACTGGAATAAATTTAGACAAACAAACAAGTAAATTGAGACTAGCATGAAACTACTGGAAGTTATCAAACCAATCTACATCTCTTCCCTTCCTTCTTTCTTGGAATTACCAGCTTCTCACTACCAGTATGAATGTAAAAGAGCTCAAATTTTTGTCTCAGTACAAGACAGGAAATAGTCCTGAAATTTCAACTATTTCCATGGATTAGATTTTTTAAAGTTTTATTACTTGTTTACAGTATTTCATGGTGCTTCTGAAATACCTCCTGCCAATGGCTGAACTAAATAATAACTAACTAACTAATAACTTCACCTGATTGAGCAGAGGAACCAAGATGTTTTGGTGGTGCATCAGGGATGTTTGTCAGCTGTCTGGGTCCCATCGAGGGTGG
>VZTE01002477.1:335118-375011 GCA_013397775.1 Eulacestoma nigropectus
GGTGGGCTGCAGCCATCTGAATTAAACTGCATATGCAAATCTTAATTAATTAGCAATTAGGTATGGCAGCTTGTCAAATTGCAAAGCCTGGCACGGAAAGATGGAGACTGTGGCCACATTTTTTCAGAGTGTCAGCCCTTAAGCAGGGCAGCATTAAAGCTTTTGTGACAGGGATGTGTCGCTATGCTGTGGGCTCTGGAAACATCTAGCTCAGTTTCAAGGAGCAGAAAATGGATGGAAATGTCTTGGAGATGATCTACGCCAAATTGCTCTGTATAGGCGTAGAAGGGAGGTGTGGGGTTGTGGGCTCTTCTCTCTCCTCACAACTCAGGTGTGTTTGTGACTCTCCAGCCAGATGTCCCTTGGCTGGGGATACCAGGTGGACATCCCAGCTTGCAGAGGCAGAGGTCTTGCCTCCTTAGAGGTCTTACTAGCCTGTATCAGAGCCCACCTGTCATCTGTGCCACTGCTGGGACTAGCTCAATCCATGCCAACAGAGGAATTTCCTTAAAGCCAAATTTAATTTTGGATCATCCTGGCTGGAGTCCATGGGTGTTCTGGTGGATGTGTGCACCAGGACAAGCTGTTGGGCAGCTGAGCCATGGCTGTGGTGGTGCAGCATGCTGGGACCACAGAGCATGTTTTTCATCACAGCCTCTGCCCCGTGGGAGGAAACGCTCCCCTGCATGGCTGCAGGGCACTGCCCACATCCAGCTGTTCTGCAGCTTCCATGGATCCACCATTTCCAGCATCCCAGCATGTGCAGGAGGTGCTGGGCAGAGGAGATGGGACAGCAGGACAGCCAGGGCCTCAGTCCCCCTGGGGACACCATTTCTGCTGGAAGTGCCCTCTAAGGGTTTTTCTCTCTAAGCTTGAGGCTCACGTCCTGCTGCTGCTGTTAGCCAGCCTGGCCAGAATCAAATCATTTATTTCCCACACAGCCTGAAAAAAACCACATTTTGAACCACTTTATTCTGGGGACCTTTACAAATTTTCTGACAGATTTTCCAGCAGACTTCTGGTGCATTAAAGCCCACTGACCATTGTCATGGTTCCTCCTGTGGCAGCCCCTCAAGCTGCCCCTGTGTTTCCCGACAGGACAACGTGATGGAAAAATACTGCCCTACATTTCCCCACAAAAAGTTTGAAGGGCCATGCAGGAGTGGCACCACAGCTTTGAGCCAAATGACGTGAATGGCTGCCCACATTCACCTGCACTTTAAGTCATCCCCAACACGTCGAGTCGAGGAACAGTGGTGGGAGCCAGACAGGGTACATTAGAGACCCCCGTGGGGATGTTATTGTGCTGCTATGATTTTAATATCATTAGAGAGGAGATAACCTATCTCCACAGATAAAAACAGGAACCCAACATGAAAAATGCAGCCATTATCCAATGTTTCTCTGGGAAGCTCTGAGTGGAGGTAAATGCATCCAGGATTGAAATTTCAGTTTGTTCCAGCTTCCTCCTGGGGCCAGATCTATGCAGAGAGAAAGAAAAAGATTCAAGAGGTGTAAAGCTCTTTACATATCACCAGGTGCCTCGGGCAGCATGCTGACCAGGCCTACTCATTCTGTCTCATTTTGTTAGAGCTTTAATCATGTTAATGACAGTCCTAACATTTCAAAATGGCTCTGGATCAGCCGCTGAATTCTGACCATTTCACTGCAAAGAAGAGGATGCCAGAAATTAGACTCCACCCTCAGGTGTCCTGGCACCCTCTCTGCTCTGCACCAGCATCTTGGGGACATCTCCTGAAGACATGGAGAGGTGGTCCTGGCTGGAAATCGTCTTCTCAGCCCCCTCCTGCACATTTTCTATTGCAGCTCTGTGCATCAAGCAGGACCTTGCAGAAGTCTTATTTGGGGTCCATAACTTAAGCAGTACTTGCAAAAATAAATGCAGCTTAATCCAGAGCAGGAAGAGGCAGAGAGGGGAGGAGAAAGGTGTCCAGCTACATAGAAAGGAGCTGCAAAGGGGACTGGAATAAGCAGAGATCAGCTCCACTGAGCACAGACAAAACCAGCTGCAGGATCTCAGCAGGGAAGGTGTAGGTAGGACATTAGGGGACATTTCCCGATGATATGGGCATCATAGCACAGGAACCAGGTGCCAGGAGAAGGCAGGAGGTCTCATCAGCCCCATGCCTGGCTGGGCAGTGCTGGGCTCAGCTCAGGGCAGGAGCGTGGTGTTGCTGGCTGCCCGTGATCACTCGCAGCACGATGACCTCCACAAAACACCGAGGAGACAGCACTGTCAGCCCTGGCTCGGTATCCACGCCTCAGAGCAGGCAGGGAACAGCTGATGTTGTGTCTGCAGTGGCATCCTCCAGGTCCTGTTAATCACACTGAAATAATCAAGCCCGGAGGAGGAAAGTCAAAGGCATTAACTGCTAATTACAGGCGCTGCTAACCCCGCAGGCACTCCGTGCCCCCATCACCAGGCTCGGCACAAAGACAGGGAGCCTGGCACTGTGGAGGGGATGTGACAGCCCTGAGCATGACCTGCCGGCCCCACCAGCCCATTGCCAACACCTCTCTTCTTCCTCACTCGAGGGAGCGCGAAGCCTCCTGGGCACGTGCACAATGCACTAATTAAAGGATGTGTTAATGTTCCTGAAACATCCTCCCTGCTGGCTCCTTCTGTGACCTTGGGCAACATTTTTTTTCCCCCCTTGCAGGGAGGACAGTGCTTGGCCAGATCATGGAACGGGGCAGAGTAGAGGCTGAGAGCCAGAGCTGCAGTGCTCTGATCCAACACGGCATCGCATGTCCATGTGGTGAAAATGCATGAAAAGCTTGAATCCTGCTGGCATTTCTCTTCTGCCTGCCCATTTCAGCTCTGCTTGTCTCCTCTCAGCACTCAGCAGTGCAGCAGATGTGGACAATCTTGAAATAACAGGACAGTCTTTAGCTTAACTGGAAGCTCTAACAAGAAGAGATGAAATGCTGGAAATCAGACCTCTGAGCTGCACCAAACATCTCCTGAAATGCAGGGAGCCCTCCCTAAGAAGCAGCGAATCTTTATCATTTTTTCTCCATGGTCTCAATCCTGCACCAGCACCAGAGCAGCCTTCCATTTCAAACCTAACCTTTCCCTCAGCAGAAGCGGGGCTAACCTGGCACTCAAAACTGAGGGCACAAAACCAGGAATAGCAAATTGTGCTTCAAAGCAGCGACTGTGCCTGGGTGTCTCATTGCTGTAGCCAGACACCCACCACCTGGGCAGCCTCTGATCCACAATCACCACACAGACCTCGTTTCAACCAGCACGCTTCAAACTACCTACTTAATTGCCCGATATTCATCTCTTTATGAATTGCTGATTACTATGATCTTATTTGTGTTTGCACTGAATAGATGCCCAGGCAGCATCAGGCTCATTCTGCCACATTACTTGCCAGGTCTTTTACTGAGCTGTGGATGCAGATCTCCTTTTCCAAGTGAATTTTATTCCTTGCATTAACTTGGCTTTACAGACAAGGCTTTAAACATGGAACAAATTAACTCATTAGCCTCAAATAATCCAGTGACCAAAACAGGCTGTGTTTCATGGACTGTTTTCCAGCCCATACTGTCCTGGCAGCAACTGCAATCGAGAGGGTGGGATATTTTCTCAGTGGCTGCCCTGGGGATCTCCCCACACGTGCACCAACTTTAGCCCTCACGAAAAGCACTGGCAAGTTTAGGGTAAAAGATGGACCCACATTTCTCCAGCCAAATCTTTCTGATTGGAAAACTAAACATTTTCGCCAGAAACAGAACAACTGCAAGAAAAACACTGCAGTTTGGGCCAGGCAAAATGGGGCTGCCTGCAGTGTGGTGATGGGTTATGAGAAAGAATTTCTGAGCCTCACCTGCCTCAGTTTGTATGTAATGTGGGGTCAGTCCCGTCACCTGGGGGATGCATTTTATCCCCTCCTGCAGGTCTCATATCCCAGTGGTCTAGGAAAGCCTGGTGCCTGAGGCCATTTCCCTAGACCATTCTAAGTTTCTTTTCAATGAAACACCATGGATATCCACATAATTTCTCCTCTTTTACATTCAGTTCCAAAGCAAGCTGGCTGGTAAGTGCAGGAACTCAGCCTGCAGGCAGCCAGCTCCCAGCCTGACCCCCAGCCAGGGCTCCATACCAATTGCTCTGCACAGGCTTTTATGGCTCTTTCAGCTGCACTCAGCTTTGATTGTGCCTGATCAAAATGCACATGGCCAGCGTTGATAATCACTGATGATCAGGAGCTTTTAGGAAGCAAATGACGGGGCCAGCGCTCACTTGATGGATCGGGTCATCAGGAGCAGCTGTTTCCCCCTTGACTTGCTTTTTGAAGGAAATTTGTGTTGTCATTTTTTCTCTTGCCCCTCTGGGAAGCTGCGTGAAGGTATTTTGGGTGTCTCTGGCTATTGCACCTTCTTAAAAACATGAAGGTCTTGGTGGGTGTAAAGGGGGAGGTCAGCATGCTCCTGCTGTGTCCTGGCTAGCACGCACAACAGTGGGCTTGAACAGTAATTTCTGCATAAATCAGCTGCTGATCCTGCTGGTGCTCAAATAGTTCTCCTGGCTGCAAGTGGAGCATCTTTATCATCACAGACCACCTCCCCACCCCCACCCCCCCCCAGTGAGGACAGAGGTATAGGCGTGGTGCAGAGGGATTAGAGGCAGTTTCCAATGCAGTATTCGTGTTCCTGAGCTCTGCCTGCTTAGCTGGGTGGGCTGAAGTTGTGGTGCCCCAGCAGTGAGCATCAGCTGGGGATTTGGGGGTGAGGGGCTGCCTTGGAGGCAGTGGGGCAGCCCCCATCCTGCTTGGTGAAACCTTGGTGGGACACTGTGCCAGATCAGCCTCCTTCCTCAGCGAAGAGCTGTGATTTTCCAGATGAGACTTCAGCCCCCCAGGACAGAGAAGTGACTGTAATTACCACCCACAAATGCAAAAGAGTATAAATGTGGTGGCCACAAATACCCTTGTGCCCTGGAGGAACTGAGAAATTAGGGAGTTTGTTACAAACTCCAGCATGTGTTTTCGGCCCACCTGATGCTTCCTTTCCCTGTCCTTCCTGGGACCTCAAAACAACCATCAGTGGCCTCTCCAGAGCACGTTCTCACCGTACAGATGGAGACAGAGATGTGCTGCAGTAGCTGAACTTCAGAAAGGGTAGTGCAGACTGGCCTCCAGACCCTGCTGGGCTGCAAGCGCCAGGGAGAAGCCAGGCAAGGAAGAGTGAAGCAGTATTTAGAAGAACCCGTCAGAGTGGGTATGACAACTCTCTCTGCCTGTGGAGTTTTGGCAGCCCTGGACTGGAGCCAAGTTTTATACAGCCACAGTAGGTATTTTTGCCATGGTAGGGCTGAATGCATCCTCAGAGAGGTTCATCCTTAGATGTCTCACTAACATCTCTGGGGATGGGTGTGCACACAAGGTTAATTGTAGGTGCTGAGTATCTGCGTCCCTGAGGACACCTAGTTCAGCCGTCCTTGCTTTGCTGAGACACTGTCTGTTTAGGAATTAATTACAAACGTGAGTTGCAAAAAAATATATAATTTTGTTTAATAATTAAAAAAAAAAGAGGGGGAGGAAGAGAAAATTTGCCAGAGCCATATATTAAAAACAAATTATGTTCAGCAGGCAGGTGAGTCAAGGCCCGCCAGGCAATTGGGAAGGCAGCGTGCAGGCGGTAATTGAAAAAAGTGAGACACAAGTGAACAGCCAAAGCGCTGTTAAGAATAACTCCCAGCACACACGCAATCACAAAGTTAGCAACAGGCACTGGCTCGGGTGGAAACGGCCCTAAGCTGTGTTCTGGGGACCTCTGACACCCCCCCCGACACTTGGTTGGGGTCCGTGTGTCTGGGAGCAGGGTAGGGATCTCAGCAGTGATTCCTCGCTGTGTTTCCTCACAGTGTTCCTCTCTTGGGCCTGATGAACCTCAGATCACCCCCAGGTGTTTATTGAATCTGAGTTAGTGCCAGGGCTCCCTTTACAGCTGAAATTATGGGTTATTGCAGAGTGTGAGCACTAAATACCTGCTGCAGGAGGGATGCGATTGTCCCTTGTCAATCGTCTGCTTCTCTTTCTAACTCCCTCCCTGGGGAAAGCCTTGGCATCCCATCCTTCTCCACTTCTCCTGACATCTCTGCTGGGTCCAGCCTTTGTCCCCAGGAAGCCATCGATCTCTCTCTGGATGCTTGGGAGCAGCTCTGGCCAAGGCTCTCCCTGAGCTGCCAGCCCTGCCTAGCAGCTGAGCTGGATGTGTGCAGGCAGGCAGCCCTTTTCCTGGGCTGTGTGTCTGGCGAGCACTCCTCCTCTGGGGTCAGGCATTTCCTCGCTTTGTGAACTCACGAAGTGTGATGAGGACACTCCTCATGCCCCAGGGTTCCTCTCTTCAAGGGGAGCAGACTGCCTTGCCTGCTGCAGGGAGGGCCCCTCTGGCTGTGGCACTCAGCCCGTGCTGGCTGCCATGCCCAGCTGTTCCTAGGGGAGCACTGGGGATACAGGGCCGCCTTTGGGTCTCCTCCCCTTCACCTCCTAATTGCCAGGCAGTGTTGAGAAACAAGGAAGTGGGCAGTGGAATGGGGACTGGGAGTGCTTTCCATCCTACTGCTCTGCTTGGGTGCTGTCCACAGACTGCCTATAGGCACACAGTCAGGCCCTGAGTTTGCACCAGTGAGAATCTGCAGAGCATCTGCATCTCAAGGACTGCAGCGGCTCTTCCACTTCATGGCTATCCTGGCCCAATTCCCATCCTAGCCCCTCTCACCGGGACTCTTGCCCTAAGGAGATGTTATATATAACATCTGTGCTGCTGGTAATCCCTTCTCTAACCCCATTCCCTCCTCCTCCCATCGCTCCCCCCCTCACAGTTCCTTTGTAATCATGTCATGGTTTGGGCTCTGTTGCTTCGATTGCTTCACATCCAATGGGTCAACCAAGATCAGGACTCATTTATGAGAGATGCTGTATATGCAGAGATCATCCCTGCCCTGGGATCTTATGGACAGCTCAACAAGCCACAGTTCATCCAGGAATGGCAGGGAATAGAGACACAGACAAAGGAGGTAACTTGCCTCAGGCTGCACAGAGGACTCTACATGAGGAGCAGTCCCAGCCCAGGTGCAACCATGGCCCCACATAAGGCAAGTGGAGTGCTAAAAACAAGACAAACTAAGCGCAGCTGGCATAAAATCCATGCAGTACATTGAACTGTAATGATTCTGACAATAAAGCAACCCAATAAATATTATGAAATGAAAACAGCCCTCCGGGAGCGTTTGCAATCGATTGCTGAGAGCTGGCATTTGTGCAGCAGATTACGTGCGAGACAGGTTTGCTCTGCCTTTTCTTCTTTCCCTTTTAAATGCAGAATGAAAAGAGCTCTCTGGAGTGCATGTTGTGGGGGAGACCCCCTCCCTCCTGTGCTTGGGCGCTGTCAGAAAGGGAGAAAAAGGTGGGCTAGGAGAGGCTGTGAAGCCAGTGGGGTGGGAGATTGGGGGTGCAATTCCTGTCCTTGCAAGCAGTGACAATTCTGTTGGTGACCCTCTCATCCCAGCCTGCAGAACTAGGGTTCCCTTTCCTGCCCTGAGACATTCGCATTCCAGTGGCTGATGCATGGCGTGGGTCTTCCTCCCCAGCACGGGGTGAGGGGAATTGGGTGGTGTGTGGGGCTGAGCAACGGGATCTGGTCTGCGCTGGGAGGGACTTGTGGTGGGAGGAGGTTGTTTGCCATAAGTGCCTTGCAAAGACACAGCTCTGCCCTTCCTGCCTCCCTATGCCTTACCTGAGCATGGGGGACCATAAATGCTCCTTGGCTGGCCTGACACACAGAGCAGTGCTCAGCTGGGTCCCATGGAGCTGGTGCTGAAGATGGGAGTGCTGGTGTCTTCAGGATCACTGCTTGGAACTTCACCCAATTTCTCTGGTCTTTGCCTGCCATGAGCTACTCATAGTGTGACTTTACCATCACAGCCTGGATTTTCCTTTCCCACATCCCTTGTCCTCTTGGTGCCCCATGAGATGTTCAGCTGAGCCAGCCCTCATCCAGCTTCAATCCATCTCCCTGGATGGATTATCTGATGCTGTGTGCCCACCATGGAGCACAGGGAGGTCCCTGCTCCTGTTTCCTGGCTGGTCTTGACCATGCACCTGGGCATCCTGGGCAGCTAAGCCAGGCTCTGACCTCCCTCACACACAGCCTGGGTATGCACGCCCCTTGATTTTCCTGGCTCCTGCCTGCTCCCTCTTGAATCTTCTCCACTGGGCTAATTAATCCTGTTCCGAGTGATGGCCTTTTTACTGCTGCTAATTACAGGCACACCAGCCTGTGAGATAAGTGTGATCGGCTGGAAACCTGTGGTTTGCAACGAGGTTGGTCGAACTCACAGGATGTGAGAGGGGGCAAGGGAATTCCTCATAAATTCAAGAAATGAACCAGGCGGGCAAGGTGTCTCTTCTGGTGTGAGGAGTAGGATCCACTGGATGAAGTGAGGTGGAGCCAGGTTCCAAAGTAAGTAAGAAATACTTCCAGCACGAAGTAGCGGATGTTCAGCAACCTGGTCACGGATGCTAAATGCTTACCTGGATGGCAGGAAAGGCTAGGCAATTTTATAGAAAAGAGAAGTTTGTAGTTACATGGGAATTCTATCTTGCTCAGGAAGCCCCTGAGCTATGTGGCTGCTGCATCTTTAGCAAACACTCAAACACTGGCAAAAGAGGGCCCATGTCAGCAAACCTTGGTGCTGAGCTGGGCTCCTCCAGCACACAAATCCTCCTCAGCCAGTACCTCTTCCTCTCTGCTTTCCACTACCACCATTTCATCAAAATCCTCTCTTCTGCAGACTCGAGGCAGGGCACAGAACACTGAGAAACATTGCTCAGGCACTGCTGGCATGTTTGCCACGAATAGTTGTGTATCAAGAGAAATACATTTTAAAGCTGCTGCAACATAGCAAGAGCTGTCTTAGAGAGTGTGTTATCTCATCAAGCGTGCCCAGAGTGAGCTCAGCTTTTTCACCAGCCTCATTTTTCTGAGCAGCGTCTGATTGCGATTTATCAAGTGACACCTCCAGAGCTATGGGTTCTTTTTTTTTTTTATGAAGTTGTTTGATTTGTTGTTGTTGTTGTTGTTGTTGTTGTTTTTCATTTTAGAGAGCTCTTCTGCGAACAGCTTAGACAGGAACAAGAAAAAGGAAAAAAAAAAAAAAAAAAAAAAAAAAAAAAAGAACAATTATCCCTCATTGGGGAGTGAGGATAAATAGCTCCACCTATTGCGGGCATTTCACAAACTGATGGTATGACCAGCCGCTGGGTGCACGGCAAGAATGGGCCCAACTCTGCTCTCAAATACTTACCAGAATAAATTTGAAGTATCTGTGCTAGAGTCAGTAGTTATTACACTGGATTTTTATCAGTGTGAGTGATAGCAATTGAAGGTTTTTTCAAGGCATTTATAAATAAAAATGTTCCTGCTGGCTAAATAGATACACTTCTTTGCTAACTGGGAGTAATCATATGCATTTTGATATCAGCATCTGCTAAATAAGTCCAGGGCTGTGTATTAATGAGCGTGCTGCAAGAACTTCGGAGTACAGGCACAGAATTCAAAACAACGGGGATGGATGGGAGAGAGTGCCTGGAATCAGCCAGATGAAATTTAGCACAGAGAGCACAGGGTACCACATTTGGGAGGGATAAATGAATGCATGAATGCATAGACAGGAGAGCCTGGAGAGGCAGCAGGATGGCAGGCGAGGATCAGGGTGTTCAGATGGATGACTAACTTAGCATGAGTCAATAGTGTGATGGTTTAGCAAAAAGGGCAGCTCACCTCCTGGGATGCATTAATGCTGGATGTTGGATGTAAGCCATTGAAATCTGCAATTCTGCTTTGTCTGAGCTGTGTCCAGGTCTGGACACTGCAGCTGAGGGCACCTGCAGATGAACTGGAGAAGAACAGCAGCATGTTTGAATGGAGAAAGGCTAGAGTGGGCCAGAAATCAATGCTTCCTTCCTGTGAAAACATCTGTTTTTCAGGGGAAGAAAAGGAAGGGCACTGGCTTAGCCCATTTCTGAAAATGAACCTCAGACTCCTCTGAGTTTGACCCTAGGGGATAACAGTGCTGTTTTTTTTGCTATTTCTGTCCCACAGATCCTTCTCCCAGGTAATTTGGCCCTGCCCCACAGGGATCTCATCCTTTGACACTACAGCTTTCTTTCACTATGCATCATGGTGCAGAGCAAACCATTCTCACTTCCTGTTTTGCAGGTTTTCTCCATTCCCACTCACATTCCTTGGGTTTGATGGGAAATGGGCTCCTTGACTGACTCCTGGATAGGGAGTCTGGATTCAGCATTCATGCTCCAGGCTTTCCATTTGTATTATTCCCTTAAAAGTTAAAGAGGGGCTTCTGGGCCAAAAACATGCCTCATCATTGTGACATGCACTGTTAGTCTGAGCAATGTTTGGGAAAACGGTAACCCAGAGAGCCAGAACCCCCTCTCAACCTACTGCTCGTGATACCTGTGCTCAGGATCCCAAGGACAAACAGCAATAAACCAGAAACACAGCTATTTATACGTGGAAGTGGAACTGCTTTGGGGCTGGCCCTTTCTGACTGGAAAATAACTGGCTCCTTGGCTCCAAGACAGCCCGTGAAGTCACTGGGAGGCTGCAGAAACAGTTCATTATCCACTGCTCGATGAAAGCAGGAGGCAGAGTTTTCTACGCCGGCTCCTTCCTCTTTGCAATGCGCTGTGCATAGCGGCTTCTGGGTGACATTAGCGTCCAGGCGGGCGTGTGTACACCGGAGGAATGCAGGAATGCCGAGCGTATTCCAGAGCGGCAATGCAGCCTGTGGATTAAGCTCTTCTTTCAGCGATTTTAGGGCAAACCTGCAGGAGGTCTCTTGAAATCAGAGGGATAGATTATCTTGATAATAAAAGCAATCAGAATCCGTCCTGCCCAGGATATTTAAATGACACCACTGACTGAGGGAGTGTCAGGGATGTGCCTGGGAATGGTGCGAGCAGCGTTTTTCACGGGGTTTGTGGCAGTGCCTATGGATCTGGCAGGGCAGAGGGAAGGAGGATGAGAAGGATGCCCTATGCCTTCCACCACCCTGACCCCACAGAACCACTGTGTGGGACAGGCAGGGGAACAGGGCAGTAGGGCAGCGTGAGACTGAATGCCTACACTGAGAAAAGAACAGCCTAGAGAGCGATTTGTCTCTAACAGCAGTGGCTGAAATGAATTGGATCAACCATCTCCCCAAAGGGCTTAATTCCCCCTTCTCTTAATCTTGCCATCTCCCCACTCCTGCCTAGAGGGCACTCACACATGCTGCTCTTCTCCAGGGTCCCAACACCCAGGTAAAGACCCATGCCCCATACTGGCCTTGGCAAGGATGGAACCTTCCTATGCCTCCTCCCCCTCCTCGCCCATGTCCGTGCATGGCTAACACAGCCCTCCTGGGCATACCTCTGGCTGGCAGACAAACCTGCCCTCCTCCAGATGCATCTGTCACCTGTGGCAGCTGCGGGGTCCCTTTCAGACAATTTGAGGGGCTGTCAGGGCACACCATCAGGTAAGTCCATGTCCTGGGAGCCCTCTCCTAACACTGCCTGGCAGCCAGGCTATTGTCCAGCTAGGTGGGGTCAGCCTGTGTGACACCAGCCAGCTTGGTGTTGGATGCTGCGTGATGCACTGGGCTCTCCACCAGCTCAGTGACACCCCCTTGGTCTCCAGCTGTGCAGGATGCCAGGCTGTGGTTGTGTTATTTATCTGCCTCTCTCAAAGTGTTTTGGGCTTAGCTGGATTCTACCAGGATAAGTCACCTGGCTGGGCTGGGGAGAGGAGCCTGAGGTGAGGGTGCAGAGCCCTGACTTGCCGATAGTTCCCTGTCCCATCCCACCAGACCCAGAGATGGGCAGGCTCTCAGGGCCAGGGGCTTGCTCTTGGGAATGTGGTGGGACCTGATACAAATCTCCTCTGGCACAAGCCGGAGCACTCAGATGTCCCCTGCTTAATAGGGCTCGTGAGCTGTGTCTGAAGTAGTGTGCTCAGATGAAACGTGTCCTCTTCAGAGGGCTGCACTTCCCCGTCAGCTTCGCCTTTTGATTCCTCCTGGCCTTTCTTCTGTCTGTTTTTTAAACAGGGTTTTAGAAATGAGGCCAGCGCTTGAATATAAAATGCCACTTATTTTTAAGCAGACAGGTCACCCCGTTCAGTATTTGAACAGTGATGCCTCTGGTTCACCCCATCCTGTCTGCCAAGGGAGGGCTATGGGGGGTAAAGTCTGCCCCATGTGTTGCTGTAGGGGTGCAAAGGCACAACTGCTACACACATATATACTTACATACACACTGAAGCATGAACAGACACCTGACAAAATCCTTTCACACCACATCCCACACCAACTGTGCACGCAAAGCTGTCACCCACATTCCCTGTCATACAGCCTTACTGCCTAAATGCATTGCCAGAGCATCTCTTTGCACCCAAACACATATCTCCAGCCTACAGAGCCTGTTGCTTGAATGTTTGGCTCCACTTATCACACACAGACACACATCACCTCTCTCGTGCATTTCTTCAAACGTGCAGAGGAGCACACAGAGCCACAGTCTCCCACACACCTCTGCACAGTGATCCTCCCCAGTGCTGCTCTGCACCCACCACAACCTCCCAGCTGAGCACAGCCTGTGCAGCCAGTGTCATCCCACCCCACATCTCCCACCTACGCACCCCCAACCCATGGACTCATTTGCTCTCCAGCATCCCTGCTGACTGCACAGAGCTGCTGTGAGAGATCCCTGCTCAGTCCCTTATTAGCAAGAAAAACAAAACTAATCAGGAGCAGCAGTGACCAGAGGTCCCTCCTGGGCAAACAGAAGGGCTGAGCAAGCCTTGGGTGCTGCGTGCAGACGGGTCTCGTGGCCCCGGAGGTGTCACTTCCACAGCTGAAATAAGAATTCGCACAGATCCATGTGACATTTTGAGTCATAGGCTGCATGCACAAGGGTGTCAAAGGCCTGGCTGGGAGCAAAGTGCAAGGCAGAGATAAGCCCCTCTTTATTACCAGTGGAGAGATGTCAGACCTCGCTTTTCTCCTCTGAAAAACAGACCTGGTGATTGCATACAGTTCAGGCTGTTCAAAGAGGGGGGATCCAAGGGGCAGGCTCTGATCCTGAGGAACCATGGCTAGCTTGGCATCTCCGGATTAGAATTTCCTCCCAAAGACACCCGAAGCACATTTCCCCATCCTCTCTGTTCCAACAGGCTCTCTGGAGGTACAACAGGTAGCTGCTGCCAGTTGCCAGCCCCGGTAGCCCCCGAGGGTTGCTGATGTCTCTGTCTCCTGGGCATTTTGGCACCTCTGTCTCCCTGCAGCTGCCCGTCCCTTGTGGTCCCAGCCACGGGCGCCGAAGCGGGGACAGCCGGGCGTGAGACACTACGTGCTGCAAGGAAGGGAGCCCTGCAACCAGGTGAGGTGTAAACGAGGCTTTTGAGTGATCTGATTATTGCTGTTTCCTCTTGTCCCATTTTTCCGACAGCAAAGGGACCCCTGACCTCAGCACTGTTCTATGTATCAGCCGCCGCCTTTGATTTCCTGTACCAGGGATGCAGCTGGCTCCCCACCCAGGTTTGCTGGCAGACGGCTTTCTGGGAGCGTGTGTGCCTGAGGTTTGATCTCCTTTGCTTTGTGCCTCTGCAGAAAGAAAAAAACTGAGCCGTGCTGTGAGAAATTCCTCAAAGGGAAAGAGGGGAAGCATTACCCGGCAGGGCAAGTCACACGGCGCAGGAACCGGCTGCCTCCTGTCACTGCACCGTGCCCAGGGGCCTCGAGCAAAGACAGGGACCTCTTGTCTTTCCCATAGATGGGTCTAAAGAGATGGAAATTAGCAGGAGACTGAGGTTAGGACAAGGCACTGAAACTGGACCTCCTGCCCAAACCTGGGGGTGCTCCTCTTGCCCCTGGGGCGACTGGGCAGGATGTGCGTAGTGTAACCTGCCTGCTAACAGCAGTGCCCTGGGCATGATGTGAGGCCAAAATCATCTCCTGGGGGTGGGGAGGATGCAGGATCTGCTGCGGATGCCACATACAAGCCCTGAGTTTCAAGACATGGTGTCAGCAGCCTGCAGCTGGGATTGGGATGGGAAAATGCATCAATTTGAGGCAGGAGGAGGAAGAAATGCAGCACTGAGTCCCCCAGCCTGGCAGTGACAGGCAATGCCCCTCCATCTCCTCTTTCCTGGGGGGAGATTGGTGCTGTACTTCACCTGCTCAGCCCCCAGCTCTTCGTTAGCTCAGACGTCTGGTGCAGCTGCAGACAGTTCCCTGAGCACATCCTGGCACCACGGTGTGCCTCTTGCTGCTCGCTTGCAGGCGCAAAATGACATTTGCCATGGTTTCACGTGCCTACAAGACAGGTGTTCTCCAGCCACAGGGAGAGATTTACAACAGCTTATCTCTGCTTCTAGATGGGCAAGACAGCTCTGATGCAGTTTGGGCATTGCTTCTCCCCCCATCATCAGAGAAGTTGGAGTCAGGATGCCTGTGCTCCCAGCTGGGATACAGCAGCACTGCTGAGAGAGGGGACTGGGCTTGGGCTTGGAGAATTGGAAAAAGATGTCTCCAAAGTCCATCAGCACCAGGAAGGAAGATGCTGAGACCTGATGTGAATGGCCTTCAGCCTGAATACATGCAGTTGCAATTTAGCTGGCCCGATCCTTGATCCCAGGGCCCATCTCCTGCCAGGAAGGACAAAGCTCCTTGGCACAACAACTCACGTGGCTGCAGCCACTGCTGGGATGATGCAGAGCAGTTGGAGGGTGGCAGATGCAATAGCCTTAGAGGGTTTAGGCAGATGGAGACAGCCAGGAGGGAGGGAGAGGGTAGGGGAGGAGAGCAGGCACACCAGAGAGGGGAGAGAATGTCAGGGGAAGCACCGATATATGGAACAGACAATTAAGACACAGAAAAAGAGAAAAGCAAGACCTAAAAGGTAACTGACTAGAAAATTAAAATTATTCAGCTACAGAAAATAGATCTAAAGGGGCTCAATGCGATGCAGACTCCAGCAGATCGCACAAACAACACGTGAGGGGGAGTTTCCTTACAGGGGCTGGGGACCAAGAGGAGCCTCTAGTCCTCTGAGGTCTCTAGAAACCACTTTCCTTCCCGCTCACAGGAGCAAGCCCCTTCCAGGCTCCTTTCAGGCTCCTG
The DNA here is from genome assembly GCA_013397775.1 of Eulacestoma nigropectus. Classification (NCBI taxonomy): domain Eukaryota; kingdom Metazoa; phylum Chordata; class Aves; order Passeriformes; genus Eulacestoma; species Eulacestoma nigropectus. The sequence continues at coordinate 350,333 of VZTE01002477.1, forward strand.
TCTATGCCTTGGTTTCCTGCTGCAGACTCAGATCCCTGGCTGCCAAACTAGCCTCTCCAGGGTGGATCAGCCGCATTTGTCCCCATGTCACAGCCAGTGGCTGCAGCACAGGATGGCAAGGTTTTGCAGGTGCAGGAGGCCACATGGGTCCCTTGCCTTCAGGGCAAAATGCCTCCCCTGTGGCTTGGGGGATTAGTTACTCCACCCTTCAACCTGGATTTTTTTTAGATGGTTCCTCCAGCTTGCTGAAATAGTTTTAAATTCTAAAACACTGCCCTCCACACTGCTTGATACCTCTCCCAGTTTGCTGATGCCTGTGGATGGAAGATGTACCCTCTGTTTTTCATCACTTGAGCCATCACTTACAGCACCAGCTGATGTGGGGCAGCCCATGCCCACCCCGTTCACCAGGCTCAGCAGGAGACCGAAGGAAAAGATCACTGGGTGTCCCTAACTAAAAGAGAGGTGATGGGGACCGAGGCTGTGGATACCAGGGGGGCAGGGATTGTAGCACTAGCACAGTGCTGGTGCTGCTGGGAGCTCGGTCCCAGCTTTGCTGGGGCTGAGCCAGGCTGTGCAGGTTGCTGGAAGGGTAAAAGTTCGTGCAGAGGGGGAATGCAAAGGTGTACACCTGAGCTGGAGGAGCTGCGTCAGCCTCTTGATCAGGACACCCACTTGGGAGAGGACCCAGGAGGATCCTCCATGGAGGGCCCAGCCCAGCTGCAAGGTAAGGGAAGCCTAAACCATATCAGGTGAATTGTAAAGGGACGAGAGACAGTCCCAGAGGGAGAGCAAATGGCCTGGCTATCCCAGCTCCATCCCTCCTGACATCTCTGCTAAAAGGGGGAGGTGGGAAGATGGTTTGTGTTCACCAGCAGGCACCGCCAGCACCAAAAACCCCAGTGCCTTTGACAACAGCCACTGTAAGGGTGGATATGGGAACAGCTTCTCCTCCTCTTAGGGTGAACACCACAGGGTGCTATGTGGTGGCTACAAAGGGACACCCTACTCTCCCCACCTCCCCAGTATTTCTTGCCTAACACCTTGTTCTTTCTCTCTTTTCATCCAGTCTGGGCTCCCAGCTGCTTGTGTCCTGAAGACACGCTGAGAAAACATTGCATATTATACAATGAGAAACGGTAAACATACTGTTCTTGCTAGTTTTCCACTTGTTTTTATTCTGTGAGCATCAGCTAAAGCCACAGGGATAGGGTATTTAATTAGAGTATTGTCTTTCACCTGCCTTTAGTCTCTGCAGGGTCCTTTCAGGGGGATCCCATTCCAGTGTGGTTCAGAAATTACTTTACTGGGGAAGTGACAGGGGCACATCCCTACATTGTCTTGACTTTGCCTAGCACAGTTTGTGCCTTGGAGTTCTCATTCATCTAGGTGTGGGATGCCAGGCTGAGGACAGAGAAGTCCCAAATACATTACAGGCCTGTTTCTGGGCAGGAATTAGATCCTGGGATAGATCCTGATGGGGAGCATCAGATCCTAGCGAGTTCTCTCTCAGAGACAATACTGGCACAGAACTCTATTCCTCTTTAGTATCATGTCCCTGTAAAAAAGTGCCTATGATTTGCACTCAGTGCATTGCAGCATATCCCCCTGGAGGGTTCTCAGGCTCTTTATGCACTCTGATCAACAATGATCTCCTTTACCACCACAGTAATTTATTTATTCAGCACCAAGGGGCAGGCATGCTGCCTCGCAGACAAAAATACCCCACGTCCTTTCAGTGGGGCTGGTGGAAGTACAATGGAAGATGGAAGTCTTGCTTTGAAACCAGACTCATGACCCAGAGTTTGAGCAAAGACACCAGCTGGTGCTGAGGCTGCAGCCAAAGGTCTCATCCTGCAGCTGGACTGTGCAGGGCAGAGCAGAACAACTCCTAAACAATTCTGCAAGCAGCTTCTCTGCCCCTACTTTGCATCAGCTTGGGCCAATTGCCAATTTTTCAGCAACCTGGATGAAGGCGTGGAATGTACCCTCAGAAAGTATGCTGATGATATGAAACTGGGGGGAGTGGCTGATAGACCTGAAGGCTGTGCTGACATTCAGTCAGGCTGGAGAGCTGGGCAGAGAGAAACCTAATGAGGTTCAGCAAGGGCAAGTGCAGGGTCCTGCACCTGCAGAGGAATAATCCCAAGCACCAGCACAGGCTGGGGTCGGAGCTACTAAAGAGCAGCTCTGTGGAAAAGGACCTGGGAGTCTTGATGGGTGACAAGTCAACCATGAGTTTAAAGTGTGTCCTTGTGGCCAGGAAGATCAATGGGCTCCTGGGGTGCATCGGGAAGAGTGGCCAGCAGGTCAAGGGAGGTGATCCTGCCCCTCTACGCAGCCCTGGTGAGGCCACATCCAGAGTGCTGCGCCCAGTTCTGGGCTCCTCAGGACAAGAAAGACAAGGAGCTACTGGAGAGTGTCCAGTGAACGCCACAAAGACGATTTGGGGTCTGGAGCATCTCTCTGAAACTCCGAGAATCTGCGGGAGCTAAGCCTGTTCAGTCGGGACAAAACACTGAGAGGGGATCTCATTAATGCATACAAATATCTCAAATTCAGTTCCAAGGGGATGGTGCCAGACTCTTTCCCATGGTGCCCAGTAACAAGACAAGGAGCAGTGACCATAAACTAAAACACAAGAAGCTCCACCTCAACACAAGGAAGGACTTCTTTATGTTGAGGGTGGCAGAGCACTGGAACAGCTGCCCAGGGAGTCTCTCTCTCTGGAGACATCCAAACCCACTTGGATGTGTTCCTGTGTCACCTGCTCCAGGTGACTCTGCCTTGGCAGGGAGGGTTGGACTGGGTGATCTCCAGGGGTCCCTTCCGACCCTAATGATTCTGTGATTCTGTGAATTTTGGCAAGGATAATCCCACCAGGGATATCCTCGGACTCTTTGCTGAAGCCTGCAGGCTGATGGGACCAGGGATGTGAGATCCAGCTTCTCTCCCAGGTGTGCAGCCAGTCATGCTCAGGCACATTCCGACTTTTGGATGGATGAGTTGCGGCCTAAAAATTACTTTAGGTTAATCCTACCACAGGCTTGTGCAAGGCATCATTTACGAACTCACATCCTGCAACATTATTTTCCTTGCCGTGCACAGAAACAAGCAGCTGTGCCTGGGAGGAGCGGTGGGCTCACACACCCCCCAAGGTTGGCAAGTGTCCTGATGTGGGGGCAAGTCCTGCCAAAAAAGCAAACTTTTGTGGCAAACCAGTTCATGAAACTTTTACCCCCGCACGACTCTTTTTTGGGAAAAGAAGAAACATCCTGCAAGAGCAACCACCAGGCTGCAGAGCAGGTGGTGCCCTCAGCCTTTTAACCACCATGCCCACAGAAGGGGTGATACTGGCCAGCTCCAGGTTAAACACGGCTGCAGAGCAGCGACTCGAGTCCTCCAGGCTGTTTGGAAGCAGAGAGGTGGGAGGAGGGTGCCCGATAAGCTGAGAGGTACAGGATGCCTGGTAAGATATATTGTGTTGTGTTTTCAATTTGCACATTGACACAAGACAAACAGATGAGATTTCAGTACAGCAAGCTCAATTAATCACAGCTTTGACAGCTGTGAAGCTGGACGTTATTAATCCCTTTTGCAGACAGGCCAAAGGGGTAATAATTACACTTTTCCCAAAAATAATAAGGAAGGATGTTCCTCATGCTGCCCCCCTGCCCTTTCCCTGAAAGAACATTTCCTGATCACAGTACTTAATGCTACACTAATTGCAAAAATACTTCAGCTCTCCCATTGCCTGCAAAATAGGAAACAAAATGTGTAAGTGGAAAATCCTGAGAATATCCTTCTTGGGGCTCTAAGGTTCATAGGAATGGGGGCACTCAGAGCCCGGGCTCTGTGAGGTGAGAGCTGGCACATTTCCCTGTGCACGTGGAGCGACAAGTGTGTGCTGCAGTATGGGACACCCTGGATCCATTCCCAGCTGGGAGGCTGCAGGTTTGTGAAGCACAGCAAGGAGCTGTGGGAAGGATCCAGCACTCCCTGTGAGCACAGGGAGTTTGAAATGCTGGCTCTCTGCTTGACCACAGCACCTGTAGGACCTGGGGATGCTGGAGGCTGAACTTTCAGCCCAGTCCTAATGGGATGCTCCAGCCTATGCTGGGACAGGATGGCTCCAACCATCAAGGCATGACTTCCCTTTCCCCTTCATTATTCCCCCTGCAGGGAAGGCAGGTGCAGCCAAGGCAACTGCAACCACCAGGAGTGGGGAGGAGGAACTCCTCCAAGGGCAGAGGAAGGGGCATATCCCAGCTTCTAGCCCAGACCTGGCTTTTTACAGCTGTGCTGCAAAAGTCATCTTGCCTGAACCCAGCTTTCTATGGCTGTGCTGCAAAAAGCCATCCTGCCTGACCCTGCCTTCATCACTGGAGAAGTCAGACAGGCAGAGCAGCCCATTGCTCTCGTGCACTGCACCTTGCAGACACCACCCCAATCCATCCGCCTCCAGACAATGTCATCTTCAAAGCGGGAGACATTTAAACAGTGAAATGCCAAAGGAGCAGCATGGTATTTAAAGCCAAAGAAGCAATTATGAAAGTTCTCGGGAGAGCAAGCACACAAATGAGGGAGGATTGGAGAGAGGTTGTTTATCCCACTCCTAAACGTGCAGCGGTGGGATGTGTTCACTGGGAAGGGGATGTGCAAGCAAAAGGCTGAGTGGAGCATCTCCGGAGGGGATGGGTTTGTTTGACAGTTCTCCATTACAGCATCTGAAAATCCTGATGTTTCCTGCGGCCACGGGGAAGGTGACAAGCTGCAGTTCCCGCAGTCTTGTGCCTGACTGAAGCCTTGTTACAGGCGTTAGTGGCAGAGGGAGGGAGCATCAAGGGCTTGGTTTGTTTCTGTACTCAGCAGGCGGGAGATGCACCCAGGAAGGGAAATAGCCAGGCACAGTTACCCGTGGTAGGGCAGATTCTGGGATGGGCCTCAGACCTAGTCCTAAGTCCTCTGCCGGCTGCTCCATGCTTTCCTCAATTCTCTTCCCAACGTATTTTGCATCCTCACGCTTCTCTTCATGACCCATAGAAGTCAACAGCGCTAGTACAGGGGAGTACTGGAGGGTGGGAGTCTGTTTTGGCATAGAGATGGTGGCATCTACGTGGTGATGCTGATGTTTGAGCTGCTGGGTGGTGCAGCAATTGATGAGGAAATAGACGTGGGCATAACATTGTCAGTACAAGCACTGGTTCACCCACAGCTCCTGACACCCCAAGAACTGCCTGTTTGCTTTTCTGATGAGGCTGCTCAATCCCCCAGAGGGGAATTGCCAGCATGGATATGGGACTGCAGGTGTGGACAGCCTGCCTGTGTCTGTGCAGCTCCCAAAGGAAGGAGAGCCCAGCTTCTTACCCCATTTCTGTGCTGGGCACACTAGAAAGCTTTCTCCCAACATCCAGACCAAATCTTTGTTCTTCTGCATCTGTCAAGTGCCTTTGGTGCTAGGTAATGCTAAATAATGCTAATTTTATTCCAGCTGCCTTGCCTGTGCTTAAAAACACTGTTGGAGAGATAGAAAAATCAACATCAGCTGGAAGTGCCATCTTTGAGAGAGAAATGCTAGAGAAGCAGTGGGAGGCAGGATTGAAAACCTGTGGGGGGTTAGAGGCTGAGAAGGAGACGATGAAGGTGTCTGGGGGCTCAAACCCCCTGCAGCACTCAGGCCTCAGCATCCCCTGCTGAAGCAGAAAATCTCCTTCTTCCCCATCCTGGTAAATTTCCCTGCAGTTGAAGGTTGTGGTTTATCAGCTGACAAAGTCCACCCTTAGGGCACCTCTAGCGGCTACGTGGTGTGGACAGGTGCCCGAGTATGAGCTGCACCTCTTTGTTCCAAGATGTGAAGTACTTCCACGGGTTCCCTTTGCACCTCCATCTCCTTGCGAAGGGCAGAACATCAACCCTGGTCACTCTCTGGCTTCACAGCTGGTTAAATACACCACTACTTTCATCAGAATTAATATCCAAGGATCTGTTGTTGCCTGTGAGGGATGCTTTTGCTACGTTGCTGTGGTGGTGAGAGCAGCCTTGGAGGGCTGACTGGGCAAAACACGCTGACTTTGCAGGGAGGAAAGCAGGGAGAGTCCCCAAGCAGCTGAGGGGACATGGCGGCAGCTTCTCCTGCTGCAGTGAGGTGGGACAGAGCAGATGTCCCCAGGGTTGTCTGAGACAAGACGTGGAAAAGTGCTGAGCCTGGGCTCCCCTCCCCTCCTCTCCAAGGCTTTGCCTTCGGCCCCTGATCCCAAGCAGCAAGACAGGGTTTTCCTCCCTTTCCCAGATACCTCTGGATGCTCACAGGGAATTTCCACATCGGCTTTAGGTCAGCCCAAGGCGTTATTTTATTTGACCCTAATTTTTTTTTTTAAGAGCTAGACTAAATGGAGGGAAAGGTAAAAGCATTTCCCCTCTGCCCTGCCCTCCCTGCTGGAAGGTTAACACATTGGCCATTTCCTGCCTGCGCAGATGGAATATGCCTGGAGTTTGTCAACTCAAATTCAAATTAACTCTCAATTCAGTGGCTTCGTGTGAGGCCCCGGGGGCAGGTGGGGTGAGCAGCAGCTACAGATGTGGGCAGGCAGGGGACAAGAAAGGGGCAGAGGGGAGCTGCCAGCTGGCCCTGGGGAACTTGCGCGTAAACCTTGGGGTTTTCAGGAAAAGAAAGGGTAAAGATGGGAAAGACAGCAAAAAAAAGAGAGGAGAGGGAGAGGGAGAGGGAGAGGGAGAGGGAGAGGAAGAGGGAGAGGGATAACCTGGGCTTCTTAGGCTAGAAGGAACTCTTCCAAGGAGCTAATTTGACCTCCCACGTGCTCTAAATCATTGGAATAGAAATAAGCAAATACAGGTGAAAAAAAGTCCCCTTAATATTTGCTTGCCTAGGGGAATAAATTTGCTGGGTCTGGGCTGTGCCCTCTCCCATGTTTGCTTTCTGCAAATACCCAGTCATTGAGTTTTACCTGAGCAGACGTTTGGGGGAAGCCAGTCACAATCTTGTGCACACAAATTAGTGCAGAGATGAATTGGCTATTTCCAAATGCCAGGCAGGGAGCAGGACCCATCAAACCTCCCTGAGCAGCCACCCTGTCAGCCCAGACTGCCAGGGACCAGCCTCTTAGTGGCTGTTTTTAGACAAATCACAGATTTTAACAGCATGTTAAATAACTGTGGCTTGCTGTCTACATCTAAGGAGTCTGCAGCCCACTTCCAGACATGTCCTAGGCAGAAAAACAGGATAGGATTTCTTTGTGTGGAGTTCTGACTTCGCTTCTCTACACAGGAGTCTGAAAAGTGGCTTCTGTAGAGGTTTGTGCTTGTGTAAAGTTGTGTTTGGAGTGGGACTCGTAGAGCTCTGGGTGTCTGCACAGCTCATACATGTGGCTGTGGCCTGGCATGTGGTTTTATAAAGTCAGCAGGATCCTTTGTAGCCCTCCAGGCTGCTCTATAGTGAAACCTCTTCCCAGCTGTGGCCAGATGTAGAGGCCAGGTGATGTCTGCTTCTGCTCTGCCCTTCTGCTCTGCTCCTAAAGTGTTCTTGCTGATTCTGTTTGCACACTCCACACATCCCAACTCTCCAAAACTCCTGTCCAGCTGGCCTAGTCAGTCTCCCGTCTCCTCCAAGTCCAGTGGCTTGGTGTGGGTGTCTCACTGCGATGCTGGATGAAACAGGAGCTGTTGTTCAGCCTTGTATGGCCATTGCTGTCCTGCTGGGACATGGCACATGGCACATCCTCCTGGTGATCCCGAATGTCTGTGGGGGCAGGGGAGGGTGTCTCCCTCCCAGCCGTACTTCTCCCAGTTCCCCATAGATGGGAGCAGAGGTCTCCTTTTCCTCCAGTCCCAGTTTGGTGGGACAGAGCAGACACTCTCAAGCAGAGGATTTCTGTCTGGAGGAGAGGACACAGCAACTCTTAGTCCCCTTTTCACTCTCTCGTTTTGAGGTGTGTGAAGAAACCAAAAATATCTGTTCTGGACGGCCAGCTCTGCTGTGGAGGGAGACGCTGTGCATGGATGGGGCTGCGCTGGGTGGTGCTGCCTTGGGGCAGCCCCACACTGGGATGGAGAGAGGATACTGAGAAATTTGTTCTCTCTCCCCAGAGCAAAATGAGCCCACAGGGAACAGGGACCGTCCTGTCTGGGCATGGGACAACGAGCAAGGTGTGTTCAGTGGGTCCAAGGTGCCTCTGTAGGGTGAGTTGATGAGTTCTCATTTCCCTTGGTGGTCGAAAAACCTTGGGCCCTCCCTTACCCCTGTCAATGCCAGCAGTAGTGGTGTGGGGTTAGGATGACCTATTCCCATGCTCCCCATCCCCATCAAAGCCACAGGGTGATTTATTTCTTCCACTTGCCACCCCCTCATATTTTCTGCGATTTTTCTATGTAAATCATGACACTGATTAATAACACTTAGCGCTTTCCAGTTCCAAAGCACATTGCAAGTATTTCCTAATTAATCCATGCAACACTCTCGTCAGGGAAGGCAGTGAGCCACCGTCCTGACTTCCCAGGCTCGCAGCCTTCTGGCGGACAGAGATGGAAGTGTTCATCTGCACATCGTTAGCCCCACGCTGCTGACGCTTAATGAGTTTCCTTGCAGCAGAAGGGAGCATTGCACGGCGCGGCTTGGAGCAGATGGGGCTGGCATGCATGCCATGACGAGGGGATGGAGAGCCATGCAGTTTCCCAGCTTGCTGTCTCCTTGTGGGGCTTGTGACCAGGGGCAGGTGGACGGTGACTGTGGGGTGCTCTCCCACTCTCTGAGCAGGGGTTCTGCCAGCTGTGAATTCAGGGGACCTAAAGAACCAACTCTGACTCCAACTTGACTTCTGCTGGCAAGAAGTAGAAACCACTCAGGCAGAAAGAGCCAGTCAGGAGAGGGTTAACAACCTTCTCATGGAGACACCTGAATTGTCACCTCCTGCTAGATCCTGCAATGGCCCATGCCATGGGTGCTGGTGTCTCATGGAAGATGAAACCTGGGAAAGGGTTAAAATGAAGAGCTTCCTAGCTGCAAGCCAGGAGCAAAAAACAGATCATTTCTACCCAAAGCAATTTTCCTGGCAGATCATTTTCCCACCTCCCCTCCGCTATTACAGCAGGTAATTGTGTCTGAATGACAAGCTCATCGCTTCTCCCTTGGTTCTGCCTTCCCTCCTGCTCTATCTTGCAGCCAAGTCATGAAACTGGTCACTGTAGGTGTCAGGCCCCAAGATGCAGCCCTCAGCCTTCTTGCAGGCAGCAGCAGCCCAAGGCATGGAGGATGGCGCTTTTGGGACACTGGCTGGGGTGCCCTTGATGGCTTGTCATACCTCCTGCAGCAAGCCCATGAGCTTCTCACCTGCTTCCCACAGCCTCAGCTCTGGCCAAGGGCGATCCCGCTCCACTTTTTTCACAGAATCACAGGATGGTTTGGATTGGAAGGGACCTTAAAGTTTAGTTTCCACACGCCTGCCAAAGGCAGGGACACCTTCCATTAGACATTCTTCAGGAGAAGCAGGGCTGTGTGGTGGCTGTTTCACTGGTACCAGGCAGCTGGGAGGGATGGAGAACCCCACTGCCCTGCTGCCAGCTCTCCTGCTGTGCTGCACGGCTCTGTGTGTTGAGCCCCTTGCTGTGCACCTTCACCTCGGCAGCCCGGGCTCTGCATTCCCTCCAGTGCTTCCCGGAGAGGTGGGACAGCTCCCCCCGCCCCTGCTCCCTACGCTCATTAAAGAGGCTCATGCTGTGCCCTCTTGACACTTGTAACACAGGAGCACATGTCTTCAAAAAGCCAGGCCCTGGCCATATCCCCTGGGCCTGCGGCTGGCTTTCCTTCCCCTGCTCTCACAGCCCTCCCCAGGAGGGCTGTAAATTTGGCAGGAGCTGCATTATTTCCAGACCAACCCTGTCTCACGTTTCCCCTGCCACTAGCTTAAGTGTCACCCCTTCCTGCTGGCCCCACAGCCTCCCCCGCCCCACCTGCCCCTATGGCTGCCTGCTGCCCACCCTGCTGGTTTTCTGGACAGAGCCAGGACCCTCAGCTGGCATGGGCATGCCTGGAAATGGGTTTGTGGGTACCCCTGCATGCCCACTGCACACACATGCACGGTCACATATGAACGCGGAGGTGTGTGTGCACGGGTGTGCCCCTGCACGCAGTCTGGGTGTCTGGAGGCTCTCACAGCACAGGGGTCTTGGCTTTACGTGGCCATGCACGGGGTTGAGATCCTCTGAAGGCCTCTGTAGGTGTCTCGTCTCTCCCACCACCATCACGGGGACTTGAGGGCTGTTCTGTGTCCAAGGTCTTGTCGCAGGGCTGTAGCATCCCTTGTCTCCTCTCAAAAATGGCCAGAAAAATCATTGCGGCTCACTGCTGGGGGTGTGACTCAGAATCAGAGAGTAACCCTTTCCAGAGGGGCCCGCAGCATCCTTCCCCAAGGCACCCAGATTCCCTTGATCCATGGCTGAAGAGAGATCCAAAGGCCGAATATCTTCTCTTACTCTTCACTGCATGGGCATCAGCTTTGGGAGCCTTTTGTTCTGGGGAACCTGATGCAAGCAAGGTCCTTTTTATCTCGCCCCCTTTTTGGAAGCTTTCTGGCAGAAAGCAGAAGAGTGGCTTCCTCCTTGCACCCACCAGGTCCTCAGTGTTTCAGAAATGCTAGCCTTGTTTGGAGGATCTCATAGGCTTGTTATTCATTAACCCCACCAGAGAGTTTCCCAGCAATTAATTTTTAACGGGTTGAAAAATTCTCTGCCCAGCCCTGCTTTCTTCAGAACAAGCCTCCAAAGCCGTTGCTCACCCTCTTGATGTTTCTAATCATTATCTCCTAAATTCCTTTAGCTGTTTCAGAAACCAAAGCTGGGGAAGAAATTGGAAAGTGTTATTATTTCATTTGGGTTAAACTGTATCGCTTCAAGTTTCGCTCCCCCTGGGCACGATCATCAGCATATCTGATCAGCAAACATCTGCCTAAGCCACCCGCTCACGCCTCCCGGGAAATTTGGGGAATAAAAAAAACTGAGACGAAGCCACTGACGTCACCTCCCGGCTTTTGCTCTTTCCCCCTGAGTTTTATTTCTAAGGGACATTTGCATAGAAAGAGGATCTTTGTTTCTGAAGGTTTTGCCAGCTCCCGCTGCCGACTCCCCCCCATCTGGAAGCTTAATCCCTTTCCCCTGTGGCGGCTGCGGAAATCGGAGCTGTGCGCCGGAGCGGTCCCTGCCTCCTCCAACCACTCCCACCACCCAAGGGTCCATCAGCGTCACGGGTGCGCCGTGTCACCCTCAAAATCTGGCAGCAAAGAGGCTTGGGGCACCGTTTTGGGATGTCCGTGGTGCCGGTGGTCTCGGCACGCCGCCTCACCCACCCCGCGCCTCAGTTTCCCTGGGCAGAGCTGCTCTGGGACCAGCCAGGTGTGAGCTCTAGAGAGAGTTAATGCGGATTAATTGCCACCCATAAAGTTCTTGCAACACGTGAAGCGTGACACTGGCGCATAAACAGCCGGAGTAATTTGTGCAATGCTCAAAGGGGATGAAGTGCTAAATTAGTCATACGGCAGGCATGGCCATCACAGCACATCAGGCGTCGCTGGCGCAGGGACCAGCTCGGCTGAAGCCTGGAAAGCCCCCTGGACACCCATCCACTTTTCCCACTGCCTCTGCTGCCTGGCCCCGCAACAGACCCGCTGACTTTATTGGCTAAAACGAGATTTTTACGACTCAGCTGCTTAAAACATGTCTGCGTTTTCTTGTGGGCACAAGTTTTCCTGTGTTTTCTTCTTCCCCCTTCTACCAAAATCACGTATGAATTTATTCTACTTTTTTTTTTTTTTCGTTCAGATGAAAAAGCAGGAGATGGGGCACAGACTTTCAGAAAAAACTCTTCAGTAAAAATACCTATTTGTTTCACTAAAAAAAAATTAGGCTTTTTTACATTTAGCTCCTCTCTGACGGAAATTTTTAAACAAAACAGAATTTTCCCAGGGAAATAATCTTTGTTTTTTTCCTCACTTGTCAAAAAGGCATATTTTATCCCTTCTCCTCCTAAAAATATTATTGAAATGAAAAACATCTTGAGGAGCTGCAAGAGCTCTCAACCTCTGCGGTCAGTACCATGTGGAGGGAGGAAAGCAACAAGAGCATCTTCCCCTAAGGAAGAGAATGCTGCTGCAAGGCAGATAACTGCAAGGATAAATCCTAAGGAATGGGCTTTTTTTTTTTTTTTTTTTAATCTAGATCCTGCAATGTCACCTCCTTTAAATCAGCACAGGTAGCACAGGTAGCTTAGCTGGGGGTTGTGTGTTGTGGTGTATTTTGTCAGCTGGGTGAGGGCTCAAAGCAAAACCTGCCCCACCATTCAAAATATAAACTCTGGGCAGCTCCTTGGGCTCCACCATCCAAACCCATCCCATCATCTCCCAAACTCATGCTCTGGAAATCAGGAAGAATGCTTTGGCTCCTGGCATTTGCAGCATTATCTGGGAAGGAGAAACACCCCTGGTCTTGACCTGAGGCAAGCCTCCAGAACAGGAGGCTCGGAAGAGCAGTGCAGTTCCTTTAGAGAGCTTTATAATTGATCTGAAGTCACGGGGAAACAATTAATATGGAGGCCCATGGAACTGCTTCAAAGCATGGCTGGATTTTTGACCCCATAGAAGCTAAAACCTGGGAAAGGGATCCAATGGAAATTGTGTTTTGAATGAATGAAGCTCCTTCTGCTGCATTTGCAAGTGCAGCTGGTTTTCAGACAGATTTTTTTTGTTCTTTCTGTTGAAAATGCCAAACTGTTGAAAGCAAAACAGCTTGTGAAAATGTGTGGATTGTGAGGAAACTTCATTCTCACAGAAAGAAAAAGGGGGGAAGTGGTCAAAACATCAAAATGCTTGTGCATAATACACTGTAATGTATATAAAATAATTTAATAGTAATGGGTAATTAAAATCAGGACAAAACATTTTGATTTTATCCAACTGTGCCGAGTTGAGTGACTCAAAATCATTAAATTCCAGTTCACAGAGAAAGCTCTGCCTTTGTTTTGTTCCATTTTGGAATGAGAACTGTGTTGAAACACTGGACTCTCCAGAGGAGCAATATCTGAATTTCCTCCCAGCAATAGCTGCTCAGGAAGATGGGCAGGTTTGCTGGAGGAGGGGAACAGGGGTTTCTACCAGGGAGCTGGGCAGGAGCTGGACTGAATTCCTGTGGGAACACCAGGCTTGGGACAGACCTGCAGCACAGCAGGAATCCATCCTGGGCAAAGAGTGAGGAGCCAAGGCAGACTGGACTCTGGGGATGACTTTAGTGGTGTCCACTGAATGTCCATCTTCCTCGGACCTGTGTGAGCCAGCTGGGCCAGTGACATCTCCATGAGCACTGGTTCCCAATGGGAAACCAGTTGGCTGAAAGCACATGTGCAGCCTGGGGAGAGCAGCACGTGCCAGGGTGTTCTAGCAGGGCAAAACCAGTCCGAGCATCACCTCCCTGAGCGGGTGCTCTGCTCCCCACCGTGCACAGCCTGCCCTGGCCCACAGGCTCATCGTGAACCCCACACAACATCCTTGTTTTTCAGGGGCTGTTTTATGAAAGCAAAGACAACCTGTGGTGCTGGTGACACAAGTGGTGATAAGGAATTGAAACCATTTCCAGCCTCCTTTCTCGTGCGCTGCTGGCAAGTCAGGAGTAAATCGGAGATAGCGAGCAACTATCTTTGTCTGAGCACAGCCAAAGGAAGATAGGCCTGTTTTTATGATTAATTGCAGATTAATTCATTTTATATTAAAAGAAGTAGTACTTTCTGTTTCCTCATTGTGGGCTTTTCTTCTGTTTGTTGCTTGAGAAAGGCAATAAATACCATTAGGCAAATGGGTTTCAAAGTGTCGTGTGGAATGGAAACCTAGGCCTTCAAATGTGGCTTTCATTTGGGTTGTGTGAGGGGTTCTTTTGGTTTGTTTGGTTTTTGTTCTTGTTTTGTTTTTGCTTTTGCCTCAGCCCCATTAAATGTGCGGATCAAAAAGAGGGATGCAGACACAGAAACCTGGATGCTCAAGCAGTGCTTTAAATTGGGGTGTATGATGCTGCAGCTGAGGCTTCACACCACACTCACTGGGGCAATTTTGTTATCACACACTGGATGACATAGTGGGGGGATGTGAGGAGGACCTGTTACTTTTCCCACAGATTTTAAGAGCAATTTTGAGATTCTTGCATCCTAAAAGGACCTTTCAGCTATGGAAGAGAGGGTGGTCTCCTTTCAACCAGCCAGCTGGAAAAGCCTGCAAACTTTCGAAATCACAATCATATTTGCAGTAGCTCAACAATCATTCAAGCGGTGAAAGTTCCTTCTTTCAGAGGAAAGAGGTGTTTTGTCTGTGCTGTGATTTAATTGCAACCTGCAACTAAAGTACTTGTCTGAGGCTCACTCACTCCCTGCTCTTCCCCCTGGAGGGCAGGGGAGTAGATTCAGAAAAAGGTGAAACCCACAGGCTGAGGTAAGAAAAGGTTAATAATGGAAATAAAGTAATATGCAGTAAAAACAACAATAATAGTAATGAAAAGGAGAGAGGTAGAGAGGAATAAAACCCAAGACTGACGATTGATGCACCACATAATTGCTCACACTCACTGGCCAATGCCCAGCCTGGTCCCCAGCAGCAACTGGTGTCTCCCAGCCAACTGTCCCAAGTTTATACACTGGGCATGGTGTTCTGTGGTATGGAATATCCCTTTGGCCAGTTCGGGTCAGCTCTCCTGGCCGTGCTCCCTCTTGTGCACCTGCTTCTAATGCATCTGCTTGCTGGCTCTGGAAAGTCTTTAATTTAGGGCAAGCCATACTGAGGAACAGCTAAACCATCAGTGTGTTATCAACATTATTCTCATACTAAATCCAAATCACAGCACTGTACCAGGTACTTAGAAGGAAATCAGTTCTATCCCAGCAAACCCACGATAGGCTGGTGCTCCCTCTGCCAAGCCTCTTATGACCAAGTGGCATCTGAAAGTCTTCCTCATCAGTGTTTGCACTTACAAGGCCAGTTTGGATCAGTTTTCCTCTTGTGGTTAGAGTATGAGATTGGCATGTCCAAATTCAAAGGTCTCCAGCCCAGCTGGTGATTATGGACTTTCCTTATTGCTGGTGAGATAACACTGGTTTTTCCCAGGGCAGGGTTTCTCTCCTTCTCCATCTCCAAAAATGCATGGTCCAGGAGGAGCCACAGTCTCCCCAGGTCTTGCTGTGCAGCATGGCAGGCCTGGCTTGGAGAAGGTGGGGACCTGCAGTGAGTTGGTGACACCCCCTGATGATGCTGCTCCCATCTCTGTCCCCTCCCTTGCTCCCACCCTCCCAAACCCCAGTCACACCTTGTGCTTCCCCCATCTGTGGCCGGCAGTGCCCGCCCTTGGTGCCCCTTTGTTTGGTTCTCCTGTTACTTTTTATTGCTCTTCACATCCACTGCAGTTTATTTGGGCCTGAATGTGATAAACTCCACACTGGGGCTTTTTTTTAAAAGCCAAATATTTGTGGAAAGTAATACTTAGCCAGACTCATATTCCATCCTTAGCACAAATCTAATCCAGATACAAGCCAAACAGCAGGACAACAACTGCTCTTAATACTCACTGTGTTTTTAGCATAATAGTTTTCATTAAAGGGAGCAGATACCAGCTTTTTAATTGCTTCAGGATTATTCCCCATAGCTGTGCCAGGCCCACCCTGGGCTCCCTAGCTGCCTTCCTCCTTGCAGGGATAGCTCTGACCCTTAAACCCCCAAACTTTCCCCCTTGCTGCTCCAGCCTGGTCTTTCTTAACCCACTTTGCTGAAGAAGCTGAACCATCTGTCTTTGTGGGAGTGTGAAAAGATGATCAGTGATTGAGGTGACTGCATTTTCAAAGAGGATTTGATTTAGTCTATTAATTGGATTTAGTCCATTAATTAATTTTGATTCGGTCTATTAATTTTCAGGCTTGGTTCTGATAATCTCTTTGTTATCCCCCTTGTTCTCTCTAAAGGTTTCCTTTTATATCTGTCTACCAAGCCCCAGAGATCCTCCTGGGCTAAGTGGTGAAAATGCAATTTATGATTCCAAATGCTTCCTTGTGGAGCTCATAAACCCATGCTAATCCATGGATATGATTAACAAAGCAGCTCTGCTTTACCAAGGGAGCTAGCAGGGCATTGATGGGGAGGTCTTGTCTTCACGTCTGAACCATTCTGAAGTCTCCCCAGTCCAACTCAAACCTCCGAGGGAGGGCAGGGTTGGAGCAGATGGTTAATCCAGCATCCCTGACAGATAGGGGTGACACAAGGTCTTCTGTTCCACAGCGAAGGAGAAGGAAGGGGTTACAGAGATGTTGCAAAGCTAATATACTTCCCTGGCTTCCCACAACCCTCCTCAACAACCCTGTCTATCTCCAAGGAGACTCACCATATGAGTAAGCCGTGTGAAAGACTATCTGGAAGCTTTCTCAACTCCTTTCCCTTCTGACCACGCTGTGGTCTTACCCTGATCTGTAGCTGAGCTCTGCTCCAAAGTCAGGACCACTCACTATGGAAACCTGTTGTTTGTTCACCTTTTTTGGTACCACAGAGAGTGCTGATCCCTCACCTCAGAGGAATGCTGCAGCACAGCAAAACACTCATGAAGGATGATGAACAGTGTGGAACAGTCTCATTTCTGACAAGTGCATGAGAGACTTTGCTCTGGCCAGTCCAGGACAGAGGTAGCCAAAGATATGTGGTGAAAGGCGCAGTAAGGGGGCAAGAGGCAGTGTGAGAAGCAGAGGACAGAACAGGTTGCTAGCAGGTGTTAAAAGCAAGACAAAGGAACGTGTGATAGACCTGTGGAACTGGTTGCTGCACGGTGGTGTGGAACCTAAAAATTTTGTGAGGGTTTAAGGAGAGACTAAAGAAAATGTTCCTCTGGGACACTGGGGAAAGGGGTGCCTGTTCTTACCCAGCATGGCCCCCCATCCCTTTCAAGGCTGTGTCCCCTCTACTGAAGCAGCCAGATGGAACCACAATGGTGTTGAAACCTTGCAGGGTTGAGGCTGAGCCAACAACCACCAAGCACAGATTCTCTCCGCATGCACTGCTGCTTGTGAGAGCCATGCTTGCGCAGCCCAGGTGGGAGTACCTGCTCATCCTGGGCTCCAGCACTGTGATCCCTCCCATGTCTGATCCCTTTAGGCTGTGTGAACAGGATCCAGAGGACACAAGAGCCTATAGGAACTTGTCTCATGGAGGGTCTGAAGGGTCCCAACAGGGGCAGAATGTGTTGTGGACGGACAGATCCTGCCGTGTGCTCCTCACAGGTGTGGGCTCAGGGCTGCGACAGGATCTGTTCCCACCAGAGTCTGTCTTGTTTGGATCTGCTCTGGAGTGCCGGTCACTGGACTGCAGACTGGCACTCAGCTCTGTTTGCAAACTGCATTTTGTGCAGGTAAAAGGGAAGGAAAGGCAATCTCAGCTGCCTGTTTTCTGCATGACTTGCCTAGCCTGAGGCTTCACCAGCTTCAGTCTATTTGATGCATCACAGCCTCTCCTGAGTTCACGTGCTCCCACACTTTCTCCCTGAAAACTCTTTCCTCTCACTCCTGTACCTTCCAGGCAGCACCTTGCAACCCTTCCTGCCTCCCTATCCCACATCTTCCTTTGCTACCAGCCTCTTCAGTGATCCAATTCAGCCACTGCCAAACCCTAAAACATTGGTGTGCTCTGTGATTTACAAAGCACATTGCCTCCAGTGAATTCCTTGCCTGATGTTTTCAGAGCCCTTTTGGGTAGCAAAGCAGCTATACATCACAGAGCAGTTGTGTTTTTCTCCTTTTTATGTTTCAGGGGATTGAGGGATTTCTGAGCACTCCTTGAAGCAGCTACAAGTATTTAGAGCTGAGAAGATGAGCTGGACTCAGACACCTGAACATGAGGTCTCTGAGTATTCACAGAAGTGAAATCCTGGCTCCGAGGGCCTTTCTCATCTTTCTTGGGACTGTCATCAGTGAGCTAGCACAGAAAGACAGCAGGGTTTAATGTTCTGAGCAGGACTAAAACAGGCTGTCCTCTATGTATGCCCAGAAACCCACAAGGGAGCCTGCAGACACCTCTCTGGGAGTCTCTAAAACGACAGATGAGCTCTTTCTCAGTTCACGAGGATCCAGCTGCAGTTGTGTAGCACCTTCTCTCCCTCTTTGTGACATGTGTCACCTGGAGCTGGGTGTACATGTGCAGCCACCCACTCTGCAGCAGCTCCTTGGCTGAGACCTGGCACACTCGCTCCACCAGGGGAGAACTGGCAGCAGAGAGGCTGCAGCCTGGAAAGCACCTCAGCATCAGGGTTTGGCTACCCGAGCTCAGAGGAGGTCAAGGACAGCATTTTTCTGACTTCTTGGGGTCTGGATAGGAAAAATTAAGAGCACAGCTCCTCTGTGCTGTGTGTTGGGCTATGGAGGAGGAGAGGGCTTTTATCCAGGTGGATCCCTCTCTTTTTCTTGCAGTGGAAGGGAAAGGCAGAGGTTTTGCTCTGCACTAGAGCTCCGCTCTCCCTCCCAGCCCCTCCCTGGAGCTGGCTGTGGAGGAAATACACGTGCAGGGATGATAGCCAGGATGGCTGTTGCAAGGGGACGGTGGGACCAGGCAGACCCTTCCAGTGGCTGAAATCTCAGTGTACATCCCAAGCTTTGAGGAGAAGAATTCTACAGGCTCCTTACATTTTAGCCATCCAGGCCTTGCACATCAGGAAGCTTAATACACTTCTCTGGGGTGGTGAGCTGGAATTTTGGCAGCTGGGGTTCCCAGGGTGATGCTGTGTTCCCATCCTCCCATGGTCAGACTGGGAGGCCTCAGTGCGTAGCTCCATCTCTCCTGCATGGATGCCCTTGGAGGAGCCATCCTGTCCCTGGGGTTCCCCTGCTGCTCAGCCCAAGCGTCTCTGACACACTGTGCTGCCCTGAGCTGTCAATATGTGCGGGAGAGGCCCCGTGGAGAAGCAAAGGTGCTGTAAGGACGTGCTCATCATACTCATTTCCACAGGCTTGCTCAGCTAGGTGTAAGTCTAGGGGCCACAAAACATCATACTTGGGAGTCTAAACAATCTGGGTGGCTGGAAAGGTCCAGAAACCAGAGGCTGGAGGAATCCTGGGATTAATGCTGCAGGAGTGAGGGGGAGTATGCAACACTGAAAGGGGCTGGTGACAATTAGTTCCAAACACAGCAAACTGTAATCACCGAATTATTCAAGAATAATTATGCCTTGATAACAACATTACACTTTCTATTTCCCTTATTGCTGTTCTTGTTAAATATAATTACCATGCAAATTGCACAGCATAAGCAAGCCCAGGTGATTAAAAGGGCCATAGAGGCCTTGGGAGCAGAAACTGAGGTGACTGTAAGTACATATCTCTCTGCTTGCTTAGTTGTTTGTCTAGATTTTCACTTGGGAGATCACAGAATCATGGAATTGTTTAGGTTGGAAAATACCTCTAGGACTATCAAGTCCGTGTTCCCAAGTGCCACATCTACAAGTCCTTTAAATACCTCCAGGGATGGTGACACCACCACTGCCCTGCACAGCCTATGCCAGTGCTTGATAACCCTTCAGTGAAGGAATTTTTTTCTAATACCCAATCTAAACCTCCCTTGGTGGAACTTGAGGCTGTTTCCTCTTGTCTTAGCTCTTGTTATGTGGGTCTGACCCCCGCCTGTCTACACCCTCCTGTCAGGGAGTTGTAGAGAATGATAAGGTCCTCCCTGAGCCTGCTTTTCTCCAGGCTGAGCTCCCCCAGCTCCCTCAGCTGCTCCTCATCAGACTTCAGCTCCAGACCCTTCCCCAGCTCTGTTGTCCTCCTCTGGACGTGCTCCAGTCCCTCAGTGCCTTTCTTGGTGTCAGGAGCCCAGAACTGAACACAAGATTTGAGGTGTGGCCTCACCAGTGCCCCCAGCACACGGGATGGGCACTGCCCTGGTCCTGCTGGCCACACTATTGCTGACACAAGCCCGGTGCCATTGGCCTGCTTGGCCACCTGGCCACACTCCAGCTCATGTTCAGCCACTGAAAACCAGCACCTCCAGGTCCTTTCTCACTCAGCAGCTTTCCAGCCACTCTGTCCCAGCCTGGAGCTGCAGGGGGTTGTTGTGACCCAAGGGCAGGACCCGGCACTTGGCCTGGTTGAACCTCACACAACTGGCCTTGGCCCATGGATCCAGCCTGTCCTGATCCCCCTGCAGAGCCTTCCTGCCCTCCAGCAGATCAGCACTCACACCCAGCTTGGCACTGTCCTCAAACTGACTGAGGGTGCACTTGATTCCCTCATCCAGATCATCAGTAAGGACATCATACAGGGCTGGCCCCAGTACAGAGCCCTGGGGAACGCCACTGTGACCGGCCAAGATGGATTAAGTCCATTCGCCAACACTCTCTAGGGCCGGCTAGTTTTTTACCCACCGAAGAGTGCACCTGTCTAAGCTGTGGGCTGCCAGTTTCTCCAGGAGAATTCTGTGGGAGACAGTGTCCTCACATAGTTATAAAGTGAGTTCAGCTCAGAGAAGTGAGGAAGGCCTGAGAGATGTGGCTCCAAATTGACCAGATATCTGCCAGCAGGTCCAGGATGGGCTCTGCTGTAAAGACCTCCAGGTGCAGTGTGTGCAAACTGGGCTCTGACTTCTATTTGCTGACCTTCAGGAACTGCCCTGGGCAAAAGTGCCCCAGAGGGAGATGTTTTCCCACCTCCCAGTATTCCTGGCCAGTTCAGCACCCATCCCACACCTTTCTTCATTGTGACTGGGCACCTGCTAAGCTTTCCATCCTCCTGTAGCTTTGTGATACATCAGCATCGCTCTTCCAGCTCTCACTGCGCAGCTTCATGCATGGGTAGGAGCTAGAAGATGCTTTTTTTGTTCCTTCCTTCCCCTTTCATCAGAGCATAGGCATCTGAAGGACATGAACAGGAAGGCAGAGGAGGATCTGTTAAGCATAATGAAGTGGAGGAGTGTGACAGAAACTGCTGAACGGAGTTCCCTGGGGAGGGCTGGGAGCATTATCACCTGAGTCAGTGAAAAAGCTGCTGGACAAACCCACAGCATGGAAGGACAATCTCACAGATGCCCTGTGGTACAAGGACAGCTCCTCGCTGCAAGGGCTGGGAGCTGAGATGCTCAGCCTGGTGACCTGTGTGGGGTTAGGTCTCCACAGAGTCTCCTGCCACTGCCTCTTCTGCCCTCTTTTGAGGTTAATGGACATGGTGTTTCCCATACACCTCTCATTTCTGACTGACCCCAAGGCCTCTACCCCTCGTACCTCACCTGTGTCTCACGGCTGCAAAACAGCCTCTCCAGCCTGGCCATCACGTCTCTGCTGGGCTGGCACCTGGCAGACACTTGCTGCCACAAGTCCTCCTGATTCCACTGCAAACAGGGGCTGAAAAACTGACCGCTTGCCCAGCAGCCATCCCAGGGCTGCCACTGGGACAAGGGTAGAGTGGGAGGCAAACCTTGCTTTTCCCTTTCTCCTCTGGACCACCCCTTTTCTCTGCCTTCACCAAGCTGAGAACTGCAGGTCAAGGGCACTTCCCTGCTGTGCTTCCTGGTGCAGCCATGAGATCGTGTTAATTATGGGGCTCTCAGCTCCTCAGATGAAATTCTCCTTCTACACATACATACATACATACATACATACATACATACATACATACATGTGTGCACAGAGTTTATTATTATTACCATGCCAGACAATCCTTCTTCATTAGGGCTTGGAATTTGCTTCCGATGCTCTCAGTCAGATCCTTAACATTATTTAAACACAATGGGTTTGAGGGAGTTTTTGTTATTGTTAATGCAGACCAGATTTTGCTGGGATCAGGGAATTAAATTGTTCTTCATCTAGATCTACGAGCTGCCTCCCTGTCCACAGGAATCAGGAGGGCCCTCATCGACAAATTCAGCCTGCAGTGCTTTTGAAATCACAGCCAGGTGTCCAAGGAGGGGGACAGGAGGATGAATACCTCTTCCCACCTGTGCCACAACTCCCCAGTCAGCACAGACTGTGGTGACACACCAAAGGTTCTCCTGAGCATTGGGCGAGCACCAAGCAGGCGCCTGCAGCTCCCTTGCCTTCCCTGTCCATCATGACACTCAAGGACATCAGGAGCACATCTGGTGTGCCCGGTGTGTGACAGGGAGGGAGTCCCTGTGCTTGGCACAGCTGGGGCTGTGTGTCTGCCCACAGGCAGAACGCCTGGCCCTGCTGTGTGGCACCTCCCCAGCTGGAGCACCATGCTGGGACCACTGTCCCCCCAGGACCCGACATGTCAGAAGCAACGCATTTCATTTCTCATCACCCATCTGGGTCTGGTGTGTGGGTCCCAGACAAGGGAGAGGCCAAAGCCTTTTGGTAGGAATGTGGGAGATCCAGGCAAAGGAGGAAGGGAGTTGTCTGAGATTCACATGTTGCAGGGATGGGGCTGTGTCCAAGCGGTCCCGGCTGTGCAATTGTGGGAAAAACAGACACAGACTGCTTTTGTGAGCGATCCCAGTGCACCTAAAATGTGCTTAGTGGGAAAAAAAGATTCAGAGAAGATGGTGCTGTGGATGATGTTCCTTTTCAATGTTCTTTTTGTGAGGATTGAAAGGAAGGAGCTGTATTGAACCATATGCCAATGGTATCCAAATGTGTCCTGGGCTGCATCCAGAGCCCCCTGGGCAGCAGGGGAGGGAGGGGATTCTGCCCCTCTGCTCCGCTCTGCTGAGACCCACCTGGAGCCCTGCATCCAGCTCTGGGGTCCCAGCACAGGAAGGACAGGGACCTGCTGGAGCGAGTCCAGAGGAGGCCGCCAAGATGATCAGAGGGATGGAGGACCTCTGCTGTGAGAAAAGGCTGAGAGAGTCGGGGTTGTTCAGCCTGGAGAAGGGAAGGTTTGGGGAGACCTTATAGCACCTTTGAGTACCTAAGGGGGCTTCAAGAGAGCTTGAGAAGGACTCTTCAGTAGGAACTGTTGAACAGTTCAACAAGACAAAGGTGAATGGCTTCAAACTGAAAGACAGTAGGTTTAGATTAGATGTTACGAAGAAATTCTTTACTGTGAGGGTAGTGAGGCACTGGCACAGGTTTCCCAGAGGAGTTGTGGATGCCCCATCCCTGGAAGTGCTCAAGGTCAGGCTGGATGGGGCTCTGAGCAGCCTGGTCAAGTGGAAGGTGCCCATGGCAGGGGGATTGGAATGAGATGATCTTTATGGTCCCTTCCAACCTAAACCAATCTATGATTCTGTGATTCTAGAAGGAAAGAGTGAGATAAAGAAAGAGATAGATAGTCTTCAAATTTTATTCAGCAACTGAAGAAGAGACACAAGTTGGGTATCAGAATACCATTTCTTCTGAAAAGTGGAAAAATAAATCCTTTGTGAGATCTCTCTGGTGTAGAAGTATTTGGTGGAAGAAATGGGAGCAAACTGCCATCTTGCAGAGATGCCCAGGTGGGAAAGGGAGCGACTCAAGCTGGAATAAAATATTGAGACTGGAACAGACATGCGTGAATGGGCCATGGATAAATAGAATCTGGAGATGAGAAGAAACGACCCAACCGACAAAGAGTCCTGGAACTGCCTCCTGTAACGCAGCAATGGGGATGGAGAGATTAAAGGAAGCAAAGAGTGGGCCCTGAGACTAAACAACCACTTTGCCTCATTTTTTGATAAGACCAGGGCTGCTGCCCATGGGATCAAAATCATGAAGCGTAATTAGAAATGAGGGTATAGGAATTATCACAGCCAGTCCGGAAGCAAAGCTTGGCAAGCCCAGTGCTCTGAGCTTGGTGGGACTGGGTAGCCTCTATCCCAGTGAACTGGCAGGTTGGCCAGAGGGAATTTAAGCATCTCCCAGGGCATGGTGTGGTGGCTATAACTGACCTGAGACAGGAAACTCAAAGCTACTGCCCACCCATGAATGCAGAAGGCTTCAAGGAGCTACTGCTGCTGTGGGCCAGGCTGGAGATGCTGGTAGGGCTGGACGTGCAGTCCTGGGAAGCTGGAGGGACTCCCAGCAGGCCTTTTTTTTGCAGAATAAACAGATCCAATGTTACACCCTGGAATCTGCAGAGTGAGGTGTCCTCAGCAGTCCCCTGCAGCAGGGTGGAGGGGGAGCTGCTTCTCCACCTTCGCTTTCCAAATCACTGCCTCCCTTGGCATCATCAGTCGAGAGAGCTGCCATCCACTTGAGGCTCTCTCCTTCTTCTTGTCCTGATTATTATGATCATTACTGTCTCATTTCAAGCTGTAAATCAGAAATATTGTGCCTCGTATTTTTCCTCCCTGGGGAACGCATAACTAGGGGTGAGATTGGCTCTGAAGTTCAGTGCTGTTCTGTTGAAAAACTGCCTCGACAAATCGAAACTGTCTCACTTTTTAGAAGAAGTTTTGATTGGAATCAATCTTTCTTTTTTTTATGAGCATAAAAAGGGAGTAGTTAAAAGTAAGATTTATTCCAAATTCATCTTATCAGCTCTGAGACATTCAATTTTGTAATCAATTCCCACAGGGGCTCCACCAAGAAGCCCATATTCAGAATCAATCTTGTATTTCATTAGGTTATTTCTGGTGTTAAAAAATAAGATTGATTCTTACTTTATGTTATAGCGCTACAGCAATTTATTTTTTAATGATATGAGGTAAGAATCAATCTCTGGCTTCTTTTTCCTTTTTTCTTTTCT
>VZTE01002477.1:375061-462930 GCA_013397775.1 Eulacestoma nigropectus
TTTTTTCATCCTGTTTTTCCTGCATTGGTTTTGTTAGAGCCAAGAGAAGTTAGCAAGCTCTGAAGGATTTTCAAATTACTCTTGTGCAAATTTAGACCCTGTTGGTGCCCGTCTGCTGCTCACAGGATCTGCAGAGCACCATGAGGCCTGATGAAAGGCACAGCCTGCTCTGTCCTGGCATTTTGGGAACACACTAACACAAAACTGCACTGGTCTCCAGACCCTGGCAGCAGCATCCTGACCTCCATGGGCTCCCACACCACCTCCAGCATGCCCAGGAGCAGGTATCTCAATGACATTAGCTATTCCCATAATCACGATGGCAATAAATTTACATGACTGAATCAATCCCTAATAATTCATGAGTTGTGTATGACTCATCACGAGTGGTTCAGAAGTTACTCAAGCAAGCACAGGTGCATTTCATGGGTAGCTGAGAAATTACCTTCCTTGCAGCACTGGAATTTGGTTACTCTGTTGGTATTTGCCTGGCTATTCTTAAGGTATTTTGGTTTAAGTAGTGGCACCTTGTCTTTCCTCCCTTGTTTTCCCCTTTGAGCCTAGAAACACAGCACTGGTTTTCAGCAATGAGGAGAGTAAACTGCCAGAGTAACTGACCCAGGAGGGAGCCATGAACTCCAGCTCCCTAAAGGTCAGGAAAACTGACCTCATGGCATCTTTCTGGCCCTGGTGGATTGTGGCACGCGGGGCAGTCAGCTTTTACCTTCCTGGGCTGCAGAGGCTGCTCCTTTGTGGTGCTGATGTGATCCACTGACAACAAGGGCCAGTCTCTCTCTGCCATGATTTGGGAGTTACTGGGGCATGGTCCCCAAACTTTGCTCGTGGTGGTGGGATCCTGGCTGCTCTTTAATATACCACTGGCCAGCTGGGCTTGGAAGAGTGACATTTACCAGGTCTCAGCCCTCTGCTTGCAGTTTGGTCACTCCAGACACTACAGGGTTTGGAGGCAAAGCTGAAAAGTGACAGCCAGAATAGCAGACCTTTTCCTGCCCAAATACCACTGGAGCCCTCTGAAATCCCTGCCAGAGCTCTCATTTATGAGATGTGGCCCAAATCTCAGCATCCAGCAGAAGTGAAAGGTTGTCTCCAGGTTCATCTTCGCCCAGCAGTAGAGCAGCTCCCGTTCTCCAGCCTCAGGTCCACATCCCCAGCTGGGCGGGTGAGGTTGGCTGTCTTCCATGTCCCAGTCTCACTCTTGACCTCAGTGGAGGGCTGAATCCTTTTTCCTTCAAACGGGTGACAAGGAAGCAGCTGACTTTACTGGGAATTTTCCCCTTCCTCTCTCCCAGAATGACTGATCCCCAGGTCAGATCATGCAGTGGGCACATCCTCCCAATGTGCTGAACTCCACGGCTTGGCTGCACTGGGAAGGATGGAGTTGTGAACTTGAAGACTGGAAAGGGTCCTTTCCCATGGGGAAAATGGTGCTAAGTTTCATCCTTGGGATTTCCGAAGCAGCATGGCAGGACTGGGAGACACAGGGAAAACTGGGGGCAGGAGCCTCCCATGAGTTGTACACCCCAGCACCATGGCTTCACAGGTCTTTGTGGAGCAGAGATCCTTCCAGGATCACTCACATATTGTGTCGTTGTGCACGTTGTGGGTGCAAATCTCTAATTTTGTCTCTCTCTATCAGCCTTCTACTCTTGCTGTCTCCTCATGCGTGCCTCTTGCTTGTCTCTATCTTTGTCACTGTGTACATATCTGTCTGTCTGTGGCTCTGTTAGTCTTCAAAGGCCCTGAGTTCATTTGATTTCATTATCATTTCCCATCTCTGGAGCTCTATCTCTTTGTTTTTTCCCCTTTTCTCATTATAATTTACATGCGGCTTGGGTGTATGCTGGAAATGAAATGTGAATTTGATAAAGCAGCCACAGCTCTTGCTTCCAACCGTGGCCTGAAAGCCCTGAACCCCTTGGAGAAAAGCAGGCTCTCTCTTTTTTTTTTTTTTTTCCATAAAGGGGGGAAAAAACATGATTTTTTTTTTTTTCCATTGCACTGGCATAGAATGAAATTCCTCCAGCAATTACCAGGAGATAATGGCCTGAAATTAAACAGTCCTATCTCGTTCTCTAACTATAGGACTTTTTATTTTTTCAAACTATTGAATACCAGGCGAACAATAATCAGGCAGGCATTAGGCATTCACACGCAGGCTACCTGGGATATGAAAGTCCATACACACAGCAGAGCTCCTTTTATTTTTTGTTATTAGCAAGGCATGCAGAGTCCTATGCAGATGGGGAGAGGCATTAGCCTCGTGCCCAGCAATGCTCTGCTAATTCAGATGCAGGTACCAGTGCTGCCTTGCTCGTGGAAACACCTGGTTGATGATGGAGATCCAGGGGCTGAGGGAACTTCCCTGTGGGCACAGCTCTTCCCTTGCCCATCTGTGCCATCTGTATTTCCCACAGTGCGACTGCTGGCAGCCCTGTCCTCATTTTGCAACACAGCAGATGTGGTGAAGGAGTTTGAAGGAGGATGGGGGTCAGGTCAGGTCCTGGCGCACTGCAGGGAAGTTTTCTGGACTTTGCAGCCCCACGCACTCCCGCAGGTGATCACGTCCTGCTTTTTCCTGCTCTCCTGGTCTCTCAGGGGCAGTTGCAGGCCTCTGCCATGGCCTTGGAGTTGGCACACAGTGTTGAAGCTGCCTGGCACAGACAGAGCCAGCACACCGCTTCCTGCTGAGCCAGTCTCACTCAAATTACCCAGGAGATTTCAGCAAAAGTGTAATAGAGCTGCTCTGGCTTAGACGCAGCTTGATGTACAAGTGGAAGGGAAAAATTCCAGGAGGCCCGGAGCTTGACTCCTAAAGCTAGCAAGAGGAAAAAGAGGTGAGAAGATGGCTGAGACTGAACAGCGTGCTCCCCGGGGAATTAAATACGCCATCAATGACCTCCACAGAAGGTTTGAAAAGATGGAGTGATGTGGGGTGGGGAAAGATGGCTGCTTGCAGTGACAGGGATACACATCCGAGGGGAGCCTTGGACTTGCAAGAGGTGCCTTTTGAATGCAGGTACTGAATTCCAGAAAGAGCAGAGGGCGGGGACACATGTTGGAGAGAGGGGGCATTCCCCACTGTGTCTCATCTTGGAAGTTACCTGAACAAGGTGGTAAGGCTGGGGATGTTCTCCTCCCAGTTATGTGTGACAATGACCTGACACCATCCTACCACCCACAAAAGGGGGTACAGCTGAAAAGCCTTCTCATCCACTTGGATTCAACTCATGTGGATTCCTTCTGCCTTAAAATTACTTATAAAAAGACCTTTTAAAAATAGTTAAAACAACTTCCTTCGATACCTGCATGGCACAGTATCTTTTCTTTGCTTGGAAATATCTTCACTGTCTAATACCTGTCCATGTATAGTCATGACTTAAAGTCAAAATTAAAACAGAAGTCATATCAAGTACTCCCAAATCAACCAAACAGCACGACACATTTTCAAGTGAGGGGGATTGATGGGTGGCTTGCCAGTTCCCCAGAGCAGCTCTTTCTCCTGAAGAGAAACTGGAAAATGTTTCAGCACCATAAATGCCACGTCCTCTTGAATCAGGCAGGAGACACGAGAGAGCCCTGGAGGCTTTCTGCAGAGCTGGCCATGATCCTGTGTAGGCAGACAGGGGCTCTGCTCTCTCACCCCAGCTGGGAATCCTCCAGAAGGGTTAACAAGATAACAGGGAATGGCAGAATCGTGCCTATAATTTATTAAGGCTTTCAAAAGGCTTTTGATAAAGTCCCTCATAGGAGCCTATTAAGGAAACCTGGTAACCACAGGATGAGAGGAAAAGCCAAGGCATGGATTAAAACTGAGATAAGACAGGGAGGGAAGGGAACGAACAAATGGCCAATTCTCAGCAGGCAGAAAGGTTAATAGTGGAGAGCCTGAGGTCACCCCAGGCCCTGAGTGGTTGAATATATTTATTAACACAAGCACAGAGGGGAAGGGAGCAGTGTGGCTGTGGAGCTTGCTGGGGGCTGCTGCAGCAAGGCAGATGGGGGTGAGATGCAGCAGGAGATGCATCCCTTGTGGTGGGATGGGATGGGATGGGATGGGATGGGATGGGATGGGATGGGATGGGATGGGATGGGATGGGNATGGGGGTGAGATGCAGCAGGAGATGCATCCCTTGTGGTGGGATGGGATGGGATGGGATGGGATGGGATGGGATGGGATGGGATGGGATGGGGTGGGATGGGCAGACAGTGGGTGATACTGCACCCAGAGCTGACTGAGGTCGGTGTGGGAGCTGGGGCACCCCAGAGCATTGTAGCTGATGGTGGGGTGCACAGGGGGATTGTGAAAGACACTGCCCTGGGCTCTACCAGAGGAGCCAGGGCAGAGTGATCCAGCTCACATCTAACTCAGAGGCAGAATGGTGAGGTTCAGTTGGGAACAAACCCAAAATAGAACAAATAGGATTCCCTTTACATCAATGGAACAGATTTACACCTGCTGAAGAACTGCCCCAAAGGCCATATTTCTAAGACCCAATGATATTCCCCAGAACAGAAAGAATTTGTCACTTTTCATATCAGAAACAAGGACAACTTCTCCCCAGCGAGGCAGGACTGCAGCCCTCTGGACTCAAGTGGCATGCAAAAGCCAAGTTAGTGAATTTAAATATTAATCTAAGTGATGATCAGGGTCCAAAGGAGCGGTCTGGAAAAACTACCTGATGAGCATGAAAAAAAATACTGGGTATTGACTTGGGGAATATTATCCATCCTGTGCAAACAGCCCAGTGGAGCAAACAGCCTGGTGGAACAAACAGCCTGTGGACACCTGATTAAACAGTGTTTATGATAACTAGTGGAGAATGTCTTTTTAATTACTTTTGTGTGTGGGAATGCAGATTTGTGTGAAAAGTCTCTTCTGGTTTTTTTTTATGGACAGAACCAGCTTGAAAAACTAACTTGAGAAATGGCTCCGATGAAAAGTTTGGAAGTGGGCAGAAAACTTTTGGTCTTTTCTGAGAGGAAGAAATGTACAGGTTTCAAAATGTCTCCTCATATTAGAAAATGACCTGATTAGAGGTTAAAAAGCAACCAGAAAGGAAAAGCCTGAACTGCCACAGACCAGTTTGAAGCTGTTAAAATGTAACACATCCAGAATTACTAACATGAGGTTTTTCCTAAGAACTCCATCAATTCAAACTATTTTAATTAATTTTTCATTCCCAATTTTGATTTTTTTTTCATTAGAAGAGTAAAATTTAGAAAGTTGGTGAAACTTTTGGTGACAAAGCCTTGCAGAGAAAATTGCTCATCTGAAATCCATGTAGGGATGAGATGTGTAAGGAGGAATTAGATCTCAGCAGTAATCTCAGTCATGGGGTTTCGTAATTGTGTGCTCCATGTTTTGAACATCCGCACCCTTTTAATGGATTTTCCTAGGTTAATTATAACATTATTTCACCCTGCATGTATAAAACTGGCTGTTCAAAGTCAACTGTAAATGAAAATTGCAGCTGTTAAATCACTGGGGTGGCTAACTTGCTGGCTGCAAAACAAACACGGCACCCACTAATTGGCCTGTAAACAAGGGTGGTGGGGAAGGGCTGGGGTGAGTCTCTGGCATCCATCGGGCACCATCCAGCAGAAAACTGAGCATCAGGAAAGCCAGAGTCACTGAAAAGACGCTCTGGATGCCAAGGTCAGCAGATGGCCCGGGGGAACAATCCGAGAGGCTGAGCTGTGTGCACCCTTTCTCTGTTCTCCCAGGTCACTTGCTGCCTGCAATGTTAATTATCCATTAGGAAAAACAAGCTAGCAAACCCATCTCCCTGCCCAAGGTGACTCCAGAGGGTACAAAAAGCTGGAAGAGCACTTCTCACCTGCTCTGTTGGCAGAGGGAAGAAGACAGACGCCTGACCCATGTCCATACCACTGCTGACAGCGATTGGACAATAGAATCAAATAAACAGGGAAAAATCATCCAAGGGATGAATTTTTGGAGTTTCTGTCAGATAGCTTAAGATGATACAATCTGAGGCTTTTCAGGCTTTCTGGATACTTCTATTTCCCTTTTTGCCCTCTTCTTCTTCATCCTCATCCTCATTGGAAACTGACAGGAAAATAGGATGCTGAGGAAACATCCTTCAGCTGAATTTGCCACCTTGTGGATGTCGCAGCGTTTTGCAGAGATCCCTCCACCGTGGCAGAGAGCGGCAGGAGGCAGGCTGTGTCTGCTGGGACCTCCACCATTTTGCCACTTGTGCCCCCCAGCTGCCCCCCCGCCTTTCACTGGACAAGCATCACCAAGGACGTGCAGCCTGGGCAGAGAACATCACCTCAGGCCCTTGGAGCTGCCTGGGACTTGGCAGACCAACAAATGAGTTTCCCCAGGATGCACCTTCTCCCTTGGAGCATCCTCAAATAGCTTTTTTCCCCTTCTGAAAGATCAAAGTGTTAAAGTCTGCCACTGAGCTGAGACTTCCCATCCTCCACCAGGCAAGCATTATGTTAAATGGCAACCAGTGTTTCAGCTAATTTTAGTTCTACCTCTGGAACTTATGATGGCAGTCCCCAAGAAACCTGAAGGCTGTGTCAGACCAGAAGGCATTTTTCCTCGGGGTCCACAGAGCAGTCCCTCCAGTCTCCCTCCAGCAGGAAAGGCAAAGACAAAGCTGTGCAGCTGTGATAAAAGCAGGTAACACTGACTGCAGCTTTCTTAGTTGATCCTGGAAAGACTGTTCTACAGGCATCAATTAACCAGGGAATTGGAAAGCCCCATAAGGCTCTTTTTAGGCTGTTCCCTGTCTTGAGGCAGAAGCAGCTCTAGTGAAACCAAGCACATGCTTTTCTTGCCATCCTTACAGACCTTGGGCAACAGAGCCTTAACTCTGTACAAAGCTTTCTTTTTTTTTTTTTGTTTTATCTCTCCATAATCTCCCTTGCTGGTGTAGGCAAGTGTTAGGGAAAATTTTTAAAGAAAGCTAAAAAGCTAAGTTTACCAAAATGCTTGTCTGCTCTGAGCTCCTGTTTGCTGTAGCACCTCCTTGGTGCTGAACGTGCACCAGGGGCAAGGAAAGACTGGAATTAGTGACAGTAACGTTTGGGACATGAGTTGCTCAAGAACAGTATTAGAGACTGGTGGTATTCTGAGGTCCTGTGGGTGGGGTGTCACAGTTTATGGAAGGGAAATGGGTTCTGTAGTGAGGCACAGGTCCTGTGTCACGCAGAGGTGACTCAGCCAACTGTCCCTCCTTCAGGTGGTGTCTCATCACCAGGCTCATGAGAGCTGGGGTGAAAGGGTGCACATGCAACAGGTTAAGGGGAAATGAATTCCAGTTCAGCTGAAGGTTTGGAAGGAGCTTGCTCTGAAGGAGTCTCACTGTCACCACATGGGTTGAAAACTGTAAAGCAAACTATGTGCCTCATCAAGTTTTTGCATTGCTCAGCAAGGTAGTGGTCTTGTTTAACATATTTATTAATGATCTGGAAGTAGAGGTAAACAGCTTGTTAATTACATTCTCCTGCCTCAGTTGGGAGGCATTGTGAATGCCAGTGCAGATTGGGTAATAATAGAGACATCAGAGACATTAAGAAGACATGAAGGAAAGAAAACGAACTCCCTCTTGGCTCAGGGAAGTCGCAAAATAATCCAGGACTGGGTTTTTTAGCAGGAACAGTGACCCGGGTTGGGAAAAGACCAGTGACCAGCAAGGAAGAGAGGGATTTTAGAGCAGGCAAACGTGTTTAAGGTGCTCTTAGGAAGAGCGGCACAGGAGAGAGCTGAATGTGAGTGGGGGAAAAAATCCTCCCCCTCCTCCCCTCTCAGGCTGCCACGCTCCTTGCTGTATTTTCAGAGCAGCAATGACGAACTGATGCTGTCTCAAGGAAGAGTTACAAATATGATCAGAGGCCCTGGGAAGGGCAAAATTGCTTCATGAGGAAAGATTAAAAGTGCTTGCATACGTCAAGCTCAGTTAAATGATGTTCAGGGAAGGTGGGATAACAGCTGACAAATATTTGAGCGGCATAAATCTGAGCAGTGACAGTGGGCTATAAATACAGGATAGGAGCTCTTGTGGGGTGCAGGTGTCATTTTGAATATACCTAACATCTGTCATGTTGCAGGTCGGGGAAGCAGCAGTGCCTTTGTGGCTGCTCCTCAGCACCGAGATTTGAGATACGGAAGGGAAGGGTGGAAGGTGAAATATCTGCGTTTATCACCGTGACTTACCACTCTTAGGCAACGGCACAGCCAGCTGCTGCAAGAACGGTGAGCAGGGCTGCTCCAGCCTGCTCCTTATCAAGACGGGACTATCTGCTTGCACAGTAATGGGGAGGGGAAAAAGTTTCTAAGTCCCTTTTAGCAGCTGGGAGATAGGAAGGGAGCTGGGAAAATGGGAGGTGCCCTGGATGGTTTTGGGACCTCCTGACACAGGTAAGCTTTAATGTGCCTCTGATGTCCCAAGGAAATGAGATTGTGAAGGTCAATACATGACTGCAAACAGAGGCTGAACCAACAACGCATCTACACAGACCTGTCTGGTGCCTCTCTCCCTGTCAAATACAGGTTTTAAAACTGGGTTAAAAAATGTAGTCTGGGCATGAAGAAAAGATCTGACATAGGGACTGATGTGGGAAGAAAGATCTGTGCAAAACTGCAAAGACTCTGTTTTGTCGAAGAGAGTTTAAAGCAGTGAGGATACAAGAACATGTCTGTCATTGGGAAAGGGGAATATATGTTATCAATACCTGTCCACAGCCTCAGCTGGCCTTAGGCCTCTCTGTTTCGACAAAGGTGTCTCAAAAAGCTCCTCAGGGCTGTCAGTGGGAATGCTGCAGATCTATTTATGGATTCACCAGGAAAAAATGCTCTTTTCTGTAGTTTGTCAGCCAGCATCGCTAGAGGAGGGCTCTGGAATTGGGAGTACAGCAATAGTAAAGAGAGGCTTCATCTTGGCTCTCTTTGGGAGTCACTGTCTTAGTGAAACAATGGTATTGAGAATGAAGTGTGTAAAACCAAAATCCCTTCTCTGAGCCCTGGAATTACCTCACTGACAGCTTGAGACCACGTAAACTTGTCTCGTGCTGGTCAGGAGTGATGTGTCTACTAGAGGATCTCAAATATTGCTTTCCTTACCCTCCCTGGGTCAGGATTTTCCCCCCACTTCAGGAGTTTCTTAAAAAATACAAGGGAGCTCACTTGTCCACCTTTTAAAGAAAGTTTAGCTGAAGTAGGTGCCTTGCAGAGAACACTCCTCTGTCGGCTCCAGAGAAATGAGCCAGCAAATCTGATGGCTTTTTCTCGTCCTAAAAGTGTTAAATGGCTTCTTTTTTGGATGCATGACACAGGAGCCTTCCTTGCACCCTGCAGGGTTTTTATGCCCTCCTCATACTGACTTTTGAACAACTCATCTGCCACTTCAGACTGTGTCCGACTGTGAGATCCTCTCAAAAGCACAAGCTCTCTGTGCACTGATAACTGAGAAGTGTCTTTTCAGACTTAAGTTCCTCTTCTGGAGCTCCTACTAAATACAGCACTTAGAGCTTTTATGGTGTTTTTCATTTTCAAAGTGCTTTACAAACATTAATAATACAAAACACATGAACTCCACCGCCGCAGTAATACCCTAATCCTTTCTCTTATCTCCTCTTAGGGCTCAGAACTTCCAGCCCAGCAAAAGCCCACAAGCTCTGGAGTTCTCTGACAAATAAACACCATTAAAAATAATCTCTGGATGTTTTCTACTTCCTCTTTTAAAAGCATCTTTCTACATCCCTTCATGCCAATAATCCATTAATCCCGTCTGTTGCAGGGTTACGAACCGTGTATGGTAATTGGCTTGAAGAGTACTGCATTTCTGGGCCACAGCTCTCTGGACCACATTTGCAGCAGCTTTATAGAAGGACTGCACACAGGGACCACATCCTTGTGATCCTGAAACTCAGTGTAGGCACTGGATTTTCCACCCTTGGAGGTAACCAGCTCTAGCAGGAGGCTGCAGCCTCAGAACTGGCAAGCTCTTCTTTGCCAGCCCTGAATGGTGAGACTTGACCTTGTGCACCTGATACAAAACTGTGATGATGTGTTCCCTAATCCTCTGCCTGCTCCATGCGTGCCCTGCAGAGCAGGCACCGGCTCAATGAGCAGGGGTGATCCAATACAAATCGATCTCATCGTACATTATGGAAAAAATGAAATTGGAGGTGACTTGCCCAAATGTGCCAGGCTGCAAACTGGAGCAGTTCAGTGGCTGTGTCATGAGCACCCTGGAGATTCCAGCAGCATGGCTGGAAACATCCAGGGACTCAGCAGGACAGGGGACAATTATTTCATTCATCCCAAGGTACACTGTCCCTGAATCAGAGCCAAACGTGGAGTTGTGTGTCATGGTGGGATTTCAGTCTTGTTCCTTTAAGACAGGGGTTGGGTTTGTCTTCTCTTCCCTACAACATCCCTGCCTGATGCTCTGGATGCTGTATGGATACACATTGAATGATTCCAGCTTAAATCCACAAACCAGGCAGCAGAAGTGTCAGCCACAGCTTCCAGGTAAGGCTGACAAGGTAAATGAGTCAGCCTTGGTGTGTCTTTCCTCAGATTGCATTGGGATCTTGGCCCTTGTAACTCTTCCAGTGACAAACCAGGTCATTGCTAAGTGCTTTGAAGCAGTTGTGGGTCAAGTAGGATGTCTGTGGCAGGAATGTGGCTTGATGCCCATTCAGCACTGATCTGGTGCCCTCACCAAAAAGCTCTGCTTTCCTGGGTCATGCCTTGCTTTCAGCTTGCTGCAGTTAGCAACCATCTTTGCAGACACCTCAGCAGCATCTGTCTCTAATGCTTGTCTGCACATTTTTTTCTCTTTGCCCCTGCTCCGATTTTACCAGCCTTAAAACACCATTTCCATTTCTAGCCTTGATTTTGTATTCAGATTTAGCAACCTGCATCTCAAATTTATGCTTAATAATTCTCCTTATCAAGCCATCAAGTAATTTTCCTCCCTCAAATTACTGCCTCCCCCACTGTCTCTGCAACTCCTCCTCCTCTTTCTTCATCTCTCTTTTGTATCTGGCAATATTTCAGACTCCTTCCGTAATTTGCTTGACTGTGTAATTGATCAGAATAACTCAGTTTTATTACAATTTGCTTGAAATCCCTTTGTTAGCAATTAGAACACTTTGTTTAAAGACAAATAAGATTTAATGCGACTCTCTCTTCCTTGGCAGCCTCCCAGTCTGGTCTTTCCATGCCTCCTTGCGGCTGTCTGCTCTCTGCTACTCTACTCAACAGCTGGCAACAAATCCTCTGCCTCTTGCCTCTGGGATTCTGCCCTCTGCCTCTCCCTCTGCTGCCTCTGGTGATGCCTGGTTCACCTTCTGCACCGACTTGCCAAGGTTTATTGTGTTGGCAAGGAGAATGTTGCATGCCTTCCCTCCCTTCACTGTACTCTCTCTCTCCCTGAAGAGGCTCAGGCTCCCAGTGCAGCAGCAAATGGGTCTGAACCAGTCATCAGGATATTGAAGAGTTTTTGGACTGCATGAGGAACAGCCTCATGCCCAGAGGGCAAAGAAGCTGCCTGTTATAAGAGAGCAAAAAGGATTGTGAAAGGGGCACAGGAGTGGGTAGGTAATGTGTATATTTTTAGATTTAAAGTCTCATCCATAGTTACACACAATAACAGTGCCTTGTATGTGTCTTGGGTATTTTTCCCAGAATGCCTTCAGCATACTGGAAATGTTGCCCATCTGATAAATCCCAGAGATTAGCTGTCATCTCCACTGGGAAATGGCTCTCCAGTTGTCTGGACTACTGCAGCCCTGATGCTGGCAAAATCCAAAACCTCTTTAGTGCTCCCCTGGCCCACACAGCCATGTCCCACGTCTGCAGCTGACTCTGAAGGTGCCAGTCAGCTGCAACCTCTCTGGAGGTTTATTCCTTCACCCTACCCAGTGTGGGGAGCAGGATAACAACTGCTGCTGAGGGACCTGGGTCTGAGACCCTTGCTGTGGTCTCAGCTTCACTTGGCACTGGTCTTACTACAGGGTAGAAGTTAGGAGTAGGTGAGCGTGGAGCTGCACATGCAAGGAGTACCAGCTGGTGGGCAGGACAAGCTGCGCAGGGTAGATGGGAGGATGATAAGGAGACAGGACCTGGCACCTGGGCCCAGACAATCATCTCAATCTCTCCTGATCTGTGCTCAGTGCTCAGTGCTCATCCTTCCCTGCAAGCCCCCCTGCAGCACCCTCCTTCCCTTAACCAGAGCTCTGTCCTCCTGATTCACATGCTGAGGCCCCTTGTCACCTTGGCAAAGGTGACAAAGCATGGCAGGCCCCAGCACAGCAGCTGCATCTGGGATGCAGGCTTCCCTCCAGGGAGGTCTTTCCCATCACATGGGTGCTTTCTCCAGACATGTCTATCCAGCTGAGAAGCAGTCAGGCTACCTGCTGCATCTCACATGTGGGGACCCAGCACTGGGGAGTCCTGACCAGGCAAGGGGTGTCACCTGTCACCTGAGGCCTCCTGAGCTGGCCATGCATTATTAGTCTGCAGCAACACCAGCACCTTGAGCCAGGTAGTGGCAAGTGAGGTGATGGCAAAAACAATGCAAAACTGTCTCCCCCACTCTGGAAAAGCCTCATCAGAAGCATCGTATTCAGTGTCTGCCTTGCCTTGGGAAACTGCAAATGCATCTGTCTGGGAGGATGCAGCCGTGCAGGCTCCAGAACAGTGGTTATTTCTCCCAGGGGATTTTGGATCTAGCAACGTAATTTCAATAGCCTGATGCTTTGTGTGCTGGTGGGGGGAGCCAGAGAGAAGGGCTCATCCAGACACTCTCCTTTCTGCCTGAGTGGGTAGCGGTGTCCGTCAAAGCAGTGGAGGAAATCCATGCGGTTAACACAGTGTGTCACGGAATATCAAAATATGCCACAGGATTTCCGGCCAAAATGTCAAGTAGGGTCTCATGAAAATATCTGACACCGGAATCACCCTCTGCCAAAGCTCAGTGGAATTGCACTGTGGCTGGACAGTAAGAGCGTGTTATTTGCAATCGACTCAGAGCTGCTCTGTTAGCACTGGGATTTACGCTGCTGAGCTCCTTCCAAGTACGTTTCATAAACCTGGGTTTAGCTTCTTGCTCTGCGAACATTTTCTGCAGGCCAGTCTGGATTCTCTAGCCAGCTCCCTGCCCTTTGGCACTTTGCTTTTTGAACAAAGAAATGCTTTAAATATTTCAAAACATTCTTAGAAGGTGTTGCACATAACAAATGTAGGTGACCGAGGACTCGGCACCTTCAGCTTCATGGGAGTTCTGACTAGCTGATTTTAAAACCCTTAACTAATTAAAAAACCCCTAACTGATTTAAAAACCCTTAGCTGATTTTAAAACCACAGTCTAAATCAATGTGAGTTTTGGAGTTAAACGCTTGAGAAGAGAAAAGTGATATTGAATGATTGCAAGGCACACAGAACTGCTGGCTGCAAGCTGACCACTTGTATTGGAAATAACTTCTTTTATACCAGCATTTGCATTCTGACATTTCTGGTCTGAGCTGCCACCTGGGTTCACCCAGGCCTTGGAAACAGAAAGGAAGGGAAAGAGAGCACAGGGCACAGTGACAGCCTGACAGACAGGCAGCAAACACACCAGCCAGTGCCACAACTACTGCTGCACTTGGCCAGAGGATCTGCTGGCACCCAGGAGGGGCAGGAGCTGGAGGAGGGACCTGGTGCTAGATGCTCTGGGGCTGTTGCTGCTGCTGGAGGCAGCTGTGTTTCACAAAAGGAGCAGCAAATAAACTACCAGGCTATTTGCATTATGTCTGACTTTAATCCCTAATTCCTGCTAGCTGAGCTGGGTTTTGAAAGGAACCTGTTGCTTTTGTTTACCTCTTCCGGTTCTTTTGAAAAAAAATCAATGCATTAAAGAGATACAATTAGTGATGCAGTGGTGAGGAAAAATGTAGGTTGCTTGTTTCAGGGAATTTCTCAGAATTGGTTTTTTCCCCTCATGTTGCTTCTGCTGTCCATCACGACCACCAGCCACAAGCAATACTGTCTTCCACAAAAAGTTTCTGGTTTTTTTTATGAAAAATGCTTACTGTCAGGGTATGAAATCTGGGCACTGAAGGATTGCTTTACTCCTCGAACTGTAAGAGAGCTGAGACAGCCAGAAGACAGTCAGCAGCTTTGTCTGTCAGTTCTCTGCAATAGCAGGAGCCCAGGTGTCTCACAGCAGATGGGGAGGACACAGTGTCACTCAGTGCTGCGTGGGGGCTGTGGAGGTATCTTGGTGCTGCTGGCTGAGATCCTGGCACAATCAGCTTGCACTGCTCATCCTCTCAGAGGCCAGCAGTGCTGCCTGCTGGGTGGAATTACTTTCTATGAGTAACTCCAGTTCTCAGTTGTAAAATGCATCCTCAGAAAGCAGGGAAGCTGTAGATGCTGGTGGAGACTAACTGAGGACAGGTGTAAGGCAAGTATTCCCGTGTCGTCTCAATCCTTGTGAAATTTCTGGGGTGGATTTCTCTGGGAGTCCAGGAGCAGAGGTGAGGAGATCTAGCCCCTTCCCATACTGAAGCTGGTTCGTTTAACATTTGCATTTCTTTGTACCAGTTGAGGTCTAAACCATGTGGCACTTCCTCCTCTCAATCTGAGGAAGCAAAACCTGTGGCAGTCATAGTCCATTGCTGAGTATGGCAATCCCAAGCCCAGCTGGTAGTCAGCTAAGCCAACTATGTCCCTATGTCTTGATACAAATTTTGCTGGTCTCCAGTCTCAGTGCAGGATGTCTTGTCTGGTGTGAATAGAAATGTCTACGCTTATATTAGGCTGCTACAGTCAGGCCCTGGCATCTCTTCAGGCTCCTCTCACAGTGTGGAAAAATGCCTTCTCTCTGTCTCCCTCTCTCTCCAGCTTAGCAGGCTGCAAGGTGACAGGGAGAGGCGAAAAGATACTTCCATTCATAGCATGCTTCCCTACAGATTCTTGAGAACCTGCAGCATGAATCTAACCCCATGTGTTATAACTCCTTTGCAGGGCTCCTGGCTGATCAGGACAGCCTGGCGCAAACTTGGCCAGAGGAACCAAGACAGCAAGAGTCAAAGTAGCAGAGCAAGCAGTTTATGCTGTAAATCCCAATTCTTGCAAAACATGCAGATGAGATTCAAATTTGCCCCCCTTTGCAATATGAGTAGTCATCACTCACATGCTTCTTCCTTCCCTCTGCTCCTCAACGGGGTCCAGAGGCCAGTTATAAAATGTTCCTGTCCCTGATCCCATCCCTATGGCTCCCGATGCAACACCACATTCCTTCTGTCCGCGGCCCGAGCTCCTCTGGCTCTGGGGACGGGAATCCGGAAGGCTGATGCGTGCCTGTGTTTATTTTTTACACACTCTTGCTGGTTTATGGTGTTTTTTGTGGTCGAGGGGTCAGCTGGCAGCAGAAATAATTTGCCTGCCTTGGGAAAAGAAATGTATCCATTAGCTTTCTTGGCTGCAGTTGGGAATTCTCTGCTCCTCCCTCCTCCCTGCTGGAGAGGCAGAGCATCTCCAAATAGCCCTGGGGACAGTGGAGTGCTCACTGCATCCAAGTTGTGTCTGGCAGGATCAGGCACCACCTCTGGGTTATGCTGCCTGAGCAGTTCTTGGTGGGTCACCAGCAGCCACAAGCCCAGGGAAATTTCCGAGCTTGTAAATCGGTAGGAAAGATGCTGCTACCTTAATAAGGAAGTGTTGTGGCCTGTATTTTACGGATTGAGTTGAGAGGGGTTCTCTGGAGATCAAACCAGCAAAGTCCATGCTCCATCTCTGAAGGCTTCACTTGTTTCATCTCTCTGCTGTGCTCAGGTTGGCTGGTTATGCCTCGTAGTGTGCACTGATCACCCCAGGACAGCCTGGAGCTCTTCCCTGTTTTTTGGTGAATGGGAACCTTGCCAGCTGTTTCCTTTCCAGGCAGTCCTTCCAAACCATTTCAGCCACTCCATCCCTTTTGCCAACATGACTGGTACCAGTTCCCTTTGCTGTGCATGGGGATCACACAGACACCACAGCCCAGAGATGCATTCAGCACCCAAAAAGGTCACTGTGAAGGAGACTTTTGTCCCATCAAAGTCCACACAGATCCTGAGTCACCTTTTACAAGCTGCAGAGCACCCCATGACCTTGTACTTTCAAAAGGCTCCTTCTGACCCTCCAGGAAGCATGAGTCCTGCACCAGGGCTTGGCTTTGGTATTTCACAGACCCTGAGGATCAATGTTTATGTTTGTCTG
The DNA here is from genome assembly GCA_013397775.1 of Eulacestoma nigropectus. Classification (NCBI taxonomy): domain Eukaryota; kingdom Metazoa; phylum Chordata; class Aves; order Passeriformes; genus Eulacestoma; species Eulacestoma nigropectus. The sequence goes on from VZTE01002477.1 coordinate 391,308, forward strand.
GTAGCCAGGGGAAAAAGCAAAGGACGAGCCAAGGTCCCTCTGCAACATCAGGGTGGGGCAGCGGAGATCCACTTCCAAGATGAGTCCTGAAGGGAAATTACTGCAAACCAGCTGCTCCCAGCCTAGGGTGTGTTTCTGATCTCTACTTGACTGTTGTATCACCTCCTTTGCCCTTGTCTCTACCTTAAAGACTCCTTGGGTGATCACCAGGCAGAGGAGCTGCTAAGATGGAAAATGGTAGAGGATGGAGAGATAAGCTCTGTGAAGAAGTCAGAGCAGAAAGGTGAATTGTCTCCGTGACATGACGTAGCTCTTTCTCTGTGGCTTCAAGCAATGGGCTGACAGCTGCTTTACCATCATCACTGTCCCTTCCCCTATCAAAGTGAATTTTATGTCACTGGATGGTCTCAGTTTGACAGTCACGAAGAGGAAAATCCTTTTTCATGGCCTGTAGAGGATGGGGATAGACAACAGCTTCCCACATGGAGATTCTTCAGGCATGCCAAAGAAGGGGGCAATGGATGTGTAAGGGTTGTGTATTCAAGTCCAGGCTGCGTTCAATGGTGGGAAGATGTGGAAAGGTGGTGAGGCACAGGAGCACGTTACCCAGAGAAGTTGTGGATGCCCCATCCCTGAAAGTGTTCAAAGCAAGGCTGGATGGGGCTCTGAGCAATCTGGTCTAGTGGAAGGTGTCCCAGCCCATGTCAAGGGATTTGGAATAAGATAATCTTTAAGAATCCTTCAACCCAAACTGATCTGTGATTCTGAGATTCTATGTGTAGGGCCCATGGGAAGCTGAGGTATTTTTGCAAAGCAATCTTATCTTCTGTGGGAGCAATCCTAACCCAAACTGAGCTCTTCCACAGGTCTGAGGACAGTTTCCAGTGCTGTGTGACAGCTGAGATGTCAGGGATGTAAATGCTATAAAGAGGCAGGGGTGGAACTGGGAAGCAGAGGGTCACCATGGGACATCTTCCCAAAACTGAGATGTTTTACCACTGCCGGATTGCTCACACACCCTGCCCAGCAAGGCAGAGGTTTCACCATGGGTATCTCAGCACTGTAAGGAGGTTGCCTGAGCAGCCACATCTGCCTCTGTCAGCAGTGATGCTCATGGAGATGATGGATGTGACACTGAACACCTTGAGTGTACTTCTGATTCAAGAAGTTTGGGGGTTTACATGTATCATAGACAGGAAATGATCCTTCAGTAATTAATCAAGTTAGTGATTAATGCATTCTTGCCTTAGCAGAGATTTTACAACATTATTTCTCAGACACAGCTGGAGGGAAAGAAAACAATAAATCCTGAGTGGCAGGGGGAGTGAGCACTGGGAGAAGTTGTTCATTGTCCTGTCCAACACAAGTACAGGGTGCAATGAGCGAAATTAGCAGGTGACAGATTCAAAACAAGCACCTAATACAGTTGGGAAGTCCTCGTTGTAGGTGATAAAGGCTTTAATGAGTTCCGAAAGGCTGCTGGAGGCAACAATGGAAGCCACATTTACAGCAGAAAGTCTCAAGATGCAAAACACAGGGCAGGGATAAATATCGATTAGGTATGCTGGCTCCTGCTCCTGCTCTGCTCTTGTCATCTGCTGTTGGCTACTCTTGGATGCTGAGCTAAGGGGACCTTTGGGATAATCAGACAAAGCTGCTTTCATGCAGCAGGTGATTGCAAGCTTGGTTAAATTCCAAGTGTCCTGTTGACTCCTCCTCAACCTGAGCTGTTTGGGCAGCTCACACAATTCCAGCTCTGATGCTGCTGCTGAGCAGCTCCCAGCTTTCTGCATCTCCTAGGATGATCTCTATGTGATCATCTGCTGTAGCACAGGCTGCAGCAAAGACAATCTTGTTTGTAAAATGAAACGAGTCCAAGAAGATTTGTCATTTGCATCACTGAGACTAAACAATACCCTTTATTTAAGAAAATTATAAAAGGAAATTAAATCATTACTAACATTGTTTCTTCAAACTTGTAGTGATAAACACACAGGCAGAGCTTTGCTCAATAATCTTGCAGCCTCCCTTCTGCAGCAGGCGATAAAGCAGGAATAACAAACTACCTGGAACTGGCTACACACCAGCCACCACTCCGTCAGCACAGATAGGAGTTAATTATTTCCTATCAGCTGGCTAGGTCTGGGAAATAAGGGGCAATGATTTCAAGGCTCTTCTTGTTAAGCAATGGCGACAAAAAAAAAAGGAGGATATTAGGATTATTGTCTGCTTCTTTCAGGAAGAGTAACAAGGATGGTTGGAGCAGAGCAATTAAGGAAGAAGGGATTTCATCTCTAGCAACTGCATTAATGAAATAAGAGATAGGTCTAAGAGAGGGATCCTTGAAAATATGAAGGATAATGTAGTTCATCATGGGGAGGATATTTGAATAACAAAGATTTCAGTTTCTTATTGTAGTGCAATGCGGGAGATGCACAGTGGTGAGAGAAACACAGGCTCAGACTTTGAGCTGAGCATACCCTGCAGGGAACTGCCCCACTATGGGGCTGCCACCACCTTCTCCCTTCATGTCTTTCCCATCACACATTGTCCTGTCCCTTCAATGTCAGTGGTCTTTTTGAGGAATGCTGGAAAATTCCTCTTCTGCTTGAGGGTTTTGCCACAAGAGACAGTCTCCAGACCTTGCAGGATTTTCTGTGCAGAGATGGGGTGGGAAATGCATTGGGGTTCATCTTTGGGCAGGTGTGCCTGAAACAAACACGGGGGACCTGGTCCTGAGCTCATATTGGCACCCCAGCACTCAGAGTCAATGAATCCATTTTCTTTTGCTGCCACATGACCCAGTTCTGAGGCAGAATATCTTTTTTCACTGTGATGCCCAATGCAGACCAGTGTACTCCAGTATGATATTGATGCAGAACTGTAGACAGGATCCTAAAAATCTTTTTCTGCACAGGTATCTTCCACAACAGGAATTTCTCTCTCCACACTGAGGTTTCTTTCCTTATTTCAACCATGTCTCTATTAGCAGTGTGATTTTTACCAGTTAAAGCTATGCCACTAAAAGCCTTGATTTACAGTTTTGGAATTATTCCTCTTCCCACATGGAAATGGTTATACAGGCATAAGGCACCTTTATCCTGAGATAACCAAATCCATGCAAAGGCAGGTTGTAATGCTTTTAACAATACCAGAACTGTTAGAGAGCCAGCTATCACTTGCTAAAGGCAGACAAGCCCCATGTTAAAAACTCCTTTTAAGACTTTTTTTTATAAAAATGGTGCTCCATTCCTCCCTAAAACTAATGAAATATGATACAGGAAATCAACATGGCATCGGATATTTATAAGAAATGTAACCCAAACCTGAGAAACATCTCAATGCAATAAAAATACAGATTTGCAAAGACAACAGAACATGACCAAATGCATCATGAGAAATAAATCAGAGACTACCTTCAGTTTATATTTGGAAAGATGACTGTTCTTTATTCACTTTAATCATAAATTCCTCAAAATAAGACCTCATTTATACTAGGAACAAGCTGCCAAGGGTTATATTGCATTAACCTTCTAGGGATTTCTTCAGATATGATAGGCTAGGTTTCTTAGCTGAGTACAAACTGCCAGGCTCATTACAGGATGTCTGGACAGGTTGCAGTGAGGGGTCATGCTGCCTGACCTGTCACCTGCCCCTTCTGGACATGCAATCCACGGCACCACAGAAGCAGGAGACCTCAACTTTTGTCCTAGCGATGGTGGTACTGCAAAAAGAAATACAGACATGTCCAGCTAATTATTTATAATCCAGTTCACAAAGGTCCTCGTGTCAGACGCGGATTTATGGGAAGTCACACATATACATACTTGCAGGCGTGTTACATCTGCCCTGGGACTGTGCCAATCCCACATTACCTATTAAGCAGCCACCAATGGTGTTTATCATCTAAGACGGCAAAGCTTTATCATCCTCCAATGCTATCACTGCTCTGCAGCTTCATTTGTGTGATAGTGTGCAACCTGCACTGTGTGTGGAGGCCTCCGAATACGTTTTTGTGGACTGGGTCGTTCCTGTCCAGGGGGTTTTAGAAGCACGTCACAGATGGGGATCTTCTGCAGCGTTTTCTTCGCTTTCACTGGGATACTGGGATAACCAAATTCAATCCATGGGCACTATTTGTTCTTTCCTGACAAACGGCTGTTTGTTGCTTGTCTCTGCTCTGTGATTGAGCAAGCAGCATTTGTGGTTAGCTTGGGCAGGCATAGCAGAGCAGGACAGGCATGTACTATGACCAAAGGATGGTCATAGGAGCCACTGCAAACCCAGGGACTAGTGTCCTTAGTAAGGGCCATAGGAAACTTCAGTGGATGATTTCCAGTTGGACTCATTGGCTTTTCACAGGGTTTTGTGACTGTTGGATCAATACCCCTTTGAAGATCTTGTCTGTGGATCTACATTCAATGATGGACATCCCTTGCCAGGCAAGGGGAAACCTCTGCGACTATTTCAGTCTGTCAGCCTTAGGCAAAGACAGCATCCCTGGGGCTTAACAGATACCCCAAGATGCTGAAACACCTCTTCAGTCACAGAATCAGTAAAGCTGGAAAGCTCTCTGAGATCGCCAAGGCCAGCCACTAACCCAGCACTGCCAAATCCAGTCTGTCCTCACGGACAGCCCCACAGCCTTACGTAGACCTCTGCCACTGATCCTGCATGGTCCCCAGAGAGGATAAATGTCACACAGAAGACCCAGCTCAGTTTGGAAACCCTTGCTGACCCAATGGTCTGTGCTTCCATGACCAAAAAGGTGTGAAGCAGCTCCTGCTTTGGGGAAGCTGGGTGCTGAGCTTAGAGGGACCAATCCTATGATGAGCTTCACTGTGAAAATAACAACCTGGCAGACTTTGACCACAACAGAAAGGAGCAGAACTAGCATCTAAACCATGTCCTGAGGTGGACACAGTAGGGAAATGCAGCACTCTCCTCTCTCCCACACGCAGCTTTCAATGCTCCCTAGAGAAAGCTGTGCCCACACCAGGGCCAGACAACCATGCAAGAGGGTTTAGGAAATTGGTTCCCATCAGCTCCAGTACCAAAACCTCACAGGGAATTGTTCTCCCACTTCATCTTTGGGATCTGTGACATCCCCAGAAATTGTTAATTTAGCGTCCCATCAGACAGTGGCTGCTATCAATGGCTCTCCTGGGCTGTTTGCTGTGGCATTGTAAATGCCTTCAGTACAGCAGGCTTTGGTGTCGTCCCTGATATTGTGCTTTCTCTTCTAAACACATCGGTTTCCCATCCTGGGTACCAATGTCTGTAAAAAGCAAGGTGAAGTCTCTTATTATCTAGCAGGTTAAGGGTCTCCTGAGCACTTTGTCCACTATATAATCTCTGCTCCACAGCATCTGCTCTTTATCTGTCTCAGTTACTTGTGCGTGGCATGTGGATTGATCGGTGCAGCTGAGAGTGCTTAGATATGTACCTATGAGCTTAGCTGGCTATTACAGGGTTTCGGGGTTTTGTTTTGTTTTGTTTTGGTTTTTTTTTGTTTTTGGTTTTGTTTTTTTTTGTTTGTTTTTTGTTTTTTGTTTTTTTTTTGTTTGTTTGTTTTGTTTTGTTTGTTTTGATTTGGTTTGGGGGGGAGTTGTTTGCTTGTTTTTGGTTTTTTTTTCTGTTCCTTTTGGTGAATAATTATCTATCTATCTATCTATCTATCTATCTATCTTATTTATTTTAAAAACCCCTGGAAGGCTCAAAAGCACCCAGTTACAATACAAACCTCTGCTGTGTCTTCTGTTTGTGTATACAATGCTTGATAGTTCTTACTTGACCTGACTGTCTGGCTACATAGATGAGACAAACAGCAGTGGAAGAAAAGAGTAGAGAGAGAAAAAGAGCCACCCAGAAGGGACCTGCCAAGAGAGTGAAGTCCCCTACATTCCTCTTAGCTGTGAGATAGCATTGAGATAATGCTTCTTTCTAACTCATCTCCTTGATGTTTTCTGCCCTGGGGTACCTCTGCTGGCAGACCAATAGAGGCAGTGCTTGGGCAAGAGCCTGCAGCTCATAGAGGAAAACCACTCAGCTTTCTCCTGCAGACTCCTCCAGGATCAATCCCAAACAACCTAAGCTCCAGCAGTGGCTTTAAATGTGCTCCAGATGAGGAAAAGGGGACAGAAGTTCTTGTCACCCTCATCCTCTGTGATGTGGCAAGATCTGGCCAAGGATATTTGGCCCTTGGGTCTTACTCCCTGTGTTCCTGCCTTGTCTTGCATGGACATACTTAGCTTTGATCAAACTGGACACATTTAAATGACCTCTTCACTTCTTAGCTCTTGCACAATTTAATAGAAGTAGACAAGTGAATCGCACCTCTGTCGCCGTTCACAGCCACACAGATTCATCTCCTGACAGCTCCTTCCTTCCCAGGGAGCCCAGCCCATCTTCCTGCAAAGTTTCTCAGAAAGTTGAAAGCAGCTTCCTTCTCCAAATAAGCTTGATTTTTCTCTCTGGAAGATTTATTTAGGCTTGTTCCTTCATGTCGCCAACTCGTTATTTGTATGTCAGAATGTGATACGTCTGTATTGAACCATGATGTCTGCTTTGTACCTGTACTGAAAGATTGGCACTCCAGCAGCATTTTGTTTGAACTTGCCTGCAGGCAGCCTGTTATGCTGGAAGATGGCAAAGCTTCAGTCTGGGGCTGTTGCCTTTGATTTGGCTCTGAACCACTGGCTCATCTCCAATAGCTTAGTGGTCGTCCAGCAAAGGTACCAAAGCATGGAGAAGGGGGAGGGAAGAGGGGCTCTGTTTACTAGTGGGGCTCTGATCCTTGCAGGGACTGAATGTCTGCAAAATAAGAGCTCGCAGGCAGGCCAGCTTTAGGCAGTGCTGACCCCATCAGCTCAGACCAGAATAAAGGCGATTTTGTTACAAAGCCAGCTCCACATGCAGAGTGCAGCATTTCTCCTCAGATTACATGCGTGTAGCAGGAATTTCCCACAGGCTAGTGCTGGCTGGAGGTCACTCCCACCACAACCACATCAACACATCCACAGTGCCAGAAGTTTGCAGCCCATACTCAGCGCTTGCTTTTAAGGACTCAGCTGGAAGCTCAGCCTGTAGAAGGTCTTTCAAGGCCTCTGATACCTCCCCAAAAGAAGGACGCACTGTGTCACCTGCACCGCGAGACATAAGTCTTGGCACAGAGCTGCTGCAGAAGACCTACTGCATGGTGGAGGACAGTAGGATGTCCCAGGATTATAGGTGAACTGTAGTGCTGAACATTAGGAAAAATTTCTTCACTGAAAAATTGATTTAGCTTTGAAACAGGCTGCCCAGGGAAGCTGTGGAGTCACCATCCCTGGAAGTCTTTAGAAAATGAGTAGATGTGGCAGTTCATGATATGGTTTAGTGGAAATGGTGGTATTTGGACAATGGTTGGACTTGATCTTGGAAGACCTTTTTCAACCTTAATGATTCTATGATTCTGTGAACTGTGGCTTAGGGCAGATGCTGTGCATGGCTTACTGCCACAACAAGAAACCTTCTAGCTCAGAGAACTGAGCTTGACCTCTTGTCACTGATGTCCATCAGGATACTGAGCCACTGACCTCTACCCTCGGTTTGCAGTGACCTCCACCCTCATAACTGCAGTGTCCTGAATCCCTATATGTGATTGGCTCAGGAGAGCTCCTGCAGCCTATCTGAGCCCTTAGAGGATTATCACGTGCTGGCATGTTCATCCAAATCCAGACAGAGTGGGGAACTTTATTCTTGCTTCACTATCCTTCCTCTGAAGCAATGTTCCACATCTCCACTCCCCAGGACAGTAACTAATGGCACAGCTAATCATCCTCTGCATCTGCATGTCAGACCTAACTGGCAACCCAGGCAGGGGATATTTTGTGAAGGAGATGCTTTTGCCAAACACACATCTGTCACAAAATAATTCCTTGGTTATTTTTCATAAAGCTTCCTGTGTCTTGTGACACCAAGTTACAAGGTGGGAATTAATGTTGTGCCGTTCGGGTTTTCTCCCTTTCTACAAACATTGATTGTTTTTTGTTGTTTTTCTCCTGTCTTGACACGTTTATTTCTCATATATGTTTGACATTGACTTTAGAACCAGTGAAAGAAGCCATACTGACAGCCAACCCCGAGGAGCCAAAGTCTCTTGCTCTGCAGAAGTCACAGCAGCAAAGGCAAACCCACCTGGACTGGGTGCTCCTTAGTGAAACAGAAGTACCAGTGCCTGGGGCTTCTATAGAGCTGTAATGAGCAAAATCTTTAAAAAAAAACAACAACAACCAAAATGAATACCAGGTCACAGCATAAAGCAAACTTCTCTGAGAGGAAGGGAGCAGGTTGCCTTACACTAGCTTTGCATCCTGTCCCCAGCCTGGCTGCATTAGTGACTAATCCTTGAAAAGCCCCAGGTAGGGGTCGATAAGCAAATGTTATTCCTCAGGAGTGCAGCAGGGAAATAGAGCCTTTGTGACTCATTTAGCCCTCGGCCTCACTGCTGAGACTGCAGGTTGCAGAAATTTCTGTGATGGAAGTGCTTCAGCAGAACATTGCAAGCAGGGGTTTCTGAAGTGAAGCACTTAAACACAGGCTTTGTCTCCCAGGTAAATGATCTGACTGGAAACCAAGGGGAGCTGCAGTGGCAAATTGCTATTTGGCTTTGCCTCATGCAGGCTGGATGTTGTGCAGCTAATGAAGCAGGACTTGCATGAGCAAGGCATAAAATCCAACTCTGTGCCAATCAACCCCTCCGCAGTACACCCATGAGACAGCCTGACCCCATCCATTGGACTGTCCCCTGCCATCACTGCCAGGAGAGGCTGTGACACTGGTACCCAGTGGGAGCATGGGGCTGTGTGTGCAGTCCCTCTCCTGACGCAGCTGGATCCACTGGGCTATTGGAGACAACACTGTGCAGCCAAAATAAATGGTGCTCATGTCAATACAGAAAACTTTCCAGCTGAGCTGGGGAGCCCCAGGAGGGAATCGAATTGCTCAGCAATGCTAGAGCTTTGGCTATGTCCATCCTGTTCGCCCTCTCACATTGAACTCGCATGCGGGCAAAGTTCAATCTGGCCCATGTAGCATTCCCCTGGGAATTTCCTGACTCTTCAGCTGCAACTTTTATCTGAATGACACATTAGGATTTTTTTAAAGCTATTAATGCTGCAGGAAATACATAACCCTACCAGGTTACCAGCCGTAGGCTCTTACACCCATGCAGGAATTTTGCTGGGATGTCATTTGGACAAACAGGGCATACTGCTGGGGCTCCCTATGCCTGGCACTGCAGAGATTTGTCTGTGTTGATAGTATGTGAGGGTCTTTCAGAGACAGCCAGCAAGTGCAGGGCAGTGGAAAAAGGCTTTAGGTACATGGTGACAGAGTCTGCAAATGAGTATTTATGCATGTGTGTGCGTGTGCAGCTAAATTCTACCTGCAAATACAACTGTGACTTGTGTGTGTTCTTGGCCAGCTCACAGGCATTGTCTCTGTGTATCCAAATGTAATGACTGTTTCTGTATGCTTGGGGTGAGCGTGTGTGTGTTTTTGTGCATATTCCTGGGGTGTACAGGCGTCCTGCCGTGTGTGCCCGCTGACCCAGTAAATCAGTGCTTGCGTATGGAATGCTCTGTGCACTCGAGCAAACAAACCTCCCTGTCCCCGCCCTGTGTATGATTCCCTGTGGGCTGCTCATGCCTTCTCCCACCTCCCTCTCATTTCCAACCAGTGCTGCTCTGTGCCTGAATGGGGAACACTGAATGAAGGGTGTCAGTGGCCAGCAGTTTGCTGGGCTATCAGCCACTGAAAGGGCCATGTGTGGCTTTTGAGTGCCTGCTGTGCAGGGTGTGGCCTGGGGAGGTTGGGGCTCTGCTGGAGGCTCCAGCACCAGGCCAAACAGCACCACCCAGCACAGCCCTTGGCCTCGTCTCCAGGCTTGAATTGTGAAGATTTCTGTCCCTCCTGTGTTCAGTGGAGGAAGACAGCTCAGGCCGGCTTGTGTCTGTAATGTCACAGCTTCGGGTTGATCAACAGTCCTCCCTAACAAAGCGCAGGCCTGATTCTGCTCGCACAGAATCATCGTCAAGGCTGGAACCAGGTGACTGCAAGCATCCAGGGTCCAGAAGCTTCCAGGAGTCACTGCCAGTGAGCTAAGCCGTGGTGTGATCTCTGCCCTCAGGCCAGGTCAGATCAGGAAGAAGGGGAACCTGTGCACGAAAGCAGTTGTGGCAAAAACATCTGAGGGAAAGGACTGCCAGTATTAACACCACTCCCTAGCCAAAAGCATTTACTTCAGGAAGGCACACTTTCTCTGTCTACTGCAGAAGTCAAATGCCAAGAAAGGACAGAGTTAGGAGAGACCAAGTGTTCATTCCTGCCACAAGGCAGGATTCTCCCCATCCTAGGCAGGTGTATGCTTAACCTCTTCATAGATTCCTCAAGAAATTAAGATTTTGCCTTTTCCCCACACAGTTTATCCTACTATTTCATTATTCCTAGTCTTAGAGGTCTCCTAACATCTAATCTGAATCTCCTTTCTACACCAGAACTTGTCCCATTCCCAGTGTCGATAGAGAATTCCTTTCTTATTTGAAGCAGCTTTTTAAACATTTAAAAGCTATGCTCATATCTTGGGCTTCTCTTTCCAAGACTAAAAGGTCTTGGTGTCTTTGATCTTTTCTTACGTTGTTTTCACTGCTCTCCTCTGGAGAGCTGCCAGAAAGTCCAACTGTCTCCTGAAATACTGCACACACCTCAGACATGGTGTTCCTCCTACAAGGAAATCCCAGTTTCTGGGCAATTGCATCTGTTTCGAATTCAGGTCACATTCACAGCAGTTGAGATTTGCAGAAACAACTGACAGAGGTGAGCAGGGAAATATCCGGTAAGAAATCTTGAGTCTGTGGCACCTGGGTGCTCTTTTCCTTCCAGTACAAATGGAAACTACTCAAGAGGTGCACTGCTGGCTCCCAAGCACATGGAGCTGCTCTGAGTGCTGTTGAATTTCATTCCCATGTTTCACCAACATGGTCAGGGCAAGCTTGGCATCCTGTGTGGCATGTCCCCAGCCTCTCCAGCAGACAGACGGGCACTGCTCTTCCCCATCCCCAGGTAACTGCATGGTGGAGTCACCCATGGCCTCAGTAGGCTTTGGGACTGTGTGCTGAGCTGGCAGTCAGTCAGCAAACTCAGGTGAGGGTGAAACCCTATTATTCAGTGGGTATTCTGAAATATTTCACTTCCTTCTCCAGGGAGGAGATCTCCGAAGCCACAATGAGAAGTTAGGGATGTGATTTTCAATGAATGCACACTCAGCATTTCTTGTGAGACCTGTATTAATAATACATCCTCAGCAGGAGACTCCAAAAGCCACATAATTCTTATTAAACGCAAAAAAAGTGCTGTCTGTACTGTTTCCTTTTGAAGTGTGAAACATGAGGAAAAGTCCTGATTCACAAACTCCAGCCAGGCCAAAAGAGCTACAATAATGGCACAGCCCAGCACCTTCCTGGTGCATCAGCTACCCACAGGGTGCCTCTTCTCCACGGGAAATGAGGTGACCTTGCTACAGCAACTCTGAGAGCTCTTGCCCACGCACCTGCAGGTGCTTCCATGAGATGTTTCTTTCAATGGGAGCAAACAAACTCCACTGAGAACTGCAAAGCCAACAAAGCCCTTTATTGATAATGTGTTAATCTATTTTTTTTCCTGTTATTTTTCTTTTTTCCTCCTTTTTGTTTTGTTTTGTTTTTGTATTTGTTTCCCTCATTCATGGAATTTAAAAAAAAAAAAAAAGAGAGAGAGAAAAAGAAAGCGAATGAATAAAATCCATTAAATCTAACCAGTAGCTTAAATGTTTATACCATTTCTAAATGCCTGATCCTGCCATTACTTTCCGCTGCATCCTGCTGTACCTGCAATTCAAGAAAATTGCCTCCCAAATTGCCACCTTTAGTTTATGATCCACGTACAACTTGAGTGTAAGCCGCGGATGGAAATGGACTAAAAATTTAATCCAGCCAGGATTTCCTTGCGTTTTTCGACAGTCCTTGCTGTCAAACCGTAAGTCCTGCTTATTAAAGGTCATGTATATTAGAGAATGAGGCAGGGAGAATTACAGAAAATGACATCTTTAGCGATGCACATAAATTAAAAAAAAAAAAAAAATCTTGCATCTACATGTTTGCCTTGGTATATAGGCAGAGAGACCAATTAAAAGTTGTGTTTGTTGCAATGACATGTACATGCAGAAACCTTTGGCAGAAATCTTCAACATTCAAGCTGCACTGAGATTTACCCTTAGAATTGGCTGAAGTCCTTCTGTTTCACACTTTCACAATCAGATTTCTTATCCTAATTTGACCTAACAGTCTACAGAGATTAATGAAAATTTCCCTGTAAGTTTTTTTTTTTTCTGGTGTTTTCCAAGTGAAGTACTCTTCCATCCCCACTTTCCCTAAGGAGGCTTTTTAAAAATGCTCTTCTTGGAAATATGGTCCTAGTTATTCCTCCTTTGTTAGGGACTTTCTAGCTAAACCACCACTGTCCTAGTTTCCAGTAAACTCACAACTTCACATACAGATACACACTCTAATCACAGTCTCAGCTGTTAAACTGGTTCTCAGATCATCTGCACTGAATTCTCTGGCTCCCAAAGCGCAACCTCTTGCCTCTAACTCTCTTTCTCCCCTTCTCCCAGCCTCCTGTCAGCTTTCTCAATTCACTTATTTTTAGGACCATTAACTTGAAGGTTCCTAAACTCAAAGGCATAAAAAAATATATGTAAAAAAAGAAATAAAAGTGCTCATTGTTTTGCAGAGTGGTGGTGAGATTCGGGAGAGATGAAGAATGGGGATGAAACAGAAGGAAGGAACAAATTTGTGAAAGAATGGTTCTGTGCAGAATCATTCACCACCAATATACTGTCACTGGTTCAGGATGTCTCTGGTTCTCAAGCTGCTGATGACTGGGACAGTAAGATTGCCTTATTCTTCCAATCTTGTCCAGTTACCTGCTGTTGGACACCTTTGGGAGTGGGACACAGGCTCTTTGGTCTGACCCAGATGTGATGAGAGCTGGACCTAGGGTGCTGAGCCCTGTAGGGATGCTTGTGCCTGCAGTCATGCCATCCACCTTCAGGCTCCTTGCTGAGGTTACCACAACCAGGGCCATGCTTCATCTCTGCATGACCCTGGGGAGATGCCTCTGGATCCACAGTCCCCTGGGATCTGGATCACATGCTGGAGCTGACTGCCTCTCGGAGGGCAGTGAACACAGAGCGTTTCCTAGCAGCAAGCAGCATCATCATCTTCGGGATGTTCTGCAGAGCTGGTGGAGAGTCTGGTGTGCCAGCCCTCCTGCACTGACACCAACACACACCTATGGACAAGGGCAGGTATTGCTGAGGGATCCTGCCCACCACCTTGTCCCACTTCGACTCCTTATCTCATCAAGCCCCTACTGGAAGGATGGACACAATAAATATTCATAGTGCACTTACAGGTCTATTAAAAGCTACGTCTTTTTTTTCTCCGTCCAAGCTAGGTTCATCTATTCTGATTATGCTAAGGGCCTACCAAATCACTCTCTCTAAATATGCCATAGCCCTAGTGATAAATGCAGCTGCTGGAGTGGGTTCTTTCTGGTGTTAATCGAATGCTTTAATGAAGTCAGCACGCTGTTCATATGCATTAAAATGCTCAGAACCAGCCTGAAGAGGTGTGGTACCTCTCTGGCTCCTGTGCCTCTGCACCAGAGGTAAATAAAGTACTTAAGACCTCTGTTGAGAAGGGATGAATATCTATTTGTTACTGCTCCCCCTTCAGGCACTCCTCCCTCTCTCCCCCCCCACAGATGCCCCCTTTTTCTTTTTAAGGTTTGAATGGTATTTAGTGCCTCCCCTCCCAGGATTACACAGGAAAGTGTCACGGATGTGCTCTGACAGCTGTTTGTTCTCTCTTACTCTTGTTGTGTGCAACAAACCTGTGCATTGACTCCAGCTTCCCTAGCGACCATTGTCTTCCCACTGTCCAGAGCAGGGGAGCCATGGGGGAGCTGAGCAAGCAGGGAGGCACAGTGACCCAGTGAGCAGCTAGCAGCTTGCATACCCAGAAGTCCTGCATCCACAGGGTTGCAGGGTTGCAGGCAGGAGAGGGGCCTTCCCTGGAGAATCCTAATGTGGGTGGGGTGATGCTTGCCTTCCCAAGGCCTTTAAGTTCACTGGTGTGGTCAGTGTCTTGCACATGTGGATGAAGAAGGCAGCAACAAGGGAGGTGAAGGATTGGGAGCACAAGTCCTTTGAGGAGTGGCTGAGTGTGCTCAGCCTGGAGAAGAGGAGGCTCTGGGGGAAGCTTATTGCTCTCTACTATTATCTGGTAGCCAGGAGGGGGTCAGTTCCTTCTCCCAGGTAACAAGTGTTAGAATAAGGAGGAATGACCTCAAGTTCTGCCAGACAAGGTTTAGGCTGGATATTAGGAAATACATCTCCATTGAAAGGAGTGTCAAGCACTGGAACAGGCTGCCCAGGGCAGTGGTATAGCCACCATCCTTGTAGGTTTTTAAAAGATGGGTAAATGTGGTGCTTGCGGGCGTGGTTTAGTGGTGGAGCTGGCAGCGCTGGATTAACGGTTGCAGTTGATGGTCTTAGAGGTCTTTTCCAGCCTAAATGATTCTGTGATTCAATGAATGATGGATAGCCCAGTAAGTCTGCTATTAGGGAGGTTATAAACCATGGGTAACATAAGTGTCCAGCCTGAGACACTCAAGTCTCTGATGTACTCAGGAACTGGGTATCCGGGCTCCTGCGGGAGTCCAGAGAGCTATTTCTCTGACCCTGACCCTGGCTTAGACACTGACCTTTGGTCAGCTGCATCACTCTCTACTTGCTTCTTTAGACATTTTTGTCTGCTGTGTGGGTGTCTGTGTGTGAGCTGGGTGCAAGGACATCCATGGTGGGATTGAAATCCCACCACACTCCCAGTTACATTGACAGTATTGGCAAGTCTGGACCCACCTGGGACCTGTGGGATCCATTTGGGCTTCCTTCTGACGCAGAAAGAAGCACTGCACTGCATTTGTAAGCCCATTTGTAGAAGGCCAGGATACTCTGAGATATCCCAGATGACAGTCTATGGGTAGGCAACTGAATGGAGTGATAATTCCCAGAGAAAGGGAATTGCCATGGTATGGCTGCATGCAGGCACTCGGATTCAGGTTACTGACACCTACACCAGGCATTTTTTATCCCTGACTGTGAATCTCCATGAGAAGTGCTGGAAGGGCAGCTCAAGGATGTTCAACTTTGTACATTCAACCTTGCTATTATCAACAAAAACTGCATTTTGCGGACTCTGAGTGTAGATCTTTGTGGGTGGTATGCAGATAAATAACTCCCCAGGACCCAAACAAGACCCACCAATGAATTTCACATAGGCTACAAAACAGCAGCTGCAAACATCACTACCAAGAAGAGCTCAAAACAAATGCTCGAGGGAAGCAGTGAGACTGTAAGCACTTCCCATGCCCCTGAGCATCCTGAATTTACTTTTTTGGCATCCACTTGGAAAAGGAAGATACAGTCCTCACTTGGGGAGCTGAGCTACATGGTAAATTGTGTCTTGTGCCACATCACAAGTGAATATGACCCAGCTGAACACAGTTTAAAGGACACTGACTGTTCTGCCCTTTCTCGTATCTGATCTATTTTTTAAAAAGCTTATAATCCATCCTTTGATCCTTTTTTTCTCTCTTCCCACTGGTCCTTCCTCCTCTCTTTCTTCGTTTTTCCTTTTTCCTTGTTCCCCTGCATGGATAGAAGCCTCATTCACTATTGCTGAAACATGGAGATAGCTGAAAAATGGACACTGAAAAAAGACTGGAAGGCTGAGGTGATTCCCATCATAGGAGTCCCGGAATCTTCTCCTGCACAAACACAGTAAGAAATGCACAGTGTATAAGGAGTTCTCTACCAAGAACCATTAAATTATATATTCATTCTGTGTTAATGTCAATAACTTATGGTTGGTTAAAAGACCCTTTCTGAGGCAGTATCCTGTGACTGAGGACATCAGAAGACAGAAGGTTAAACATTTCTCTTCCGTGTTTTCTCAATCACCCCTAGAATTAAAAATGGGGATGTATTTCCAAACTTGAATTTGACTTGAGGTTCTTGAGACAGTCCCTGCCATGTCTTTCTTACTGTGTTGAACAGCTCCTGAAAATCTTTACCAAAAGCCCTGTTAACCTCGCTAACGAGTGTACGTGCTGCTGCAACATGCCTCTTGATCTTGCTATCACTAATCTAAGGAGGTTGAGGGCAAGACTCAGGCCACCTGCTTCACTAGGTAATAAGGAAAGTAAACAGAATTCATGTCCCTCTACTGGAGACAGAAATTCAGAAAACTTGTGCTTCTGCTTGGAGAGAAAGCCTTGTGCCAAAGGAGTCACTCACTGCATTCTTCCGTGCCTGGCCCTAAGCTCACTAGAAAGGGACGTTTCATCTCTTCCACCCTGGGGTGATTTTTGTGCGCAGCATTCCAGGTGCATTTTCACTGATCATTCTCAAAGGTAAAACACCTTCCCTACTCCTATTCTTCCTTCTACTCATTATATCTTGTATCTTGTTTGTCTATCCAATTATCACACAATAAATCTGCCATCAAAAGAGGAAATTGCTTGCCCTTTACAAACTCCTAATATTTTTCCCAATTCTCTGCTTTCTAGAGACAGCACCAAGACCACAACTTCCCTTCTTCCTGTGGGAGGATGCTCCCTTCAGCTCTGGGAAGCTCTCAGTGCTCCCTTCAGCTCTGAATATGTGCCCTGTCCTTGTAAGCACTGACCATCTTTGTGTCAGCCAATAGGTTCATTACCAGCATTTCGCTTTTCCTCCCAGATTATGGATGACAAGACACAGTCATGCCAGGCTTCCTACGAACTCCTACGGACCTCGCCTCCTCAGAAACACCCCCACCTGCCCTTGATGCCTCATAAACAACTACTTTTTAGCAGATCACTTAGCAGTTCCTAATACATTTAGGGAGCACTTCATGGACATATCATCACATCAATTTTTTAATCAAACTGTCATGAGCTGCAAAGTCGAAGCTTTATAAAAGTCTAAATATATTATATTCCCGTAGTCACCTTTATCATCCCAACTTTTTATCTCATCAAAGAGTGTTTGACAAGTCCTATTTTCTATTAGTCTGTGTTAACTGGCCCTAATTATGTTCCCATGCATTAATTCTGTTTTGATTGACTCCTGTATTAGTTTTTCCATTATTGTGATGAGATTATGTCAGACTTGCCACTCTAGAGCTGCTGGGGTCAGACCACTTTCTCTTTTCTAATACTGGCACATAATTAGAGCTCTCCGACTCCTCTGGAATTTCCCTAGTGCTACAGGAGTTATCCAAGACTGATGTCAAGGGGTCAGAAATTTCCTCAGCCAGTTCTAGGAAGACTCTTGGCTGCAAGTTTGCAGATCCTGTTCGTATAAAATGTGTTTATCCCTAGAAGAAGTTGCTTAACTTCCTTCTTGGTTGCTAGTAGAGTGGAAAATATTTCAACATCCTTGTGTGATATAAACACATCCTCTTCTTTCTTTCCAAACTCAGAGCAAACATATTTATTGAACATTTCTACTGCCTCTAAATCATTATTCACATTTTTTTCTGTCTCCACATGGTTGGCCCATGACATTGCTGACATTTCTGTTTTTCCTAATTAGCCCAGAAAACTCTTTCCTGTTCAATAATTTGGATCTTTCCTTGCCACCTTCATCTTCTCCTTTCCATTTTCTGTACTTCCTATCTTAAAATTTATACTAATTTGCATTTCTGCTTCATGTCCTTGCTTTACTTTGCTATTCTAGGGCTAATTGCTACCTTCATGTCAATGCTGAACTAAAAACTGGTCTGTTTGGCCAAAATTGTTCTGATCTTTTTCTTATGAAACCATAGGGTTTAGGCCTTTGTAAACCCCCTTTAAAGTTTTTCTTATACATATACATACATACATCCACACTCTACGTGTGTGTGTGTGTGTATTAAAGTATGTATGTGTGCATACACATTTTTCCCGTGCTCAGTTAAGTTCATGCTTTCCCTCAGCTTTGGGAAATTGTTTTCTGAAGTCACAGCACACATCCTTTAGAGGGAGGTTGTTTTTATTAGATGTCATGAACAAGACTCCAAGGAACAGAACCACTTGGATGCACCTGGGCAGGCCCTTTGATGTACCCTCCAAGAGCTTTTGTACTTTGCAGAGATGGATGTAGCTGGATGAGGCTGGTCAGGAACAGAAAAGTTGTCCATCCAAGGCAATCAAACCTACAAATACTCACAGGTTTTTCTTACCTCACCTTTCTCAAAATCATCTCCATGTTTGCAGTAAGGCTCAAGTCTAAAGCACTCTATCAGAGTCACAGATATTTTATAACAAGTATCAGGACTCTTGATATGTAACATTTGATGTTGACTGAACACAGCCATTTTGTAAGAGTCATTTGGAACCCAGATTTGTGTGACCAGAAACTCCACTAGCTGAAATATCATTACAAGGAGAGGAAACACTAGGCAGCTGGAGGGGAAAAAGCTCTTTTACATTAGCAACATGTGGAAGACAAGATAGATTTTGTTAGTCTGAGTAACAAAGGTTGTACCTGCTTGAAGGTTGCCTGACTCAATTTGTTGAATGATTCAGAATGACCTTAGGTGTTGATAATTCTGGCTCCTATGAGATTTCCTAGGAATCAAGCTTTTTTCAGCTAATATAACTTTACCCAAGCTGTGTGTGTGTCTGAGGACTGTTCAATAATGACAGTCAGTTTGGTTTGTTTGCAATCTCACTGTGTCTGTTCAGCATGTAAGGATGTCAGAAGATGCTTTATCAGGGTTCAAGCTGAAGGAGTATGAGAAATCTTTGGCAAAGTGAGATGAAATTGTAGGTGAAATAACTATCATAAAGCAAGTTGTGGCTGACAGACACAGTTTTAGAATCATTACAGACAAAGTTCAGCACATCGAAGGAATAAAACCCAGTCAGCTCAGCCCTAGTCATTGAGTCTGAAATGGATGGTTTGAATCATGGTTAAGTTATTCAAACTGGCTTTCCATCTTGATGTGATAGACAGGTACAATATGCCTATCCCCATTCGACATTTTAAATAGTTCTCACAATCATGCATCAAATTGAGTTCCATCACTGGTTATAACGCTGAACATTGACCTGTGACATTTGAAATTAAATGACGGGAGCACAAACGCACTCATTCCCGAGTGATCAAGCTTTTCACACAGGTGGAATGTTTTTGTTCCAGCAGCCATTTTGTTCCAGCCATAGCACTCGACTTGTGTCAATCACAATTGCAAAGGGAGCAATTCCTCTCATAACATGTAATTATGCTGAACTCTCAGGGTGCTGTGGACAGCAAGAGATTACGGGTGTTTAAAAGATGACTGTACAAATTCATGAAGGAGTGAGCTACTGCCGGCTATTAAGCAAAACATGCTCACCTACTTCAGGATGTCTGTGTGACAGAAATTGCTGGAGCCTGGCAGAGTGCTCAGGGGAAATATCACTATATCCTTGCCATGTTCTTGTACTTTCCATGTAGGCATCTACTGCTGGCCACTGCCAGAAACAGGACAGTGTCATAATGAAATTTTTGTCTTTTTGAGTGCACCCATCCTTATATTTTTAATCAAACCCCATGGAAATGCCTGACCATGATTAAAATGGGCATGGGAGTGGGCTGAGGGTACCTAAAAGTTTGGCATGGCAGCTTCTCAACCGAGAGCGTGTCACAGGAGCTGATGTATAGCTGGGTGCAGTACCGCATCAACAACAAAACAAACGTCCTCCTTGGGCTGGGATTTCATAGCTGAGCTTGCATTCTCCTTGCAGACACGATCTTAATGGTGAATGAACTTCAGGGTAGACTGCATTTGATGCAAGATAGCAGTCATTATTCAAGCTGACATTGACAAAATGACAGAGTGGTAAAGTAATGGCACATTCTTTGATACTGCTCTCAGGGTCAGGGTGCTCACTGTTGTAGGATGGCTTATCGATCCGGCTTGCCATTTTTAGAGACCAGACAAGATGTCAGAAGGAAGTTGCAACTGGTGAATAACAAGAATTAAAGGATTTTGCATTGATTCGTGGCCTTCATGAGGCGTGGACATGCAGGTTTCTCATGGTCTCTGAACAAATGGTCTGAAACTTGTGTACCTCCCACATGATGATTCCATGGATAGGAGGTGCTTTGACAGCCAGCAACTTTCTTATTTCTGATCTCACAATTTTATTCCTGTGAGCTTCCAAGAATGCTACATACAGGGATGGATTTCATTTTGGGGCCCGCAGTGACACAAAAGGGCAGCTCTGATTTCACAGCTACATGCATTCCTTTGGAGAATGAAGGTTTATGCAAAGTCTTGATGCACAAGGAGGATGCCAAGCCAAATGTATTTTTAGCTGTTCAGCCAGCTGGGTTTCTTGTGTCTGTGAATCCACTGCCTTTCCCCACAACGACGAACAGAAACACCAGTCTTGTAAAAGTTCTCAGTAAAATATCTGTAAAAATTGGTGAACCCAAAGGTGCTGTGAAGCTCCCAAACTTTCTTTGGAGCCCATCCAGCAATGGCAGAAACGCTTCAGTTTTATGACTATTCCCTCTGAGGAGATGATGTATCCAAGGAATTGTACTTTAGTGAACTTTTAATGTTTTATGCACAGTCTGTTTTCCCAAGCATCAGCTAGAGAGGACCAGCACTGTCCACGCAGCCAGCCAGGAATGAGCTTGAGGCATCTATGCAAACATTACAGATGCAAGGCCCAACGGGAACAGGCTGAGCAGCTTTGCTAAATACTCAAAGTAAATGTGTGCTACGGAGTCTAAAACCATCTAGTCAACACCTTCATAAATACACACCAAGCCACAAGCTCTATTTAAGCCCAACTCCATAAACATCCTGGCACTCTGTGTCCTTTTCAACAGTTCATTGATTAAAGACAGATGACATTTGGTTTTGATCATTATTTATTTTTCACAGTTTGATGTAGTCAACAACAAGGCATAAAGACCCATCCTTTTTTAACAAACATAACAGAGGCACAGAGGAAAATACAGGACTGAGCAAAATTCTTTGTTACGCTCTTTTTTTTAAGGTATTCCTATGGGGCTTGAATTCTAGTCTGGAGAAGCAGTAAATTATTTCAACTTAGGTGCTTGCTTCAAAATTCAGATTGTTTGGATATCAACAGTCTGAGGCTGAATTACAACACCAGAGAGATTTCATACCTCATCAGAGGTATTTTTCAGAGGTCTAGGGGAGAGATTCACCTGGGCCTGGTAGACACAGATGTAGTCAGTGTGACCACATTACTTCCAGGACATCAACAGTGTCTATATAAAAATTACCACTTTGGACAAAATGTGTCCCTGCTGATGGGATTTTTGCAAAATGCAGAGGTGACGCAATGCAAGCACTAGCAGGGGAATGTGTCAGGCTGACTGAATCAAACTGTGTGTTCACAAGGTGAGCTGGGATCAGGACTCAGGGAGCTCAATCCGACACAACCACCAGCCGGATCAGGAGGGGCCCCAGCTTTGCTGGACCAGAAAATGAAGCTTCAGGGTAAGCCATGAGGTTCCCAGATGTGACAAAGTCACTTAAAAGAAACCGTGAGGCAGAGCAAGCGGAGCTGACTCTCTGTGTGCATGGGAAAAGCCGACATAGCAGCAGAGCTCTCGACTTTCAGGTCTCACCAAGGCTGGGTGTTCTGCACATTTCCTTGGCTGGGCAACCTTTAAGAAAATGGATTTTTCAAGTGTGATACAAACAAAGCCCAAAGAAAACTGTCCTGAATAGTCCATCTGGTGCCTTTCTTGGTGCCCTCCCATCCTATCAGCCAGCACTGGTATAAATAAAGGTTCCGTGCGGGGAAAGTAAATACGATCTGAGCAGGAAGAAAATTACTTGCCCTTGATTTTGCAGACTTTGCAGGCCTGTCTGCAGAGTTCAAGCAGGGGTTTGTACAGGTCTGGAGTGCTGACCTCAGCCAACTGAATCCTTTGCCTTATTCTATCAGCTTTGGCAGAAACAGACCGAGGCACATCAGCCCACTCACTCCTGGTCAAACGTCGTGCGCAGCAGATCAAAGAGGGACAGACGCTGCCTGTTGCTTGCCAAGAGGGCCAGGTGGCAGAAAGCTTCTCACATGTCAGCAGGCACTGGGAAAGGTTTGGGAAATGTTAATAGACAGCTGATGTCCTAGTGGAGATCTCAGGCTGCAGCTTTCAGAAGGTCACTGCACCTTCAAGCACAGCTGCTGAGGAGTCAGGGGTGCATGCAGCTGGGTGGGATACAGGGATACAGGGCTGAGCAGAGGTGTACTTGTTTTCCTGGTGTGGATCAACACAGAGATGACAACCAAGGATTGGTTAGGAGCAGAGGCAGATGGCAAAGACAGAAATGTGAGTCCTTGTACCCATAATAATCAGCTTCATCTTTCTTCAAATCATAAACAAGTGTTTAAAGAGGAACTCATCATCTTCCCTGGGTTGCTTTGGTGGTCTGGAATACACTCCAGGAATTGCTTCCAGTCAGCCGTCTGTTTCTACGCTCAGCTTGAAGAGTAGTCAATGCCCCAGATCTTAGTGGAATTTAAATGGAAAAAGGGCAAAAAGGCTAATCCAGGGAGGGAGCCAGGAAGACATTTAGAAGCAGGAAAACGGTAATGCAAAATCACTGTTCCCAACAACATTTTCAGTCTCCTCCCTAGAACCAAGCATTAAATGGGACAGAGAGCTGCTGTGATTTGGCTTCTGGTCTTCATATGTTGAATTTTATTTTCCTATTTCATTTTTTATTGTCTTTTTTTCTTTTTCATTTGGGAAGTGACCCAAGAAACTGTGTTTCCCACATAGCCATTTCAAAGGAAATTTGATGCTGCAACAAGGACCCTGGGGGAAACACTTTGGGAAAACAGCACCAGCTCTGTCCTGCATTTCTTTTTTTCTCTTAGGAAGAAAAGGAAAAAAAAAAAAAGAAGGGGAAAGGGAGAGGAGCCCTCAGTGTGGAGAGACATGAAGCTGGGGGAGATTGGATTTCAGAAAAGCAGGCGACGTGGCTGCTTCATCCGTCTTCTTGAGCCAAGGACTCTCAGCCTTTGCTCAGCCACAGAAATATCTCACTCTTCAAAGCTGATACTTTTATGTTCCCTTTCTTTTTGTCCCTTTGCCTTCTTGTCCCTTCTGGAAGACTTCATAAACCTCTCCTGATTTGACTGAGCCTGCCACAAAGGTTTCTGGACATTTGAAGATGGAGACATGATTCCTTCTTGCCTTCCCTAGGAGACAGGAACTTTGGTGGGGAAGAACTCCTGCTCCACACTGTGGTCAGGCACCCCTTGGCTGCCTCCTGGAGATCCAGAGACTGAGTTATTTATGTCAGGGTCTGGTACTTTCAGGTTAAGTATCCTCACGAACCCCAAACCTCTCAGTCTGCCCCCAGGGCAAATATCTCAGTGTTTTCCAGGATCACAGAATGATTGCTCAACACAGCAGCAATGGGGACTGTGAGGACACCTCTTTCAGTATCCTGAAAAATAGGATAGCCCTCACAAAACGGCCTCAGGGTGCAAAACGATCTCTCCCTGTCGTGCTGAAGTTGGCTGAGACTGGAGAAAGGAGAAAAAAGCCTTTCCCCAGCAGGTGCATGTCCAGCTGTTTACTCTGCCTTTGATAACTAAACAAGGGCTTTGATCAAAGCTTCTTGGCACAAGCATCTGCCCCAGCCTCTGAAATGCAGCTTTGCCTTGCCAGCTTGGAGACACAATGCTGGAGGCTGGAATGAGCCAGTGCAGTTGGTGAGGGATATCTGCTTCTCATGCTGGTCAGGTGAGCAGAGAGACAGGCACCATGTGTTGGCACCTGAGCTGCTCCAGCCGTGCAGCTGCTGGGTGAGCTGGGCTCAGATAACCCTTAAGTCACCAGCTCCAGCAGTGCCAGTAGGATCAGTGGAACTGATCTCTGAAGGCTGCAGGAACAGACTCTTGTCTTATGCCCTGCAAGGGACTCTGACCCAGGGGGTCAAGCAGGACCGGAGAAATGGTGGTATTTCACCAACCATTCCGCTTTGCAGGGTGGGAACAGTAGTAATGCTGCCCCAGGTTGTACACAAATGCCCTGAAGAATCCAACAGTTGACAAAATATTCATATTTGTAGTCTTCTCCCCCTATCCTTCACACTCATAGTAACCCCAAGATCACTGCTGACTAATGCTGCCAGACTGGTGGGATTTAGTCCCTTCAGGCAATGAAAGCAAAAGCTCATTTGTCCATCCTTATGTCCCTGGATGCATTTACTGTCTCCCCTTCAGAGTGCTCCTTCCCCAGGGCCAGGAGCTGTCTGGCAGAATGACATCAGGAATCACGTCCCAGCTCAGTGCAGGTCAAATCTTCACCCTCTTGCACAGAGTGAACTGAGAAGTGCTGCAACAAGAACATTTGTGTCCCACAAGCCACTTGGAGAAGCATCCTTGAGTCCCAGGGGGTCACTGAGAGGGAAGGTGACCAGGCCTCTGGTCCTCAGCTGTCTCTCACTGTGCCATCATGATGATGGCACCATGTCCAGATGACACAAAGGTGTCGAGATCCACCACTTGCACAGCCCTGCATGTCACAGGGATGTCAGAGCAGCTGGGCACCTGAGCCCTGATCCTGTGGAAAGAATCAACTGATGGAGGCCCAAGTGAGATGTGCAAATTAGTTGTTCCCCTTTAGCATTCCCCTTGTCCTCTCAGCCTCACTTCACACAGCTCTAAAGAGCCACTGTAACCCTTCACAAGCTTCTCAAGGTCTATTCAGACCCTGAAATTCCCCCAGGCTGGCAGTCTGCCCCTATTCACCACAAAGTACTGAAAGGCCAAACCTGCTCTGCTGTAGCTGAGCAGTCTGCCTATTTAATAGAAACATAGAATACTTCAGGTTGGAAGAGACCTTTAAAGGTCATTTTTTCCAAGCCCCCTGCAGGGACAGCTCCAACTGGATCAGGTTTCTCAGAGCCCTATCCAAACTGGCCTTGAATTTTTCTAGGGATAAGACATCTACCACCCCTCTGGGCAACCCATGCCACTGTTTCCCCATCCTCAGTGTAAAGAATTTCTTTACAGTTTCTAGACTGAATATGCCATCTTTTTGTTTAAAACAATTCCCCCTGCCCTACTGCTACAGGAATTCCCACAGCATGGCACACTTCCCTGGGCAATGAGACTGCAGGAAATGTCTGCTGGGTAAAGAGGCCATCACTAAGCCCCAGCCCTCCCTTCCACGACCCATGCTGGTGCCCAGAAGATGTGACTGTGTATTTCCACATTTTCACTGATCCCCTTGAGTTGAGCATCACACAGCATGTGCAGGTGGCTGGAGGTGGCAGACCAGGAGACTACAGGGACCATGCCTGTGGCCACAGAGGCATGGGATGTTTCCTCTGCCTGTGTGAGGTTGTCCTGGGTGTGCACACGGTTTTCCAGGGTGAAATCCATTGTTTATGCTGGGATTCAGCTCACCCACTCCAAGCAGGGCAGCCTGATAAACTTAATTTACTTCCCCTCCCACCATCCAGACAGTGGGGCCTAGCTCTGCTCCAGAGCAAGGGACACGTTCAAGATTGTCAGTGTCCACTACGCTCTCTTGCCCTCAGCAAAGGATTCTAGATAAGATCAGCAATTTTTAATTTTTTTTTTTTTCCATGTATAGACTCACTCATCGAGGATGGACAGAGATCTGTGAGATTCATTTCATGGATGGCTCCAAACAGCTGTGGCTCAGAAACAACTTTCAAGTGTTCTCAGCCTCATTGCATCTGAGTGAGTGTCCTGGAGGCCTGATTTGCCTTCTAATCCATCTACCTGGATATTTCAGACATATTGCCCCCTCAGCTTCTCTATCTCAGTTTATCTCCATATCTTATTGCATATTCCCAAATGATGTTCTATAACATGCCTGTGATACTACTTTTTAAGTAACCTTATTTGTCTGATTTTGATTTGTGTTTAAATTGTACTTTCCCGTGCAACCTGAGAGGCATCAGAATTATACACACAGGGTCTTGTTGGAAAGTGTTTTTGTGTGCTCGTTTGGTGAGCCCTCCTGTTGGAGGGCACATGCACGAAGGGGCAGAGTTAAAGCTTCTGGGGAAAGATCAACTTCTGAGTTTTCTGAGGGTTATGAGATTAAAACCTCACATTTAACGTCGCATTAAAAGAGAGCTGTCAGATTCTATTTCACATAAGATGTTGTTTTTGTGAAAAGTGCTTTTTACAAAACATATGGCCAAGGTAATTGTTTGGGGCTTGAGGGGTGGGAGTGGGGAGAGCGAGTTATTCCAGGGAAAACGTATCTATTCAACAGCTCTGACCTGAAGAGTCAGAGCCCTCAGTCAATGCATGAAAATGGATCTGAGTTCACAGTGCAGCAACGTTCGCTTTCCCGTTTCCTTTGCCAGGAGGGAAAGAAGCAAAGGGAAGCAGGCTGCTCGGAGGAGAGAGCCATGCAGTGCCTCAGCACAAGTCTCAGACACCTTCCACGGCTCCAGATCCACCTCAAGCAGGGCTGAAAGACCGCAACCCAACTGGCGAAGGCCTGCTTGCACATGGGTGCATTTTATGAGCAACACACTTTGTTCATTACATGCCTTCACTTTAAATCATAAAAGATTTCATGAAGGCTTTTCCTTTCCAAACATATGTAGATTAGTCGCTCCCCTTTAAGGTGGCTTTTGTGTGTACAGCAGAGAGAAATGTTCAGCCAGGCTGAAGCTCAGGGCTGACATCAGTGGGAGCTTTCGTTAATTGAATTACTGTTTTGTGGCAGAATGTTTTAAAAATAAGCGGAAATGTCCCACATACTTTTTTGGCTGAGAGATCAAATGTATCCAAAGGAATTCAATAATATTCCTACATCTGTGAGTCCTGTCTGTCCCTGGAGGAAAAAAAAAAAAGTCAAATTCAGCCTCCACCATTGTTTGTGTTCATTATATTCCCTTATCGTCTTTTTGGCTTGTGGGCAGCAGGGGGGAACTAGCAGAGTTCCTCGGGCCTCAAATGGAAACATATAGAGTCATATGCATATCACAAGAGCAGGAAGGACAGTATCAGAAGAAAAGACTCTCCACTATTCATCTGAATAAGAGCCGTGATTTGCTTTGAAGGCATTCACCTCCCTCATTGCTTGCTTTTCTTGTGAATACTTATTGTGGCAGAAACCAGGCTGAAAAGGTGCAGGTAAAAAAAGGAAAGCGCGAGGTGAGATTCTTTGAACCAGCATTCGCATGCAGAGCCACATGTGGATATGAATTTTCAGGCAAGTGTATCTCTAGATACGTATTGGCAGGCAAATCCCAAAGCAAGTACTTGCACTTATATGAACTGATGAGGATTTATCTAGGAATTTGCTGGCAAAAGAACACTCATGTGAGCACTTATTCAGAGATACACTAGCAGGGAAATACTTGTTCACAGGCTTGTCCACAAATGCCTTAGCTGGAAATTCATATGTAAATACAGGTGCTACCACCCCTCCACGTGCCTGGGGAGGGAAGGTGTGTTCATGTACAGGTGAGCAAGGCAAGCAACAAGCAAATGAAAATGCAAATGTGAAGGGAGAGAAAAATGGCATTTGGCACTCATGCAAATGGAGTTGAGTCCTCGTGCAAGGTCTGTCTGAGTGCACAACCTGGGATACTGGTGAGATCACACATGCAAACAAATTCGGACAGGGCTTTCCTGTGACAGAGGCTCATGCATGCTGGCAATGTGGTCATATACAAACACATATCCATTTTCCTGGCCACTGCTCAGGCAATTGGGTATTAACTGGTGATTTTATGGTGGCACAGGAAAGCAAGAACTTGCCAGTCAGCCCTCAGCTGGCTGCTTGGGAATCTTCCAGGAGTCCTTCTTGAGAGGAGGAGGAACAAAGTCACTCATCTCACACCCAAAGAGAAACACCCTTAGCTCAGACCCATGCTAAACTCATAGAGAAAGAACCCAGGTGGAACCGCCTTGCCAATTTCTGATCTTGGGATGTCAAAGCAAAAAGCAGGAATGGCATCAAATCCCTCTGGATATATTTACCTTATTCACTAGAAAAATTGTATTGGACATTCCAGCTTATTTTTTAAACATTCTGCCACTAAATAGCTTAATCTCCCTTTGACATCAGCTCTTAGCTTCAGCATCAGGCCAGGATTTATTTAAACTGCCTTAAATGGACATTGCCAGGCTGGAAAGAAAAATAATTCTATGAAACAACTGATACTTTAAAAGCAGAGAGCTGCTCACCCCATGCCCCTAAAACAGACTCTGCTGCACTGCCGTCTTGTAGCATGGGATTTATTAAGGAAATAGGGAGGTGAATCCCCTCTACCAGAAGGCTCCATTGCAGACAGACCACATCAGCCAGTGCTGGGCTTTCCACTGAACATAAAGGGCTTCAAGCAGTTGCAAGTAGTTGAGCACTGGTCACAGCTTGTTGCTGATTTAAAGCCATCGGATGCTACGTACCTGCAGAAGAAAGTGAGCTGTACAGCTGCAGAGCCAGCATGGCCCTGTCTGCCAGCACTGCCACCTCCACCAGCACCCAGTCCTGCTGGAGTCCTGTGCTGCATGGGCAAGCTGCTTGTGGTGGGATTGGCTGGAAAAGGAAGAGGGTGGTGGGGGCAGAAATGGGGGCTGCCTTTGGGATAACCCTCCTCCTCACATGGTGTCTCCATTTATCTCCCTCCCTCCATGCAACTCTGCTTTCCATCTCTGTCCATCCCATACAGCCACATCGTAAGGCAGCCCCTGCACCCAGCCCACCTTTCTCCACATGCCTGCAGGACTGCAGGCTGCAAACACCCCTTTCCAATCATCAGACATGCACCCCCTCACACACAGCCCATGTGGAAACCGCCAGCCAGGCTCCCTGAATGCGAGCTCGGGGAGTTATAAAAAGGTAGATGTGTTTTTCAGGAACACGAGCAGCCCAGCTGAGCAGAACTTCAAGGGGGCCACTTCTCGCTCCTTTTCGTTTCCACTCCGAAGAGCGCCTGAATGATGTCCGGTGGGAATGAGCTCGCCAAGAAAAATGCAGCTGAGCTGCTGTCATAAGGGCTGTGTTCTTCACGCCATAAAACTGGAGTGGAGGAGCCGTGCGAGAAGCTAAGACCCTCACGCACAGGCCATAATGTTCTTTTCTGCTTTGAAGTGGATTTAGGGCTGGCTCAGCCTCCCTGGGGGCTGGAGGCTGCTGCTTATCCATGCAGCCTAGCAGCAGCAGTAAGCAGCTGAACGTCCTCAAGCCTCTTTACAGAGAGCTGAGAATGCTCCTCATGCCTCTTCCTCCAAAGCGGTCGCAGCAATCAAGGAACCACAGGATGGATTGTCAGAGAAAACCACTCTCCTCTCTCTGACAAGTTTTGGACCTGAACGCTTCCCCCCTCCAAGGTCTGTTGCCATCTCCTCATTCTGGCCGCACTGTCATGGCAAGGAATGCCTTGCAGGGCACCCTTGATGAGAGCTGGGTACTCTGTGTCCTCCCCACAGCTTGTCTCCAGGTAGAGGTCTTCTGGACAGCATCCCACAGGTTTTTGAACAGAGGTGGATGCTGTCTGGATCCCTTGCAATTTGCCAGCTTTACTCGGCATAAACCTTCATTCCATTTTTCCTGTATACAGGGCAATTCTGAGGTTTTTCCTAAGAGATGTTGATGTTCAACTGTTGATGGACATTGGTCAATCATTTTCTCCAGCACCCCAATCAACAAGGTTCATCACCAGTTGCTGGATGATTGGATTTGTCCAGCTGCCCTGGGGATTCATGGTAGAGAGCAAGGCTCTTGTCAGGGAAGGCGCTGCTTTACAGAAGTTGATCACAGGGCAAGAAATCCTAGTATTGGTACACTGTGGCAGAGCTTACCCCTTCTTTCTGACCCCTTTATCTCTCCCAGTCTGTGGCTGAGTAGGGTATGTCTGGACCAGGGTAGATAGATAAACCCCTGGTTATCTGAAAACTCACCTATGGGGAAGGGGGATTTTGGAGGAAATGCAGCTCTGGATGTTTGGGTTACTCACTTTGCTGCTTCACAGCTGCCTTGCATAAAGTGGTCACCACAGCACACAGTGATAGAAAAGGACCATCCAGGGCTCAGAAGTAAATCCTGCTTTGGCCATGAAAGCCAGCCACATATTCCTACAGTCTGCCTGGGGTCTGCAAGAACAAGTAACTATGAATGTGTGACTTTTCTCCACCAGATGCAGCAACCTGAAAGCTCGGCATCTAATTTGCACTTGTCATTTGGGATATCTCTTTTTTGTTGAACACCTTTTGATGCAAATTCACCCTGTCTGTCGTACACCTTCGTATGAAGAAGAAGTTATTTTCCTCATTTCCTGGAGGTATCTGTTCCTCTTCACTGGCTGTGAAAGGAGCAGACAGCAGCTACAGTGTAGATCAGAACCACAGCATTAACACAGCCAAAAATAAGTGGGATGAGTCCTACCCTGTGTGTCAGATGGGAGGTCACCCCTATATCATGCTGCCTGCCCTTTCTCACTGTCTATAAAAAGAACATTTTGATGGCTCTGGCACACTCAGATCTCAGGTGTTACACTAGGTGCCTGGGAGTGACAGAGGAAGAGGAGACAAAACTGAGATTTTCAATAACGTTTCTAGGCGAGAAGATCATAAAAAAAAATTGTGGCCAATCTCAGAGTTCCCCACATCTGCCCTCACGCCCTCTCCTGCCACAGGGATGTCTGGATATGACTTGCACCTACCCCTCAAGCACTGTGCTTTGCAAGACACTATTGCAATAATGTCCACCCAGGCTCGTTTCATGGTAGTGACATAAAAAAATCTGCTTTAACCATTGAAGTTAAATGTGCTGCCAGTCCAGAGGAGCCACCATGCATGTTCTATGTCCTTTGCAGTGGAAATCCTGGTGCTCAGCTCCAAACAGCGAGTGCGGGCTGCCTGCAGAACAGGCATCTGCAGCACAAGTGCCAGTACTTATGTTCATGACCTTCTCCCCACTCAGGTCTGCTGGAGATCTCTTTGTTTTATTAATGAGAACAGAGATTCTTGAGAACAATTAGAAGAGTTGCTGCAGGCACAAAGAGTATACCTACAGTGGTCCTTCAGGTCCTGTGCAGAAACTAGGCAAAGACTGATCAAGTCAGAGCCCAAGGAATACTTTTTCACTCAATTAAAGTAGGTTAAAATGAAATCGTAGTTCCTCAAATATACCTACCATAGTTCATCTCTCAAATGCATGTATTAGATACATTCAGATGGGCTGTCTAGGTTGATAACAGACTTGGGGAATGACCTCAGGTTGAACTGCAGTGAAAAGAAATTGTTTCCTCATTAATATCTCTGCAAAATAAATGTCAAGTGGAAAAACAGT
Source organism: Eulacestoma nigropectus (assembly GCA_013397775.1). Taxonomy (NCBI): domain Eukaryota; kingdom Metazoa; phylum Chordata; class Aves; order Passeriformes; genus Eulacestoma; species Eulacestoma nigropectus. Next base: position 422,758 of record VZTE01002477.1, read on the forward strand.
TTCTGTGTAATCAATCTTGGTTCATAGACATTGTGCTCTGACAATTCCTCTCATGGAAAGGAATATATTTCCCATAGATCTGTAGTGTTTCATACATTATAGCTTTCATAATATCAAAAGCCAGTGCTTGGGTTACATTGAGCTTTTCTTTGTAACCCTTTGGTTTCACATGACCATAATTCTCTGTAAAATTTCTCTGTTCAGACTAAAACTTTCACACTTTGTATAGGGCAAGAAATGATGATTTTTCTTTCACTGAAGAAAAATCCTTTTAGCTATCTTTGATTTATTGGAATGTGTGTAGAGGAGAATTACACTTTTATGGCTTTTTAAAATGTATTTTTCTTCTTGGCAACTAGCAAAGCTAGGAGAGGCCTTTTCCTAACCTATCTGGCATTTTCCTTCCCAAGAAGCTAAGCCTTTGTAGGGAGTGGACTGGGAAAACCATGTACAAGAAAAACAGCCATTGAAGGATCACCCCTAAGCATGTTTAGCTGAGATACACTGGGATTTTGGGGGGAAGGGAAAAGAGGCCAGTTTAGACCTATTTCTTGTAAGAAAACATTGCGTACAGAATGTGGTGCTGAGCCTGGGGCTGGTTTAGGTTGGTCACTGGGTTATGGACAGGAATGTAAGTTTGAGTGACAAGCAAATCTCCCTCAAATGCAGAAAGATGGTGCATCTCTATTTGCAGTCTTACCAGGCTGTGTGATTTGGATTCTGAAGACATTCACTTTTGCTGTTTTTTCTCCTATAAAACTTATGTCTCTGAAAGTCAAATGGTAAGGCAGAATCTCATGTATAATTGCAAAGGAAGCACTTTCTCAACTTCACCTTTATGCAGAAAAGTGTGAAAGCACGGCTTGGCAAGACACCAAGGTTTCTCTAGATGCAGATTCTGAGACTGGTTCCCACGTTCCTCTCTGCCCAGCTGCTCATGGTAGAGGGAAGTGGTTGCTAAATCATTGGTCAAGTAACCCCTCAGGAAGGGTCCTTCTGTGGCCCAACCTTGTGCTGTGGCTGCCCTGGATTTACATGCCCTGGGAATAGAATCATAGATTGGCTTGGGCTGGATGGGACCTTAGAGATCATCTTGTTCCAACCCTCCTGCCATGGGCAGGGACACCTTCCACTAGACCAGATATTTCCAAGTCCCATCCAGCCTGGCCTTGGACACTTCCAGCGATGGGGTAGCCACAGCTTCTCTTTGCAACTTGTGCCAGGGCCTCACCCCCTCACAGTAAAGAATTTGTTCCTTATATCTAATCTAAATCTCCCATCTTTTAGTTTAACGCCACCCCCCTTGCCCTATCACTCTATTGCCTCGTCAAAAGCTCCCTTGTAGCCCTTCAGGCACAGGAAGGTGCTATAAGATCTCCCTGGAGCCTTCTCTTCTCCAGCCTGAACAAGCCCCGCTTCTCTCAGCCTGTCTCCACAGGAGAGGTCGTCCAACCTCTGATCACCTGGCCTTCTCTGGACCCACTTCAATGGGTTCACATCCTTATGATGAGATGTGAACATCCCAGAGCTGGATGCAGTATTCCGTGGGTGGCAGCCTGCTCTTGTCCCTGACCCATCATGATGGATATGTGGAGTCAGGTATACCTGCAAGACCTGCAAAATACTGAGGTACTTTAAATAAGTACTTTAAATAAAATAAGTATTTTAAATATGGAATTATTTTAACCAGTGTCATGTTGCCCACGCAAACTGGCCAACGTGTTTGAGCACCAGGCATCGCCACCCTCATGAACCTGCCAGTTTCCAGGGCGTAGCAGAATATAAGAGAAATCCAAACAGCTGCACAGTGCTTTCTTCTACTCTGATTTTCTCTTACTAAGAGAGGGTAAGAAAACCTCATGCAAAATTCCTGTGTTAATGCGACAATGGAATTATATATCCTTCCAGTGAAGGATGGCAGGAAGTGGAGAGGTCGACCCCATCTCAGCCACATTAATTTGTAGCCCCTATTTGTTGTGCTGTCTGCCTCTAGTCCTGGAGACTGTGGCAGTTAATTCCTGCAGAATTTCAGCAGAACTCAAGGAATCTTAGCTGAAAAGCAAATTTCTCACCATCACTGGAATTTTTAAAGCACATGGGAATTTGGGCTCAGTTTCTTGTTTTCTGACCTATGCAATAGTGCTTGTTCTGTTGACCTCATTTTCTTAAATCATTTCTTGTATTTATCCTACATACCCCTTGCAACCATTCAGAGACTGGATTCATCCTACTACCTCAGAGCATTTTCCTTTGAAATCTCTGCTTTCTATGCAAGAAAATTCAAGCTGGCATTTGCAACTCATTGTAACTAGATCCAGGCATTGCCCTATTCAGTGCAGTTGGCTACCCCACAGAGATTTCCTTCACGTCATGATATTTGTCTTTGGAAATCTTAGTTGTAGACCTGTTGTCACTGCCTACTGCTATTTGAATTTAAACTAAAGCTGACAGGGATTGTTAGATCTCAGACTGTTTTCTGCAATGTTCTCGTACAAAATCCTTTCCTACTTAGCAAAAATAAAATTTCAAACAGCATGGCAACACTAATATCTCAAAGTATTTGGGGGAAAAAAATCTGCCATCTGCCTGTTCTCAACAATTCTGTCTGTCTTCAATAATTGGGCTGGAAAAATCTATTTAAAGGATTAAGTGACACATTGCTCAGGGGCTGTCAGTTGGATCCCTCCAGACCTGAGATCCTGTATCACGCTGATCCAAACTGAAGGGCAGTCAGGCATTATATGGCCATTAGCAGACAATTTGGAGGAAGATATAAGACTACAGGTAAACGTACCAAATTTTCCCACTTATGCCTAAAGCACAAAGTGCAAAGACCTTCCTGAAGTGTGCTGTTCCTAAGACTGAGAACCACTGGTATTTTATTACCTGTAGAAATAACCCTGAACAAGACCAAGGGCCCGTCACCCAGGCTTTGGGTCATACTGAGATGCTACTTTCTGTATCTTCTTTTGGCAGGAAGCTGCATGTCTTAAAGCCCTTGTCCCCCAGCCCATGCAGCATCTGACCCTAAATCTGTGGGGTAATTCATAGGGTTAATGCTGAACTGATCCAGGGCCATACACTGTACATCTATGATACAGCCAAAGAGACCAGTTGTCAGGAAATGTAGGTGCTACAGTCAGGTAGGAACATATTTTGAGACACTGTGCATTAAAAGCATATTTACAACATAATAAACCAGGCTGTACATTTCAAACATCAATGGGAAGGGGCCAGTTTTGGTGATGTTTGAAGTCTATCTCCTGGGCTGTCACATATATTCAAAGAATGCCTGCTATACATTTAGATCAACCCCCATCCCAAATGGAGGGGAACGCAGCTCTCTCCCCATATGGGGCTAATCTCCGGGAAGGCATTGCGAGCACATGGTACCAATTCCTACACACTTTGGTCCCTTAACTCAGTCCTGAAGGCAGGGAGCTGAGATGGGGGCAGGGGTGAAATCCTGGTGTCACCCATTTAAAGCACAGGAGAGGGGTGCCTGCTGCTCACAAGTGATGAGTTCTGCTTCCACAACAGGAGAGAAACACGAGAGGACTGATCCCAGGGAGTGATATCTCAGGGCAGGAATGGCTCCTGATGGAATTGCAGAAATTGCGGCTCCCTTCCACTTTGTGGGACAACAACAAAAAGACAAAACTAAACCAGAATGAGCTCCACCTCTCTGTACAGCTTTTTTTGCAGCTGAGTCCTGCAAACCCAACCTTGTGGATCTATATACATATATATGTATGTGTTGCACACAAGCAACACTGTGGAGAGGGAAGTCTGATTTGAGGGCAGCAGGTCTGCCTGAGCCACCAGAGCTGCCCTTGCAGCCCAGTGGGGCCGGATTGAGCACGCAGGAGCCAGACACAGCGGTGCCCTGTACGCGCAGGTTGCAGGTGTGAGAAGCAGCTGCTAACTGCTGGTGCTGGAGGATGGGTAAAGACACTCCAGGCAGGACCGAAAATGATGGGTAAAGAAACGTCCCTTCCGTTGCAGGAAGGATCTTGCAGTGGGGATTGCACTGGGAGACAGGGATGAGGACAGAAATATTTCAGGGTGAATTGAAATTCAAACTTTTAAAAAACATGTTATTTCCTGGAAGTTTCCTAACGCTGTTATTACTTTTTTTTTCTTTGCTACATTAATACAGTAAATCCTGGTTTAGCCAGCCTTGACATTTTTTTGGTTTTTTTCATCTCATTTTCTTTTATGTGGAAGAAAAAAGTTAGAAGAGGGAAAGAGTAATAATACAGGACGGATAGATCAAGAAATAATGTTAATGCACCCAAGCTTGAAAAACCAACATTTTCAAGGGAACATCAAAATTAGGGGAATGAGTGGGATCTCTTGCTTAAAATTTTGAAACAATAAATAGTGCCATCTTTTTTCCCCCAACTTTGTTGATTTTTTTACTCTTCTAGTTGCATTAGAGAAAAATGGTTTCTAGGACAAGCCATGATGAGATGAGGGTCAGAGCCGTGAAGTGTAGCAGAATTGCTTACCCTCCTTGAGACAACTATACGAGATATTGTCTGAGCCAATTGCATGAATAGCCTGCTTTGGTTGTGTTCACCTTGCTCTGCACAGGCCAAACCATGCCCTCTAATGCTCCATGCAGAAATGTCTCTGCCTCCAGGCAAGAGACTGGGATCTGTTGAGAAAACCATCCCAATCCCTCTTCTGCTACAACAGGGGCCTTTGCCTGATGAATGCACATTTTTGGTGCAGGGATTTCTATTTTTCTGAGACATCTCAGAAGGAAATGCGTTATTCCCTAACAGTGCTAGATAGTCTCACTGCCTGTTAGACATTAAAAGGGAACTGTATTTCTCAGAGCTTGTGTATCTTACATAGCAAGAGCAAAGAGATTAACTGACCGTGTGGACATCCCACCAGCCTTGCGGGATTTGGCTCTGCACTTGGGGGAAGTGCCACACCCTGAATCTGAGTGTCAGCTGACATTCACACCAGTAATTTCCAGATGCGGGGCAAGAGAGAAGACCCCTGTCCTGTGCGAATGGCAGCTGTACAGTATCGAGGATGTGGACTAAGTTCTGGGTACAACCGTGGGTACGAATGAGGGATGCTCAGCTCCATGGCCTTGTCTCTGCACAGCTCTGAAGGATCAGAGGGACTTCGGGGTGGTCCTGTTTCCCAGGGCTTTCCATCCTTCCCAGAACTGACCCACTTCCTGGCACCATGCAGCCTTGAGCACAGCCTGCCTTCATCCCACTCCCTGTCTATGTCCCAGCGATTGCTGTCAGCCCTCAAACTCTTCAAGCAGCTTTGTCAAACTTTAATTACGTGACTACAATCTGTCCAAGAATTTTATGACATTAATAAGAATGTTCCTAATTAGCATTTATTGTTTTTATTATTGAAATCCCAAATTACACAACCAATTGATTTTTCCCTGTTGCCCTCATTAAGTCACAGTGAAATGCATTTTAGAATAGATTGGCATTTAATTCCTTTAGAAAGTGCTGATTAGATCAAAGGCCTGTTTCACTGCATTTGGTTGCATGAAGTCGCTTTAGGTTTTAATTTCTCCTTGTTAGTATGAAGCTGAGTCACTTACTGAGTTCCTCTTCCCCCCTGCCACACAGGCACCTACTGGAAAAATCCCCCTCCATGGCTTAGATCAGGACTTTGGAATAAATGAAAGCAAAACAAATGTCTCCAGACAGTGGATTTGACGTGAGATGAAATGCAAAGCTCAGCCGGGTGTTGAAACTGTTCAACTCGCTTCATGAGCTGACAGGATGGGGAAATAAACCTGAAATTATTAAGGGGTGTTTGGCTAAATATACAGACTCTGATATTTTCCTGTCTTCTTAAGACAGCCTGCCAGTGCTTGCTGCCTGTTCCCTGTCTCTCCTCCCTACCTGCCAGGCAAAGCCATGGAAACTCAAGGCAGGGATGGAGATGAGATCCAGAACATACTTCCAGTCGAGGCACAGGTTTCTTGCACGGCTTCATCAAATTGCTCGGTTCTCATTAAGGTTCCTTTCTATATAATGGCACAACAAAGAGTGTGTCCCTATCCCACGTGTTTAATAGGGCTGAGAATATGTGGCTACATGAGGACCTCCATTGTTCCAAAATCGCTACAGCCAGCTGTCCCTGAAGCTTGTTAAATCCCATGAGGACAACTTGTTTGATATTGGGGTATATCTTCATCTTCTTGACCTCCTTGCTGCCTCTGAAATGTGGTCAGAGCAATGCTCTTTTTCACTGTACTTCCTGGGTGATAGTCAGGTACCTCTGCAGGCAGGGCAAGGTCCAGCAGAGTGAGCTCTGCCATAGCACGGGATGAGGAGATGCTACAGTCTCCTGTCCTGGCTAGGACCTGGCCAGCAAGCCCTCCAGGGTCCCGTCTATAGAATATGCAAAGAGTTTTCTTCCAGTTCAGGAGTCTGATAAAAATGTGAGGGCATATGCTTCAGAGAAGTCCCTCCTCTTTCATCTTCCAGCATGTCTTCCCATATCAACTAAACCAGACAAAGAGAAGAGAAACAAACCAGAATTTATCCAGGCAAGTAGGCTGAAGGGGGACAACTCCCTCCTGCCCAGCTGAGGCCTGGAGTTTCTGTCCCAATGGTGCATGACAACTCAGGCAGTCCTGCACGGGGCTGTGGAATCTGTGGGCACAAGTTGTTGGCAGCGCTCTGCAGGGACAAGATCCCTCCCTCAGGAGTGGCTCTTCCCAAAGATGCTTTCAGAGTTGTTATTTTCCCTTGCTCAGGGGTGATGCCCTTTTTTCTCCTTACAAAACCCAAGCTGAAATTTGCTGGAATCCCTTTTGGGGAATGCCACTTGCCGGACTTATGCTGTGTCTGCAGCTGTGCATGTCGGGGACATGTGTGGGGCTGTGTGTGTGTGGGGCAGGTGACCCAGGGTGCTGGTCCTAGGCTGGTGCCACCATCTGCTCCTGCAAAAAGGTGCTGAGAACAAAACTGGTGATAGAAAAGCCTTGTCCTGGGGCTTCTCTCCTGCTGGTTTTACATGCGAAGCAAGACAGAACACAGTGTTTACTTTTAGGCAAATTTTTTTTACCAAATTATTATTTTTGCTAGGAAAAAAAAAAAGGTTTCTTTCCTATTTTATCCCAAAAATGTGTGGGTAACACATATTTAGCATGGGTAACTATCTCCTTAAAATTCTGCCAAAAGCAAAAAAGTTTGGCTCTCCACCATATTTGCTTGTGTGGGAAGAAAACACGATTCTTCACCCCTCCATCAGTGTCACCTAGACACCAGTGGAATCTGTGAATGAAAGCAGAGTTTATCCTGCACCCTCACTGTGCTCTTCCACTTTGGCAACTCCCACAAAGCCAAAATCTTTTTTGCCACCTAGTTAGCCAAAATCTGAGGTAAAACTGTCCTTGAAAATAAGTCATGCAGTGTCAGCTCACCCCTGTGAGTAGCTAATCCTGCATCTGCATCCCTGCCCCAAGCTGCCTCCAGGGAGTCCTGGGGTTTACGTGTTCTGCTGGCCAAGACAGCTGTAAGTCCTTGAGCACAGGTTTTTTATGGCACAGATTGCCCACAGAGCCTGGGCTCAGCCTTGGGCTGGGGTTCTCTGTGCCACAGGGAATATGTTGCAGTGGTTGGTAGGAATGCAGGGGTGGTGATGGTATCCAGGGGCAGATTTTAGCTCTCTGCCAAACCAGGGGAAAAGGGCACGCTTAGGATCTCACTTGGTAGAGGGGGAAACTGAGTCACAGAGCAATGGAGCATTTGTTCTGGAGTTGTGCCAGAGCCGGGAAGGAGTCCAAGTATCCTGAATGTCGAGCCTTTGACCCAGACACCACCCCATGCTGCTTCTTTATTAAGCATCCTCTAAGATGTCTTTAAAAAGTCTCACAGAAAGGCTCCCTTGTTCTCCTGGGAGCTCTATATTAGCATCTGAAACACCCGTGCTAAATTTGAGGAGGGAGGGGGAGGCGAAAACGCATGAGTAGCTAGTTTGATTAGGTAATAAAGTATCAATTTATTTTTTATAAATACAGAGAAAATTCAAACCAGCTGGAACTTGCGGTACCTCTTTGCACGCCACATTTCTAGCAATATTTCCAGCGATTCCCTGGAGTCTACCCTGCCCATTATCATGCCTGAGGGTGCACGGACAGCTTCTCTGCTGTCTCTCTGCTGGTCAGCCAGCCACATACTAAGGCAAGGAGCAGAGGGACTTCTACAACTGTTTACACTGAATTTTTCTCTTCTTGAGTTCTGAGGGGATTTTTCACCAGGGCTGCAGAGCCCACAGTTACCTAAGGCTTTTGGGAGAGGTGGTTATTTCCCTGACAGCTCAGGGACCTGTGCTGCTGCCAGTGCTGCGAGCAAAGGATGCTTAGGGAGAAAAGGGCTGGATGCAAGGTGTGCACGCTTGGAAGCACTCGTGTGGGTGTGCAACCCATGTGCACGGATCTCCCGGGTCTCTGCTTCTCTCACCATGTTTGTGTCTGAACGTCTACCTGTGTCACTCCAAACTGACCTGTACAGAGAAACAGAAAGCCTGGGCTTGTGAGGAAGAAAAGGCTGGGGAATAGTCATGAGGCAGCAGAGAGGGTGGGAATGATCCACAGCTATTGGACAGGAAAGAAGAAACAGGTTTAAACTGCAGGAAGGGGATTTCAAGCAAGATACAAGTAAATCAAAGTGACAAGAATTAAGTGTTTGCTGACTGACTGGAGAGAAGGAGGCTTGCTATTTTGGGCAATCTTTGAGAATAACATGTCTGCCAGGAAGGACTGGAGAAAGACTAGTTTTGGGGAAGGAGATGACTGATGGCTCTCTGCATCCTTTACAGCCCTCTCAGCTGTGACTTTATATCCCTTAAGCTACAGCAGGAACTGAGCTGTTGTAGTGCTGGTGGGAAGAAAAACTTCTGAGAGCAGCCTGAATGCAATCCCCGCTGTACTCTTTCCCCAGCACCCCGGGGCCTGTGCTGGCTTAGGCAAAAACCTGTTCCTCAGAGAGACCTTTCAAACAGCCCACATTCCAGCCCAAAGAAATGGCATCTTCTGACAAAGCTTGTTTTGATCGTGACACGCAGGAGTGAGACCAGGTGAAGGAATAGATAGTTTCCTGTCTTTGTGTTGATAAAAGCAAAGGTGCAATAGCACAATGGAAAGATCTTTTTGGTACAGGGGGTTCCCAGCAGAGTCTCTGAGTATTTTGGACTGATCCTACAGTCAACAGGCAGATGTGGGGCCCTGGAGAAATGCTGCATTTCTCCAACCCACACTGCCCAGCACATCGTGTTGGTAAGATCCCGTTCGGATCGTCTCCTTTACGCAATTTTTTTTGGGTTTTTTTGGTTTTTTTTTGTTTTTTTTTGTTTTTTTGTTTTTTTTTTTTTTTTGTGACAGGAGAGCTATATTTTGCAACATATTGAACTCCACAAACAAAGATTCTATTTTAAACTTCAAATTGATGTATCCAACTGGCAAGGAAATTAACATGAATTAATTAGGGTGAAGATGAAAGGCTTCGGTAAGCAGTGTTATGAGCAACAGCCTTTATTAAAGCTCCACAATACCTTCTCCATTTATCGAAGAATATAGCAGTTAATGAATACTATATCTGAGCAAACCACTGACTGGGGTTGACAAGAATGGTACCGGTGCTTAACTAGCACCTCCCGTGGTTAGGAAACTCTGGGCTTTGGCTGCCAGAGGCGGTTTTGTATCCCAACAGCCTCCTCCAGCCAACCTCTCCTGTGGCTCCATCCAGCTCTGCAGCCTCCCACGTGGCTTTAGCATCACACAAACAAGCCCCTGTTAGCTCAGCTGATAGAGGAGCTAGCAAACAATCTGATAAGTAATGGCTTCAGTGGCAAACAATTAATCACAACAACAAAAGCGTTTAAGGGGGAGAAAAGGGAGGTAATCAGCAAGCCGAAACTCCAGAGGTTAGCCGCTGAGAGCTGTTAGTGAGGCAACGTGGGGAACTCGCAGGGGTATGTGCCTCTCCTCTCCATCTTCTACATCGGATTGTTTCCCAGAGTTTTAGCTCAGATTGGCAACCTGTGTCACTCCAGCGCTCCGACTCATGGCTGTTTTTCAGCACCCCGGGAGGGCACGGGGACACATCGGCTGAGTTAACGAAGTTTGGGTCACTTAATTAGAGAAGACCTCAATGCCCTGTAACCCTGCCCTCAGCTCATCGTGTGACTGCAGAAGATGGATAAAGTGTGTGTTACACTCGGGTCCTCCAGGACAGCAGCTGATTTTAATGAGAAGCGTATACTTTTACCCCTCTGGATTTAAAGGAATCACTGGGCTACTCAGCAATGCCCTCCTTTGCCTCCTCTTCCTCCTCCTTCTCTTTAATTGCTCCTTTCTACCCCCCACTGCTCCTTCAGACCAATCAACTCCCTTCGGTCCTCTGATACACGTTATATATTTCTCGTTATTTGGGTTTATGCTGTTAACTATTTGCTGTTTGAATTCCCTCTTGGCCCTCAAGTTTCCACCATAAATGTGATAAGTTACAACATCTGTTCTGCCAGGACCGGACTTTCACTCTCAAAAGATTGTTATTTTACTTTAAAAAGCCCCAAAGCGCAGCAACTCACAGCTCTCGGTGCTTCATGGGAGCACAGCAACCCCCTGCATGACACCTCTGCGGCCGTGGGAATGCCAGGAAATGACACCCTTTGGGTGAAATTTTCTGCACTTTGGTGTGGGGAGCGCGCTTTGAAACTTTGTATCAACTTAGCAGTTAATTTGGGTGAGAAAAGACTGCTTCAGTCAGAAATAAGCCCTTCTACAAGCACTTAAATGTCGCTTTTTTACATTTTCGCATGAAAACTGTATTTTTTTTAGTTTGTGGAGATCACATTAAGAAACGTTGGGAAACTCTGAAGGGAAAACAAGAGGCTTTCTTTGAGCCAGAATAATGCTTTTCACCTTTCAAATTCACCCAAAGTTTTACTTCTGGCGCAAAAATATTTTTCAACTCTCTTGTTGAAGCCAGCTTAAAAAAAAAAACAACGAGAAAAATGTTGTTTGTCCAAGCCTAGTTCTGAGCCTAGTGTCTCTCAAGTAGTTATTTATTTGCTGGCAGGGATTTTGAGTGTTAACCACAGCGTGGCCTTGCTGGGTGAGGTGCAAGAGGGCTTCTGTATGCTGGGAACCACCTCAAGGAACAAGGCAGGATGGAGTGAAAAACATTGCCTCGAAGGGCTCTCAAATGCTGTAGGGAAGATGAGGAGAGCAAACAAACATCTTCCTTGAGTTCACAAAGCTGAGTGGCAGAGGAGAGCAAACAAACATCTTCCTTCAGTTCTCAGAGCTGACTGGCAGGAAAGAGCGTGGCCCTTCGCCTGCCTGCCACCAGCACAGAGGCCACCTTCTGACTCGAGGCTGGAAAAGAGCCTTTCCATCGTTCCACAGGCTCCTGGTGGAGGAACACGCCTGGAGATCACGTCAGGGGTGATGGAGAGCTGGTCCCAGTGGGTGCCGGTGTCCTGGTGGGGTGGACACATGAGGTGTGTGCTCCCTGCTTGGTACAGGGGCTGCTCCCGAGCCTGCAGAGCTGGCGTGGCTACTGTTGTCCACTGCGTCTCCAGTGCCAGCACTCAGAGCTCACCTTCAGGGAAATTCACAGGAGTGAAAGGCATTTGACTCACAGTTGTGGAGTCCAGCATTTTCCCTTTCTGCTTAGAAAAGGATGGGCAAGTTTTGTACCAGCTGCCTCTTTTAGCAGAGCTCAGTGTGAGCTGGGAGGATTATCTGGGGCAGTTGGAGAGTGGCCTGGGCTCAGTATCTTGGCTTCCCACCACAGAGGCCATCCTAAAGAGCAGGGAAGTGGTTGTGCGAGAACCTGGGGGAAGTTCAGTGGTTTTAGGAGGTTTTCCGTTCCAGGATGGAACAAAAGCCAGGGAGATTTAACCGTCTTCTTGAAGGAAAACAGCAGGAGAAAAAGATGTGGGGATGGCTCAAACAGTTCTGCTTCAGTTTCCTTTCTTTTTTTTTCCATTTTTCATTTGCTTTTACAATGTATTTCCCTTTTTGAAACAGAGGAAGAAGTCATCTTGAAACACTGCACTCAAGAAAGACCCAAATGAAACACTTCAACCTTATCAAACTACTCATCCTCTTTTTTTCTTTTCCTTTCTTTCTTCTCTCTCTTTTTTTTTTTCCCCCACCATAAAATGAATTTTGTCCCAAAGACAACACTTCTAAGTGAAACACTTTGCTTTGGATAAACTGATCTTTCCCACTGGAATATTGTTTCAGCAGAAGGAGGTTGCACAGTCTGGGAGGAGGTCTGGCATGCTGTCAGTGCGCGCACTGCTGAAACAAGGCTCAGGTACCTGCACAGCTCCTTCCTGCTGGATGGCAATCACCTGAGACAGTTTCATGAGACTGCAAAAATCCCTCTAAATAAGTCTGTCCCAGCACCTCAGCATCCTCGGGGGTGTGTTTCAAACCAGCAGCAATGCAACATGATTCTATGATTTTTTTTCCTGAGTACCATCTTCGAGCTTGCAACAAAATACCACTCTAGGATTAAGCAATTTTTGATGACTTATCCCCCTGTGAAATAATCCTGGTGGTTTTTGTACCACTTTTTTTTATAACACTTTTACCACCCACAATGTCCTGTGGTGAGAAGTTACACAGGTTAACCTCCATATATGAGAGAAAAATCCCTTTACTTCTTTTGAACCTGCTTTCTTCTAGTTTGATGTGCTGCTGTCTCAGAAAAGGCAGAAAAGCAACCATCCCCAGTCATCTCTTCCATGCTATTTTAGACTTGCTGAACTCCTAATCTACCCGTCCTTAATCATCAGCTGGGCCTTACACAGACTGAAGAGTCCTAATCTGCTTGTTCATGCAGTCCTGCTTCCTTTTCTATGGGGCTAGCTGCTTCTTGTCCCCAGTTACTCTTTGACTTGAAGGAGTCCCAATTAACCCTAGTCCCCATATATTTGATAAAAAAGAAAGAAAAAAAAAAAAGAAAAAAGAAAGCTGTAAGCTCCTCTATATCTCTGTTCCTCTGATCCTGCTGGTACTTTTCCCATCCTTCCTTATTTAGGGGAATGCATTTCTCCTGGAATCTCTTACACAATGCTGAAATTGTCTCCATTCTGAGTGGAAGTAGGGACATTTTTTCTCACTGCATGAAACGTTTCCTCTCTTATGTCTAAAAATACACCTCGTGCTGATGGGGGTAGTTCTGATATTTTTGTCAATTTTGTGAAATGCCTTCAGTCTAAAAAGACAGTGAAAAATATTTCTGAAGAGTGTTGGAACATCTCGGTTTTCCATTTTCGACGTGAAACTTCTGCATTTTTCTTCAAAATGGTATTTTGTTGGAGTTTAGAAGGGGGAGGAAATGATTCCCTATTTCCTTAGGAACGACATGCATCTCCTTGAGAAACACCGCTGTGAGAGACCTGGTATTCTACAGCGCTGGAGGGCAGTTGTCAGGCAGGAGGAAAGGATCTGTGGCCTGGGAATGAAGAAATAGCCAGTGTGCTATAATTTGGCAGCTGGTTCCAAACTGGCCAAACTGTCTGCACTGAAGTTCTCTCTCTTAAAAGCCCTCAGCCCTCTCTCTGAGCCTGACAGGCTAAAACCACCCAGATCCTGCCCGACGCTGGTGACGTCCCGTACACTGCAGTTTACTGACAGGATCCCTGTCGGAAATGAGGACTCTTAGGAGTGATCGGGATGTGATCAGAGCGCTCCACAAGCTGTCAGCTCTCCCGAAGAAACCAGACAATGAGGTGGCGGCTGTCCTGTTGAGGGCTGGTCCTTCTTCGGAGGATGCAATCCTCGGGCTCCGGCTTGCTCCCGGCTGCGGCGCAGGCAGCACCGTGAGGAAGTGAGGAGAGTGGGAAGAGGGGAGTGGTTCTTGTTCCCAGCACTCCTGAGCCGCTGCTTAAAATCATTTAACGGCGAATAAATTATGGTGTAATTTAGTTGCATAGCATTTCATGCTCAATTAGTGCCACTTGAGAGGGAGGCAGTTCTCTATGGAGGATGAAGCTCGGGAATTTTACTTTGCACTGGGGTGGGGTGGGGGGAAATTTATCTTTTAAAGATAAACGGGTAACCACGGCAACAATACAACTCCTAGAGAAGCCGGGAAGAGAGAAGCGGCTGGAAAGGAGGGAAAGGTAGATAAGGGACAGGCTGGCAATAGGTCTTACTTAGGAAACAGATGTATCTGCTGGAGAAGTGGTGCTGCTGGCTGCTGCATTCAGAGCTTCTGTAGAAGCCCAGCAGTTTGGGAAGGGTGGTCTGCCCTGGAGACATGGTCACCCCTGGCCAAAGCAGGCCCGAGAGGCTGGGTCAGTGAGCAAGGGAAGGTGAAAGAAAGTCAGGAAGTCCCTACAGCCAACATCCCACAGGATAAAACTATTGGGGAAACCTAAGTGGGCTGGTGGTCATGGCAGAGCTTGGAGAGCATTGCTGGAGGTGGGCTCCCAGCCACGGAGGTGCAACAGCCAGCTGTGACTTCCCATCCATCACAGTGCAGGGGCACTGGTGTGGACATCAGTCTAGGATGTCCAGGACCCCTGGGGAACCCTTCTCCTCCTGCCGATCTCCTCACCACTGGCACCTGAGTAGGTAAGATGGGAGTCATCCAAGGATCCACCCATGGGAGAAGGACACAGGAGCTTGGGGCTGGACACCATGAGGAGGATTCACATCCCTCCTCCCAGCCTGTGAAACCAGACATCCTGAGGTCCCAGGGCTACAGAGGGCACCCAGCAGCACCCTCTGAATGACATCAACACAGTGGGGGAGTAACAGCAGTGCTGGGACTGTCCCAGCTTGGCACAGCTCTGAGACAATGACTCCTCAACAGGACATTTCCCTTCAAGCTCCGAGGGTTGCTGAGTATGTCTTGAGCAACCATGTCCTCACCCTGTGCCTAAGGATGCAATTCCCCAAGCTAATACATCTATGTGACAGAAAGCATTTCCTGATGTTCAGATGCAATTTTTCTCGCCTGATTTGATTCCCTTCCTCCCAGTGAAACCACCAGGAGACCCTTAATACCCTGTCTCCTCCTCCCAAGTTCTTGAAAGTGAGCAAGTCCCCCTTTTACTCCTGCTCTGGGCCTTTCCCCACAGACTTTTCATCACTTCTGCCTATTTCTGAAGTGCCTTTGCCTTTCCGGCAACTTTATGGTGTCCAGGAAGTCACACAAGCACTGTTCCCAGGAGAGAGGTCTAATCCAGATGGGTCCTGTCTCCAGATGTCTCCTTGCACAAGACCTGTGTGTGAGCAGCAGCGTGTTCAGCCAACTCCCTTACGGAGTGCAAGGGTGGGGTCAAGCCTGCCCTCACGCTTGGCCTTACCTTTGCTGTTAACTTAAATAATAGCAGCGAAAACAACCTTCAGCCTCTCTCCTCCACCTTGGCTTCCTCCCCAGATCCCAGGCCCCAGAGCCCACTGCTTCTCCCTCCGGCAGCGTCTGAGCTCCTCCTGCAGCATTAATTCAAGGTGCATTTAGCATTAGGTAGAGCCAGCAAGAACCCCTCAGGAGGTGAATTCGGGGTACCTGATACCAGGTTGTCTCAGCTTAAGAGAAGAAGCTATCCTGTTGAAAAGGATGCAAGCTTCACAACTGGGGGAAAAAAAATTACTAGCACAGAGAAGAATAAAGCTTCCCTTAAAGAGAGCACAGCATAAGTTTCCTTCTTTAATAGGCTCCTGCAGTTCTAGGAATAAAACAGGAACTGTCCTATTGAGATCTTAACCACAGGTGTGGAAAATGCATGGGGAGCCACGGGCTGTGCTTTGAAATGACAGACAGCCGTGTGGGATAAATGAAGACAGTGGTATAGCAAACATGACAAAAACAAGTGCTCCACAATATCTAGAATGGACAAAAGATGATGAATGCAGATCTGTAATTAAGAGTGTAAAGAGGATATGCCAGCAGTTGTGGAATGGAAAGGAATGAGGCGCAGCATAAGGTATTTAAACATCCTCTTCCAGCCAAGTAATTCTGGAAGAAAACCACAGGTCATCTGTCGTGACCCCCTTTGCAGCACAGCCCTCTTGTGTGAAGCAGGGAGTTGCATCTGGTTTCTGCTGAAAGGCGTCCAGTATTTGACTGGAGCATCTTACAGAAAATCATCCTTTGCTTTAAGATGTGAAGAAATTACCACGTCCCAGAAGTTACCACATCCCCGGGATTTTGACTGAATGTCTGGTCACATTTTCTGCTGCAAATCTGGGCCTTACGTCTTACTGGAATTTGTCTGACCTTAATTTCCAGCTGTTGGCTCTTTTGTTCCTTTCCCCATGTGATTGAAGAGCCTTTCACACCTTGTATTTTCTTCCTGGGAAGGTACTTGCACATTGCAATCAGTTAAATCTCAATCTTCTTTTTGATGAGCTAAACAGATCAAGAATTTTCAGTCTCTCATTGCAAGGCTGATTTTCTTCCAGCTCCACAGGGATTTTTTGTGGCTCTTTCCTGCACTGTCTCCCACTTGCTCAAATTTGATCATCTTATTTTCCTGCCCTCATCTTCCTCCCCAAGAGTTTTGCTTATAGTTCCCTTGAAATGCGGAAAATTAGTCTTTCTGAAGTATTGAGTGCGTGTGTGTGTTTCCCTAGCCAGGACCATGCTCCAAAAGATGACATAAATGAAATACAGTGACAATTGCTGGTATTAAGCAATCACAATTTCCAGGAGCAGGGATCTCACTGATCACTTCATGCTTGCTATCCATCCTGACACATCTTTTACTGACACAGCGTTCCTTTGCACCGGGGCAATACCTCTGGTGTTGAGATAGACAGCATATCTAATTTTAAGCTCTTGCCTGAAGCTTCCTTGGAGGGGCACAGCATCTTGAAGGGAGCATCTAGATAGCTGCCAATTTGTGTGGCCTATTGTCTGTAGCGCCCTTCTTGAGTCAAAAAGGAGGATCTCGGGGGGTTAGAGAATGGAATTTGACCCAAACTTGCTCTCCCTCAGTTATCTCACAGTATTCGTCTCATGCTTCCTGCCTGGGCTCCTCTTGTAGATTCCTTTCAGCCCAGTGGCCCCTTTTCCACCTCCTGTGCCCAATATATCCCTTGACCTTGATAAGAAAAAGCAAGAAGCTATGCAGGGTCAGGCCTTGCTCTGCAAATTCCTTCTTTTGGCTCTGTCTAGGGAATTGTGCTGTTCGGTATCATCCCGGGATTTTATTAATGTGTTGTTTACTTTTCTCTCTCTGCCATTAATAAAGATGTTAAACTAGACCAGCTCTTGCATCGATCCCTGTGGCACCTTCTGGACACCTTCCTCCCCATGCAGACCCCTGTAGTTTATCATGGCTCGGTGTTTACACACCTCTTAGCCAATTTTCCGTCAGGTGTCTCAGCTTGTATCCACTCCAATTCGAATTCATTTGCCAGGTACGGTTCTGTGAGGCACTCTATCAAATACTTTATTAAAGGTGGCCTCTAGATACTTGCATTTTTCTTCCCTTAATACAAATGGCTCCATCTGAAGACATAACATGCAGGCTGGTATACACATTTAGAAGAAGATAGGGCCACATTTCATATGTAGGCAGTGGTTACCAACATGAATGTTTAAGTTTAGGGGTGTTGGGGAATTTTAATTGAAATTGCCCTTCCTTTTTGAAGCCAGGTGTTTGATTCTGGGCACCTTTACTTGGTGTGAATGTGTTTGTTTTGTTTTATACAAAACACAACTGCTAATTTTTTACGAGTCTCCACATAACAGATCTGCGAGAGGTTTCCGAAGTGCTCCGTGGCACTCAGTCAGGTGTCTTTCCTGGAAAACCCCAATTTGCCAAAAAAACCTCTACTTTGAGGAGACTAGCACTCCTGGCAAATTTGGTCCAAATCTAGCAGAGAAGGGCATGGGAGGGGATGTCTGTCCAGGGCAGTGTTACAACCTGAATGTTTTCAATGTGAATTCCAGTTGTTTGGTTTCCACACTGGAGCACCTATGTGGGCAGTGGGAGAAAGACATGGACTGACCATATGGATGGGCTTGAGACTTCGCTCCATGCCCTTTGTCTGGAAGCAGGGAGCCCTGGTCCCTGCCCATGGGGACAGTCCTGGCCGCAAGGGCTAGTTCCTGGCTCACCCTAACCCTGTTGATGCTGCTGGGGTTCACAGCCAGCTCTTTCAGTCTGCTGATCTGGGAGAGAGTCTCCAAACCTGGGTGAATTTCCCCCAACCCAGCAGAGAGCTGCCTTTTTACAGGGCTATGGTTTGCAGAGGGAATAGTGCCAGGACAAACCTTGCAGGGTCTGCAGTTGATAAGCATCACAGCAGGTCAGAGAGGGATCGCATTCTCATTGCCCTACTTCATCTTTTCCTTCTCCTTCCAGCCAGGCTCTCCATTACAAAATGTACAAGTCAGGCAGAATGGCCCATCTCCCCTCATTCGTGTGCGTGCCTGTGTGTGTGTGTGTGTGCAATCATTTTTCTCCTCTGTCAGAAGACAAAGCTGGCTTGTGAAGAAGCCATTAATCTGAGTCCATGCCTCGTGCTCCTTTTCTGCTGTGCAGGACTCCAGAGGAAGTGCTGAACGAGACATTCTGCTGTGCTAATGCCTCCTAATCTTCCCCTCTACCCTGATAGTCTCCAGCAAACCCTCGCTGAGCTCTGGGGCTATACGTCTTCACGGCTGCTCACCAGGGGCATCATTAGGAAAGGGCTCTTAAATGGCTTGACATTCATGGCTTCCCAGAGGAATGGAGCTGCTGACAGATCTCTCCATTTGGAATATGAAATCTATTTGTTCAGATGCATAATGACCGATTTGTCTTCTCAGAGGAGCTGCTGCTGAGTCCTGGGACTCAGTCAGTTGTGGTGCTGCAGGCCAGCAGCTGCGTGCTGAGACCGCAACAGAGCCAGCCCTAAGTGATACTGATTAGAGGAGGGGGAAGAAACAGCCCTGAGGGGGCAAAGGGTGGTGGGGAATTACAGTCCAGGGATGGAGAAGGTCTGGAGAAAGAGAGCCCCGCAAGGATCCAAGCCAGACAGTGTGCTGGGGCTCACTGAAGCTGGAGGCAAAAAAAGGCAGCAGAGCTCTCCTGGAGGAGATGCTGGGTCGTGGTGCCATCTCCGGTAAGGAGCCTTGACCATGACCTCATTTTCTTGTTTGCAAGCAGCACCTGGGCACTTATCCTACACTGCACCAATCCTGACACCAAGTGGGAATGGACACTACTGGTTCTTCTGTTGCTGGTCAGAGCACTGTGGAGAGCAAGGTGGAACAGCAGAGCAGCATCACAGTGCACTACTCAGGGCACGGTGCTTCCACATCTCAGGCTTTGTCAGGAAAGGTCACACCTTCCCCTACCTGTCTCGTCCCCCCAAAGCCTTGAGCAGCTTCAGGGCAATGAAGGAAGCTGTGGGGCAAGGAAAGAGCAGAAAATCCTGATGGGAAAGCAGAGAAGAGATATCAGAGCCCAGAAGGGATTGAGGAAGCAGAGAAGGTCACAGAATCACAAAATCAGAGAATGAAGGGACCTCTGGAAATCACCTAGTCTAACCTCCCTGCTAGAGCAGGTCATTGCACTTGGGGTGATGTAGTCAAGAGTAAAGAAGGACATGAAAAGGGCAGATGTTAGAAAAGCTTCACCTGAAACAGGGGAGAATCAGATCCCTAGAGAAGCAACCTGGAAACAAGACTCGTTCTGCAAGTGACCTGCATGGATCCAGCATTCCAACTGCCTTGAAGTGGGAGCTGCTGGCAAGTTGCAGGCTGTTTCCTAAGGGAAAAAGGCAGAAGATGCCCAGGGCACTGAAAGCTTCACCCCAGCCTTCACCAAAGGGTGCAGCTGTGTTTTAGGACCTCCCTCCCCGACAGCCTCCTACTGCAGCTGAATGAAGGCACTGACCTCTACCACTGAGACATGGCATTTTTGCTTCAAGGGGAATCCCAACATTTCAGCGTCTGCTTGTTTTTCCCAAAAGGGATGGAACAGTTGCCATTTCGAAATTTTCCACAGAGCGATAATTAAACAAACAAACAAACAAAATCAGGAACAACAGAAAATTTGGACAGCAGCAAAGTGTTTTGATGCCGTGAGAAGGTCTGACAGAGTTGGACTTATGTGGTGTAGGAATATGCAGACTGAGGGGATATGGAAAGCTGATGAAAAATTATTCTCAGGTCTGAGCTCCTCTCTAACCCCCTGGCTTGGCATCAGCAAGTCAGAAGAGAAAAAGGCATCTCAGGACAATACAGTACCTGCTACTTCAATGCCAAAATATCTGTACTTGGTCTGCCTCCCAGCTTCCACCATGGATGAATTCTTTTTCAAAGCAGAAAGCAGCTGAAGATGCCTGGGCTTGTCCTGTGCCAATGGGAGGGCTTCCCAGGCACACAGAGACTGCTGTGAATGCTCCCAAACCAGCTGCCTGCTAAATCAGAAGCACCTTAATTGAATCAGAAGAACAGGAGGGAAAAGCCACATCTCTGCTCTTCTGTGCCCCATCAACAGACCAGTTGGCTGTCTGGACCTTGGGGCTCTTCCAGGGAGCCCTTGGCAGCACTGCTCCCAGGACTGTTTGCCTCTGTAACCACAAACAACACCAAGAAGGTGCCTGATGTGCTCAGGGCCACCTTTCATGCTGGGATTTCTCTGTTTGCATTGGGTTATCAGTGTACCATGAACTTCTGGGCGTGCAAATCAGGACAGGTGCCAGCTGGGGACCACACAAGGGGAGAGCTGCAGAGAATGCCGGGCCCCTGGAGGTCCCCAGAAGAAGATCTAGCACTTGCCCTGGTCATTGTAGTTAGATGAAGGGTCGCTGAGGTGGCTTTCCTGTAGCTTCCTGAGGCACCACTGGGTGTGCAGCCAGGTTGGGTGTGGAGCTGGAGGAGATGAACATGCCTCTGTGGTTGGGGTAGGGGTTGTGTGGTCTGGTTCAAAATCAAATCAGCCTGGAATGTACCATCTCCATCACTATCTCCCATGCACCCACAGGCCAGTCAACCACCTGGACTTCTGTTTCCCTCCTTATCCTGCTGTCAGATTGAGAGGAGAATGCTGGCATTACTTCACATGCAACCCTCGTGCTGCTGTGTAGCTGTGGAGACAGCCCTGGAGCAGGCTACAAGAGGCTGTGTGGCAAGGGCAGCTCCAGCAGGGAGCAGGAAGAGAAGGGAGCAGGGAGCACAGCTCAGCCAAGGCACCCAAAATGCCTGTGTTGGTTGCAAACAGCTCTCTGGTGGGAGTGCTGTCAGGATGTAAACATGCAGGCAGCACACAGACTGAATGCTTGCTTTTGGCTGCAGAGAAGGGAGTAGGAGCTCTGCTCCAGAGCCACACCCATTCCAAGATGAGCCATGGTGACTGTCATGAAGCCTAGCTTGGTCTGTGTGGACAGAGGTGTGCGTGGATGCCCTGGTGATGTGTTCATCCAGGGCTGGAAGCGCGTGTGCCAACATCCATGGGAAGCCGGCACCCTGCAATCAGACTCCTGCAAGTCTGAGCCCCTAGACAGAGTTTGGGGCAGGATTCAGATGACACCCAGACGACCGTGAGAGGATGAGAGTGGCTGTCTTGAACTGTATGGAGAAGCATTACTCCCAATACAACAGCAGGAACATCAAGGTCCTTGGGACTGAAGCAGTCCCTACCCATGTGGATGGATGAGGATGCAGCTTTGTGGTGTATCTTGGAGCTGATGGAGCAGCTCTGTGAGGGGCAAACACAGTTCTCAGGCAACGTTCTCCAGGGACTGCTGGCTTAGCCCCTGTGTGTGTAGAACCATGGGTGTCCCAACAGTCCCTGTGTGTGTAAAAGCTCTGCTGGAGAGAGGCTGCCTCCTTCACCAGCGACTCACAGCAAAAGAAGGGTGGCCCAGCACCCAAAACAACCCAGTGATCAAAACCCTTTGTTAGCAGGCTTGTCCCTGTTGCAAGAGGGTGAGAAAACAAACAGCATGTCAGACAGATGTTAGCTAATGAACTGGAAGGTGCCCAGGGTGCAGCATCCAGCTGGAGTCACACCAAAAGATCTGTGCAAGTGCGATAAACTCCGGCTGTAGGCATTCAGTGGGCAGGCTGTGAAATGCAACTTCGAGACATTTCAAAACCAAGAGATCCTGCTACGCCTTGCACGACTTAATGTAAGAGGAATTTATTTCATCCTAGTTGACCCTTGCAGAATGCTAAGACATTACAATCTTACCTGGTTGGTGTCAAAGTTCATTCTGGGGCAGTTTCCTTGGGGAGGGAGGGTTGGAGATTGTGCTGGTTTGGGTTTTTTTCCCTCTCTCCCTGCAGCTCTGCTCCTCAGCACTGTGGGACACCACTGTATATTTTCTGGGGAGCTGTTACCCAGGTCCTGGTGCCAGAGGTGAGCACAGCTGTCCATGGAGCTTGTCTTCCTCGAAGGCATTCCTGAAGGAGGTGGTCTGGCTTCCCTGTGATGCCTTATCCGGCTGCCTAGAAAACAGAGACTAGACAGGAGTAAGGGAATAAAGGTGGATATTTATTTGAAAGACCTTCAAAGGTACACCCTGGGGAGCCAAAGGCTACATCCAAGATGGGCCCCAAGATCGCTGACAAGTCATGAGTTCTTCACACTTTTATAGGTTTGGTTCATTTGCATATCAGCATAAATTTGCCAATTAAAACTTTAGCTAATGATGGAATTTCTTCAATTTCTCCACCTCTCCAGAGGCCTGAGTTTACACCTTTTGGGCCTAGGACAGCCTAAGTGTCCTTGAACAACAAGCTCAGAGAGGCTTTGTTATGTCTATCTGGCATAAGAGAGCAGCAGCTAACAGGCTACAAGAAACTTCAGAGTTACACACTTGGCAGTACAGGATTTAAAAATATAAGAGCTAGAACCTAAGGCATCACCTGCAAGGGGTCTGCTGCCTTCCTACCTTTGTCCTGACCTGTTGGATGGTTTCAAACCTGGCTGGTATTCCCACAGCAAGCTGTATTGCCTCTCTGAAAGTGATGTGTTTTGAGACAGATAGCATTTTTTGGTACTCAGAGCTTGGAAAACTTGTGCTGGGCCCCTCATGAAACTACAGGAAGAGAAATGAGAATAAACAGATACCTGTGGTCATTCAGAGTCCTGATAGCTGGCTCAGGCCAGCCTGGGGTCTGCCCTGTGACTGACTCTGCCCAGCCGTGTCCCTGCTGGAGGCATGTCACCCCCGAGCAAACACAGAGAGTACTGAGGGTCCCCAGCTCCTCCAAAGACCTTCTGTGTCACTGCCATCAGAGGACAAGGGCAGGTCCCACCAGTCTGGTTTTGCTGTTCACTCTGAAGTCTCCTTGGGTAGGAGAGTCTCTTCATCCTCACCAAGGAGCAGCTGCAAAGGGTTATGACATGCCAGGAGCAGAACAAAGCCAAAAGCCTGATGGAATCTGCTATGTCCCTGTGTTCTGGAGGTCTGCATTGCCCTCAGCTCTGCTCCATGGGGACTGTTCGCAGTGGGGGGACAGAGTGGCTGTGGGGACTGCAGGGGGATACTCGGTGGATGTGAAGACCTCCTGGTCATACTCCAGTTTCTCCACAAACAAATGTACACTTCAGTGATACCACTACTCCTCGGCTGTAAAATCATCACAGCCCTGTTTTGTCTTTTCCCCTCCACAGAAAGCAGCTACCACAGTGGTACAGACACCTCATCATCACTGCAGGCCTGTACCGATGCATTCTTTTGTCTCTCTCTCCCTGTTGTCATCCATCAGGGCACTTCCAGGTACTCAGGAGCATCAGCACCCCAGGACCACCTTGCAGTGCTCAGCCCTGCTCCTGCAGAGGCACAGTGTGTTTGCAGACCTGGCTCCACATTGTGCATTAGACTCAGCAGCATTTATTGCTCAAGGAGCAGAGCCAAGCTGCAAAATAAATGTCTGGCTCCTTTACTGCTGGTTTCTAGCAATGAAAGAGTGTCATAAACTTTATGCAAACTCCCAGGTGATAGCTGCAGAGTGGAGGGACATATTTGCTATATTTTTAATTTCCCCTCTTTGATGTGGCATGTTGTTTCCCCTTCAACTGTGGTACAAGGGACATCTGTATGGAGGATGGCTCTTTTCCCCCTGTGCTGCCCTTTGGCAGCTTCTATCGCCTTTCTCCACCTGAGCTCCCTGTGCGGGGTGATTTATCACCAGGAAGACAGTGACGGTACCACAGGAAAGAGCCTGATGGAGGGCCTGTGTGACTGAAGGGAACTGGCATCTGAAGCCTGCCAGACACTGTGCCCAGCCCTGTTCCCTCGCAGACATAGGGGAGGTTGTGTAAAACACCCGTTCTGCAGATTGTAAAAGCGTTAAGTGTCACATTCATGTTACAGGACAGAGACAAAGCCCACCTCTTGTCTCTGTAGTCACTGGAGAGGACTGGGTTCGTGGCTCTGGTTTGCAGCCTGGCAGTGCCGGCAGCCAGGAGGAGGGAGCAGGGTGGTGCTGTCTGCAACAGGGTTATCCCTGCAGCTGCTTTTGCTCCCCACACCTGAGCTTTGTGTGCATGTCCTGCAACAGGCAGCACCAACCCGTGTTCCCATGCACCAGAGAAGCTGTTTAAAGGCTCAATATCCTTTTCCCCACGACTCTTCCCCAGCTCACCCCTCCACAGAGGTGTGCTGTGTCCATCAGAACTTCTGCTTTTCTTGTGTCTTCCCTGGCACACGAGGGCCTTTTGTCTTCGCTCAGTTGGTTGTTCAGCACGGTGGGGTTTACAGGGAGATCACAACTAACCTTCCTCAACCAGGCACTTCTCAAACACCCCCAGCTGCTGCAAGGCTGTTGTATTTTAAGGGATCACTCCCGTGATGCCCTGGAGTAGGAGGTTTTGAGTGCCCACAGTCACTGCAACCCAGTAGGAGCCTCCAGCATGAAGTCTGTGTGCAGTCCAAGTGCTTTTATCTCCGTGCAGAGTCACCTCTGGGGGGGACAGTTAAGAGGAAGGGGACGCTCTTCACCTCGGGAATGAAACACCAGAGGACAACTTGCCCTTCTGCTTCCCTTGTGGGCACCACGAGATCACTCAGCCCGAGCCAGAGCACGCTAAGGGAGCTTTTGTGGGGGTTTTGTGTGGTTTTTGGTGCTTCCCTCACAGTACTCTTGGATAGCTCTCACCTGCTTTTGTTCTCTAGGATCCTCGTGCTGCTGAGGCTCCTTTTGTGTGCTGAGTTCTTGTTCTCCTCCTCCCTCTCTGGGCTTACCATGCCAAATGGATTTTGATTTCCTTTAGCCAGAGATCAAGCGCTGTTCTCTCTCATTAGAAACAGTATTTGTTGTACCAGGACTCGAATGACCCCAGTGCAGAGTACTACAGAACAATCCCTTTTACTGCTATGCAGAAGACAAATATTTGCTGGTGCAAAACACTTTGGATGATGTTATAGGGAAGATTTCTGCACACTTCAAACATGCAACAAAGCTGACATGCCTTTTCACCAAGTCACATGTACACTGACACCTGCTCTGTCAGAAAAGTTGGAAAACAATTGTTTTATTTTACAGGGAAAATACATTTGTTAAAAGTCTGCCTTTTTTTTCTTTGCTTATTTTTTCATCTTTTTTTTTTTCCTTCTCTTGAAGTGGAATGAAACCAAGTTTCTTAATTTTATTTTAAATGTATTTATATGTTGTGGGAAAAGAAATGAAAAGATCAGTGCTCAAGACTGGCCAACAGCCAACGACCACTGCTTGGTGCAGGAGAGATGAGTCTCAGCCAGGCTCATTCCCCCTTGCCTACCCTGAGCGGTCTGACTTCTGTGGTGTTGGCTACTTTGCATCACTGATTTTCATTAAAAGTCTAATCAAGGACCTGTTGAATTTTTCCATCAAGAATTTAATCAAAATTGGTTCATTACCGTTATATATTTTGTTTTAAATATTTTTCTTTTTTTTTTCCCCTGAAGTGAAGGACAATGTCCTTTGTAAGTAAAAAGAAAATTAATGACCATTTCAAGTTGAGAAACTGATGTGGAAGAGGTATTTTAAGTGTGTTTTCCCCTCAGAATCTTGGTAGGAAACAGCAAGTGGTGAAATCAAGTTAAAATATTTTTCCAGCTGCAGAGAGCAAGCTGGGCTCTGAGCTTGGAGTGAAGGATCAAGGTCCTTTCCTAAAGTGTCACATCCTGCAAACCAGCACTTTGGTGTGTACCTACACAGAGAGGGAGAACCTGAGCATGGATACTTCACAGGCTCTGGTTAGCAACCCAACAGGAGAACAGATATTTCAAAGGGATGGCAACAAGATGTGTGTCTATCCAGAACTGAGCCATTTTTTTTACCTCAGGAAACCTTCCCTGGCCTGTGGATGTTGAAGTTGGAAAGTTGAAGCTGGGAGCAAGTGGGATGGGGAGGTCCTGCCTTGTAATTGGCTTCTTCCAGGCCTGTTCGCCTTTTTGGGTTGCTCATTTTTAAAGGCTAATGAGACATGCTGATTCCACAGCTGGGAATTCCTTCTGCAATAATAATTACCATCCTTTACTCTCCCCTAGCTGCTTCTAGTACGAGTCCCCTACGACTCCATCCAGTAACAGATCCTGTCTTCCCAACCCTTTGGGCTTGATAAGCTCCATTTGACAGACAGAGGAAAACAAACAAACCCGGGTGAAAACAATGGGCGTTTCTTCCCTTCACTGCATTCTTTCCTTCCCATGACAGATTGGGGTCTCTCGGGGATAGGTGCTGCTCCCTCCCTCTGACTCATGGTGAGGTGAGACTTAGGTGGGGAGGTAAGAGTTGGGTGACGCTTGCCAGGCTGACTTCCCCCCTGCAACGCTGCTTTCAGGGTTTCACAGCACATTTTCAACCATCAGACTGAGCCTTCCCACGGGGAATTAGACCTCTTCCCCTCAGAACTGGCTATGCTCCACGTGAGAACCGGGGGTGCTCTTGCTGCTGCTCGCCAGGGCAGCAAAATGATGTTCTGCCACGCAGAGCCGGGCTGGGTGGCAAAAGAAAGCACAGTCTGGCAAAGGGAAGGGCAGAAATGCCCCACTCCAGACCCAGAGAAAACCATAGAAACAAATAAACAGTCAAGACGTGGTGTCTGAGTGCACTGGGCACCAGAAGAGCTTTAGTGCAGCGTGTTGGGGCACATCACAGGCACAGCGAGCTGGGAACAGCTTGGGAGTCATCAGACCTGTGTTTGGAACCAAGCTGTGCCAGAAAAACCAAGGAGAGCCAAGCCTTCCTTGTCCTGGATAGGGCAGAACAGCTGCCCCTCGGGGCTCCCTCCTCTCCCTCCAGCCAGGCAGGCAGGGAGGGTTTTGCCACGTTCTTTCCCAGCACAGTCCCTCTCCTTCCGTGTCTCATACAGACATGCAGGTGTGGACATCATTCCAAGGCTCACAGGGAACCAGACTGTGACACGTGGTCACCCATGCACTCTCCATGCAGCACCAAGGATGTGGAGACCACGCTGACGGGCAGGTATTTGCCCTTCCAGCTACAAACCACCTCCCAAAAGCAGTATTCGTGATCTCATTCCTGGCATCTTCCCATTCCTGGTGCTTGCTGGGCAAAGGGTGTTGGGGAAAATGAAACAGGAAAGCCTTATAAATATGATTGCCTGGCAAAAGATGCTGAGAATATGGAAACTATAAATGACATTGAAATGAAAGCATACTTTGAGATACCAGGCCTTAGTTACTGAACAACTGGAAAACAATGGTATGGCCGACTGAAGGTAATCCCCTTTGATTGAACAATACCTTCTGCTAGCACAAGGGTCCAAGGGTTAAAGCAGACCCTGCTAGCTTGGCAGAAGGGGTCCAAAGAGTAGTTTTTAGGGTTTAAAATATAATGCAGTATGGCAATGCAATGATTCTTACAGGTTATATGTAAATGCTATAGGATTTGTATCTTGTACTAGATTGGTTGATGAAACTTAGAATATTCTACACATAAGAAGATTTATTGTATTGTAAGCGAGAACCTCGCTCTCTTACCTCTCTCTCTTTACACTCTCTTATACATTCTCTCTTAGCTCTCCTACATCTCTTACATACTCTCTTGCACTTCTTCTTCTTTACTCTCTCTCTCTATTGCTTCACGCTTTCTGGCCTGCTTCTAGCAGCGGCTGGCTGCTTTAAGCAGGCTCTCTATACCCAAGCCCTGAGCAATAAACCTCATGCTCTAAAACCTGACTTCAGAGATCTCTTGTCTCCATCTGAACCAACCGTCCAACCGAGAACATCCTACAAAGGGTTTAAGCAGGGTTCAAAACTTTCTGGCTGCCATTCCTGGGTTGCTGGGTTGGCTCTAGTAATGTACTTCAGCCAAAATAAGAATTTTGTAATACGATAAAGCTCTAAATAAAAAAATCAGATGACCCTCAAATACAGGTAGATACTTCAGTTTCCATCTTAATTTGTGCTTAATTTGCTGAGCAGAAAGAGGGTTTGGAAGGTCTTTGAAGGGCCCTGCAGTTACCAGAGTTACCAGATTAGGTCTCCCAAGGCTCCAAACATTGCTCCATACATCACATGGTGCTTAACCCAAGAGCACTGAGAGCCAGAGAGAAGGAAATTCAGCTTGGTTTCTCATCTATCAACTCTCTGACGCTTCTCTTAAACCTACAATCTGCCCTTTCTCACTAAACAGACAAAACTGTGACCATAATGGGTAGCTTCTTTCCCCATCCAGCTGCTTGGGAGCTCGTAATGACATTGCAAAGCATCTCTCATTCTGCAAATTCTCCTTTTAAGACACTTTAGGGTCATTCTTTTTTATGGGAAGAAACAGAGAAGGGAGGAAGGAACGATCCTGAGGGAAAGAGATAAATAATCTTCAAAGAGAACAATTAGCAATCAATTGCAGCACTGCTGTAGAGCAGAGATAGACAGCATATTTCTGGCTTTTAGTTCTGATTAATGAGAGAAAGGCCTGGCATCCCCTTTCTCCATCCTTGAGAAACTGGTCTCCTGATTATGTCACAACTGATCTGCAATTGTTCTCTCTGAAGATTGTTTATCTCTTTTCTTCATGATTGCTTTCTCTGGGACCTTAATAAATTGGATCCAGCCAGCAGCAGTGCTTGCTAATTTCCCCCTGAAGAGGATTTGAGTTTTTGTCAAGCTTATAGGGCACCTGTTTGCTTGGTCTCTGTTGCTTCTTAAAAGATCGTGTTTGAAACATCACTTTCCAGCACTGCAGCATCAAGGTTGCTGGTAGTTATGTGTTTGCACTGGATGAAATCAGCAGTAGGGCTCAGCGTTGATCTCTAAATGCTCCACAGAGATGACCTTGGCAAAGAGGCTTTTTTCAAGATCACATTTTTATAAGCTATGGGGAACACCTTGCTCTTCTCCCTAGTTTTCAGAAAGGAGTGAGATGGGATAGGATTGCCAGAAGCTTGGAAAAGCCTTAGGCTGAGCCAGCTGGAGGCTGAACAAAGCTCACAGGATTAGTGTAAATCAGTGAGTATCCTGGTGGTAAAGGAGGGAAAACCTCAATGGATGCAGAAAAGATGCTCAGAGCCAAGGCCATGGCACAGCTGAACGCTCCTCTCCAGGAGGCTGTGGGTCCTGCTTCAGGGCTGGCTGAGCAGGGGGCTCTGGTGTCCTGGCTCTGGTGTCCTGGGGCTCCTGGGGCCTCTGGCATCCCTGTGGGCTCTCCCAGGACATCAGGCAAACTGAGGACCTGCTCTGCACTAGATTTCTCTTGCCACCACCCTACGTGGAACTTTCCCTGCTGGTGTCAAGCTGTTGTATGGCTATGCAGTAAGGCGGCCCTTCCTTGCCAGAGCCATTCTCTTTCAGGTGGAGCAGGGGGGAAATGGATGGTGCCCGTTTTTGTGGGCAGCACAAACATGATGATGCACTTGCTTATTGCTCTGCAAGTGAAGATTAAACATTTCTTGCCTTCCCCCCTTCCCATTCTCAAGCCAATCAATACAAGTGAGTGTATGTGTCTGCATGAGTGTCTCTGTTACTGCCTGCACGAACACAAGGGTCTATCTTGCCTTAATGGAGCCAGATAAGGAGGTCTCCTTGGGGAATCACTCCCCACTGTTTTTATTTCGATATGACAAACACTGTGTACTTGAGTGGTAAATGAGATGGTGTTATTTCTCCGACTTCCTTTACGTTCTTGTCCTAATATTCCCTCCTATTTCAAGCTGTTGCTAGAAATCCTCTCCCTCTGCTCCCTCTTCTCTGTGACTCTCATCCTTCAGATGTTTAGGCTAAGTCTCTCCATGGGGTCTGATGGGATCGGCTTCATAAACCTTCCTGCTCTTAGGTTACCTAGGAGAAAGGCCATGAGAAGAAGTGTTACCAAAGGCCTTGCTATCCCCAGGGCCGTATACTGTAACCTGCTCTGTGATATGACCATTTCCTCTTGGTTGGAGTGATGAAAGCTACACCCCTAAAAACCTGCATAAATATTTCAGCTGAAAAAGAAAAAAAAATAATAAAAAAGAAGTCATGATGAGAATGGAGAGCCGGCTGCATTGCCAGCTCCGCTGGAAACTGCGAACGGGGATGTGGGTTCTCTAAAGGTCACCCTGAGCTAGAGAGAGCCTCAACTGAATTCAAAATACTTCCCCTCCTTATTGGCAGCAGCACATGTGTTTTCAGACAGTCTTTAGGTTTCACTCTTATTAATGTTGCTTCCCTTTTGCATGCTGGGTCAGTCCCCAGCTTGCACAGGGATGGAAGCTCTCCCTGGTTTTGGGTTGCATGAGCCTGGTGTGGCTGGATGGAAATAAAGTTGTATTTTCTCAGAATCCCAGCTGGCCTCACCCTCTGCAGCACTGACCGTGCCATCAGTCAGGCTGGAAGCTCTTGTGGATGTCTCTTGCTGGGAATTCAGCATCCACAACCAGAAGTCCACCATTGTCCTGCTCAGGTGAGGAGATGTCCTCCCATCATCTCATGGAAAAATCCCGTATAGGTGACAAAGCCACACAGCCCTCTGGACACCTGTGTGTTCCCAGGTCTGTGAGGAATACGTGGCTGCTTCCCACTTGCCAGCATCAGGAGGATATTCTTGGGCACAGAGTATCCCAGGGAAAAGCATCCAGCTCTGCCTTGAAATGTGTCAGGGTAATTAGCAAGCAGCAACCTGTGAATGACAAACCCCTTGATTTAGAATTAAGCTGACATTTTATTTCAACCTATACCATGTTGTTTTTAAGGAAAAGAGCTGCTCACACAGCTCTAACCAGTGCCTGGAAAACTGAGAGTGGCAGCAGGCAGTTCTCACTGGTCCCGAGGTGCAAGGTGAGTGTGAGAAGCCAGACTGTTACCTGCAAGAGCCAGCTGAGCTCCTGAATGCACAGACACACCTGCATCCTGCCTTGAAACACATGAGAAGCCAGGCAGTGGTACCCCCAGCGATAACTACAGCCTGAATTCACAGGTCAGGTTTGGACATTCTCATCTGCTTTTCCTGATGCATCCTTGGCTCTTGCCCACTTTTGTCCTGCTCCAGACCCAGCTGGCTGATGACCACTTCAGGGTGGGAAGCTTCCCCAGAGACCCATGGCAGCCTTGGTGGTGCAGTATTAGGGTTGAGACAAAAAACTACATCTTGGGGCATGGTGCCAGACCTGCCACTTGCAGCTTTCTCCTCCTGGCTGTAAAAGACCTCAGAACAAACTGTCCCAGACACGGGCCCACCAGACTGGAGACACATCCTGGTTTTGGCAGTGATGCCCCCTGCTCTGGGCACCAACTCTGTAATTCCACTTTTTATCTGTTGAATCTATCATCAACAAGTTCACCTTCTCATCCGTGGAGAGAAATAAGAGTTCTCATGTGCTGTGATCAACCTCACCGTACAGCAGGCAGCTCTGGGAAGGCTTCCATGCCTAGGAAAGGGAGGTGGAGGTGCTTGGCTCTGGCTGAAGTGCCCCAGATTTAGTGTCCAGCTCTGGGGAGATGGGACCTGCCCCCAGCATTGCTGACCCTTGGCACCTCCTGGCTACAAGGCCACCCTGTGCTCCTGTAATGATGCACTGAAACCTCTCATTACCTCCCCACCAAATGACAGTGGTAAGCAAGAGAGCATCAGACCCCTGTGAGGAAGAGTTCTCCCAAATCTGCCCTCAGGATTTCCACAAACAGCTGATCCAGCCCAGTGTGTTTGCCCAGGGGAGGGAACTCTGAGGACAAGCCTTGCTTAGGAGGTAGATGATCTTGCACTGACTTCCTCCTGCTGCACGTCTCTGTTGGACAAGGTGGTCTCACCATGGAGAGCAGAGGGATGGAGAACAGTTCACTCCTCAGTGGGTGGCACTCATTAGACGGAGCAAGTGCCTAAAAGCAGTGGGG
The DNA here is from genome assembly GCA_013397775.1 of Eulacestoma nigropectus. NCBI lineage: Eukaryota > Metazoa > Chordata > Aves > Passeriformes > Eulacestoma > Eulacestoma nigropectus. Next base: position 454,994 of record VZTE01002477.1, read on the forward strand.
CTGTGCAGCCTTTCTCACTAATGGGGAGGTCTAGCCTGAAGACTGCAGAATGTGTTATTTTTGCAACTTCCATCCCTGCAACTACATGGAGTGTAACAGGGAAGATTATCTTGACAGCTCTCTTACCTTATTCTCTCATTACAGCTCATCCAGCAAGGATGGAGGGGGGAAGTAGTGGAGCAATGTTAGGAGGCTGTGCATTTTTTATGGTTATGTCTTATGATGTGTTAATTTGCCAAATCAAATATATGTCTCAGCACTTCCACCTTTACCTCCTGCATGCCTGCAAAATAATAGTCATATTAATCATACTTTGCTGCTCTCCCCGGGGATTGGAAAGCAGTTTGCAAAGTTGGGTTGGGCCAGCCTTGCTGCCTTGTTGAGAGGGTGCTCTGAGGGAAGCTGAGGCACAAAGAAAGTGGAGCAGCTTGCTGGGTGGTGAGTGAGAAGTGGATGGGTTAGTTCAATTCCCACAGCTCCCTGTACTAAACTGGGAGGTAGAGTGGCCAAAGGCAGAGCGGAGAGGACCCACCAAGGTTTTAAAATTGGGTCTTCTGAGCTCTTGCTGACTGGCAAAGCCCAGCATTGGGTGGTGAAGTGGGGGTGGACAAGAGGTACCAGAGATGTGAAAAGGAGCAATGAGGGAAAACCACCCCCAGTACATCCAAATGGGAGCAGAACATGATGTAATCATTCAGCTGTGAGCAGCTGAAGCTGAAGCCAAGCAGCAGCTGGGTATTGAGGGAAGGGGCTCTAATGCTTCAGCATGGAGTTTGTGCTGCTTCCCTTTTCCCTCCCCTCCCACCTTCCTGCTATAAAAAAAAAAATTCCTTCTCTTGCAGCCTGCTTTTCTCTTTCTTAATCTTTGATGACTTCATTTACACTGGTTCTCTGTCTGCTGACACCTGCCATCAGCTCTGAGCCTCTCTCTGCTGGAGGAGTCTGTGACCTATGGACTCCAGCATGGTAGAATACGTTATTAATCAAAATAATGTCATCCAGCAGCATTGCAAGCCAGGAAAAAGAAATAATTTGCTGTAGAAGAGATGTTCCTGGGGATCTGCAATGAGAAGTGTCACTATGTCCATGATGATGTGTGTTCCTGGCCAGACATTCCAGGAAGAAATCAGTGTGGTACATGGAAGCCCATATTTTTGGGAGCATGTGGGCTGTGGGACTCACTGAGATGTGAGCACTGCAACCTGAAGGCAATCTCCAGGTGTTTAAAACTCAGAAAACATGAGCTGGAATAAGGACCTCTCTGAGTGGTCTGCTTCACCTCTAGGATATTGCACATGTGAGATGGAGCCCAGAAAACTGGAATGTACAGAAAATCCATACAGTCCTGAAAGTAAGGAAGTGTTCTCCGTGCTGGGGGGGCTGAGCTCAGAGAAGTTTAGGTAGTGCCATGTGCCTCATCACCTCTCCTGTGAAGGGCCACGTCCATTCATGACCTTGAGCCCTCTGCAAACATCACAATGCATCCCTCCCTGCAGGCATCTCGCTGAATGCCTGGTGAGGAAAGACTGTGCCAGGGTGCAGCTGGGAGAGGATACTTTCTAAGGACCTTACCCCTACTCCAGGACCCTTTGAGGTAGAGCTGACTGTGAGTCAGAAATCAGTCCTCTTGGTGGCTTGAAGTGAGGTGATGAAGCTGTGCAGCCAGGGAGGGCATCCAGGACATATTTGTCTGAGTAGGAGAGGAGGTTAGAAAGGATCGAGTGACCCTTGTGCTCTGCAAGGGAGAGCTAAATTTTTCAGCTTGAGGTAAGAGATACAAACAATGCCAAGCATGGCCCTGAGCCCCTCAGTTTACGGCCAAAATGCCACCACACTGGCTTCTCATTCAGGCATCTCGGCTGCCCTCCAGACTCTCATCTCTGGCCACACCACCGTACCATTGCAGCCTTTGGTATCTGCAGATTTAAGCTGGGGAACATTGACCTGCTGCTCCCCTGAGGTGGTGCTCTAGGTTTCCATAACAAAGACAGGTTGATGCAGCACCACCAGCAAAATTTGCCAACCCGCCCCTGCCACATTTCATACTGCAGAGGAGACCTAGCATGGTGAGTGTGATCCTCCTCCTGGGTGCTGGTGACTGAGCCGAGGACTCGGAGCCAAACACCGTGGGGATGTTATCAGTCATGTGGGACATGACCCCTCCCAAGGATGTCAGCTCTGAGGGAGATGGGTCACATTCGTCCTGCGCTTCCCATCATGTCCTCCACAGCGAATGATTCCTTCTCTTGCTCTCTGGACAGAGAGCTGGCAGGCCAACCTGTTCCCAGCACCTCTCATGCACATGCTGGCAGCCCTGTCTCAGTATCCTGAGGCTGTTCCCTGTGTAAAGGATGAGATAGAACTGTAATAACCTGACAAGTCACTTATCCTTATGGCATGGCTCAGTTCCCAGCTTCTTTCCTATTATGTCCTTAGTTGCAAACAATTTGCATTAAGGTCGTAGGATAAGACAGCCTAGGATGGGAGGTTCCCGCATCTTCCAGAGGTTTGGGGGCAAAAGGGTGACAAAGGCAGGCAAGGACTCTGTTGGGTGCTTCACAATCAGGGAAGGGTTGGAACCTCCTGCACCAAGAGGGTTAGGAAATGCTGGAGATGCCTGCTTCCCTGCCTGCGTTTGATACTGCAGGTATCTGCCAGCCCTATTGTGCAGCAGTTTCAGGAGGGAGGGTGGCACCCTGCAGCGCCCTGTCCTCTGGCTGCCTGGGGAGGAAAAGCAGGTTCTGTGCAAATGTGCTCCCTTGGAGGCTGTGATGGGCTGAGACCAGCTAAATGCTGATGTGGCTCATGCAGAGACTGTCTTCCAGATGACTTGTGGGGAGCAGCGTGGCTGAGGATGGAAGGTGCCACAGGAATTAAAATGACTGTCTCCAGATTATTTGTGAGCCCGGGATGGAGGCATTCATCAGCAAGTCTCTCTGTAGAGTACAGCTCCCCAACTGCTCTGCATTTTGTGCTGTAATGTGTATACATGTCTTATTGCAGCGGGAGGCACAGCCCCTGGTGCCCTTGGGGACACCCCCAAGGACCCAAGACATCTGCACAGGGCTGGTGGATATGATAGAGGACAGCCTCTTGCACCCTTGAAAGGCCAGGTGGAATCTCCTGGACATCTCCTCAGGGGCTGGAAACCTCCACCAGACACACGAACTGCTCCCTCAAGGTCACAGAGTAGAAAAGCAGCTGGAGTTGGTTCTCATTTTCTTTTTTAAACAAAATGAGCCTTTTCTTAGATACTGTTTTCAGGAATTTCACCAGGAAGGAAAAGATGTCTTTTATTTCAGGAACATTTTCTTAATGCTCCAAACTGGCAGGCACACTGACAGCAAAAACATCCTGAACCCCCCTAGACTTTTATTTTTTGCACACAAGAAAATTTGCATATGTTAGCATATATATTTGATATATAATGTGTATATCCTCTGAAAAGTAATTAGTATTTTTTCAACCAGCTGCAATGATCACATGTTCCTAGGCTCCGTGCTGGCATAATTGGATGAAACTCTGTTGTACGTGTTATACTGCCGGTTTGAAGAACACATCCAAAAGTTCCCATCTGGCCCTAAGATTTCTGAATTTCTGACAGTGTTTTAAAGCATCTCTATCATGGCCAAAAGATCAGTACAGTGTGAGAGGCTGTGAGGGCTGAGCCTTGGTGTTAAAGGTCATGTCCAAAAAACCCATCAGCATTTTTGCAGACTCCTGAAATCAGGAGGTTGGGGAGACAAAGCAGTCTTGAAAGCCCCAGTCCTTGACTGCATGCTTGAAGAATGGGGGCTATGGCTTTAATAATCTTGTTTCTCCTTGTTTTCACTTATCACATCATGCAGCTAAACCTGGAAAGCCACTCCTGACAGCAATGTGTCATGGAAGAAATGGTTTCTTCTGAGGACACTATGAAGGCTTTCTGAGGATAAAGAATAAAACTTGTGCAACTTGTTAAAGGAGCTGCAATACAGCAGGAAAACTGTTGAAAAGAGAACGCTGTGTATCACTGAGGATATGAACTACCTGCCTAAAATTGATTGCCAACTTGCTTATGCTGTGGTCAGATGAAAATGCTCCTCATCCTCCACTCTGGCAGGATTTTGTCATGGGGAAAGTAGGCGAGAGGCAAAATGCAAAGATTACTTACATGTTTTCCAATGCAGCAGATGGAATAATTTTTTTATCAGCAGATTTAAAAGACTTTAAATCTTGTGAAGAGTTCAGGTGAGGAAGAATTTAAGAAGTAAGAAAGGGTAAGGCTTGCTTTCAAATCTCCTCCACCAGGGGTTTTGTTGATGCCTGTGAGCAAAGCAGTTTTGGGTTTGAGAGGGGCTAAACTCCCCATCATTAAAAGGAGTTCAGCTGCACTTGTCCACCTTGCAAGGACATAAGTGGGGATAAGTACTGCCAAATGCTGAGATGCTACAACAATCACACATACACTTGAATTAGAAGGTTTCCATGTTGCCCAGAGGCAGCCATTTGCCAGCTGGAAACTCACTGCATTGAGAGGTTTTATCTCAAAGTAAGCTCAGCCACAACAGCAAATGACATCCCGGTGTGTCTGGCAGTGAAGGATGACGTGCTCTGAGGAGCTCTCTAACAGCATGCTTTGAAGCAATTTTGAGGGAGCAAGTCTTGATAGGATGGAGAACAGCATGGAAGGCCATGGTGAGGTTGTTGTTTGCTGCTTGTGATGTGCTGGCTGCAAATCAGGTCCCAGGCTTGAGACAGCACAGGCACCTCAGATCTTCAACCTAGATAGCAACAGGGACCCTGTTGGCTGGTTCCTCCCAGCACACACTTGAGCTAATTGCGAAATGTGAAGGATGACGAATGGCAGCAGAAAGCACACCTGACAGAAGGTTCAGGAAAAGGCAGTGCATATTCACGGGAGCTTGGACACTCGCAAGCAAATGCTGTTTTCCTTCCAGTCTACAAAGTGCAGCTACTGTCACAGGTGGTGCAGAACCCAATGTGTGATACTGTAAGAAACTTAATTTAGGAAGGCTGAGTGGAGAAAAGAAATTCAGGAATACTTTTATTCCATTGGCCCTACTTGTGGATAAAATACCAGTGAAGCCCTGAATTTCCTGCTGTTGCAAGCTTTGAAGCTATTGCTCTGTGCCTTCCAGTCAGAGGAACCTGGGCTTTGGAGGCGTTCTCTGGTCAACACAGGAACAAATCCCCTTAGCAGAAGGGTCACCAGTTTGCTGTCAGGACAGGCTGGGTCCCTGGCATGAGGACAGAACACACAGCAGCATGGCGTGCAAAATGCCAGCCCAGCAATGCCAGCGCTTGGTCCTTGCTGGAGCAAGCCATAGCCCGGAACCACCAGGGCCAGGAGACAACAGCCTGCACACCATTTAAAGCCACCTGATGATAAATCCTGCAGGTTCTCTAATTGTTTTCTCACTCTGCAACCTTCTTCCTCACCAGCCCTAAGGGTCCTGTTTCAGGCTCTGAGCGTTTCCATGGTGTGCAGGCCACCAGGGTCACCTCACCAGCTCTGTCAAAGCCCCTAGAACAATAAACTGCTGAGATCACTGGGTATCTCTGTGACTCCAGCAAAAGGAGTGTCACAGTTCTCTTTTGTCCCCAGCACAGATGCTCGGAGATGTCTAGGGGTTTCATGAGTCCAGTCTCAGACCACTTTCCCAACAATTTGTGCAATCTGGAAGCAGAATTGTGCTCACCCTGACACCCCTTGTTGAACTCTCATGCCTGTGGTGACATGAGAGACCCAACACCCATGTTTTTCTCACACTTGCTCATATCACAACCTTATGAAGGATACAGAATGGCAGGAATTTCTTTTACAACTGGATTTTTTTACACCTCCAGATGTTTCACTTCCTCTTTTCCCTCCCACCTCCGGTGACACAATGATGAGAGACTCATTCCTGGAACTGGGTTAAGATCTTTGCCTACCAGCTTGGGAATTACATTTTGGGGGATTGCTTTTAACTTGTCTTTTCTCAACTCTAGCTGCTGCTGGTTATTTCCTTTTGCCTGATGCCATGTCAGTAGGTTTGTTCTCCCCTAAAAGGACTCTGCTAAGTTCCAGCCCACCCTGCAGAGCCCTTGTGAAGCACAGACAGGCTTCCATGACTGCCCAGTTTTGCATTTATCTCACAATCCTCCAGCTTATTCATCTCCCAGTTGGATAAAATCTTTTTAGGGCTTCTCACAATCCTTCAGAGTTCTGTCCTTTCATCAATTTCTTTCCTTCTTCTATTAACAAATAAAACCCACCTGGATGGATCTCACCTCTTGCTCTGTCCTCTTGCTTCTCCAAACCATTGATAAATATTTTCCGTCATGCCCTTCCCAAGGCTAGTCCCTTGAGTCTTTCCTATTTAACCTCCCCCTGCTCCAGGGATCATTTATTCACTCCTACCCTTTGTATCCCGTTGCTTGAGCAGTTTTTGACCCACAACAGGATGCTGCCCCTTACCCCGCAGATATTTATTTTCCTTAAGGGTCTCCTGTGAGGAACTCCACCGAAAAGCCTTTAGAAAAATCCAAGTAAATTATGTCCAGAAGTGCCCTTTATCCCATTTGCTGAATTAACTCTTTCTCAGGTTTTCGCAGGCTCAGAAGCCATAGATTTCGGTGTCTGCTGCGTTCATGCTCCTCCCCATGTCCTGTCTGTTCAAAAATCTGACCAGGTTTTTGCAGAGCTGGGATGCTCTGAGTTACTCACCCAGCACTAGATTCCTCAAGATCCTACCAAACCAAAGCTCCACAGGACCCTAGAGTATGGTGCCTTCTTAACACAGGGAGAAATTTTTAAATAAGGGCAAAACTGTGGAGCGAAGATGAATATTCCCACTTTAATTAGCCCAGTCTTCCTCCTGTAAAGTGTATTGGGGAGAGAAAAACTACTCCTTTGTATATTTTCAGAGTTTGATTAGATTTCTGTATCTTTCATTTACTGTTTTTGTTTACTTTTAAAGTTTCTGTTTTTTTAGAAACATGTTAGTAAGTGTTCATGCTTTCATCCTGGAATCTTCTAGGCAATCATAAGCCTTTCTTGAATAGAAAAACAAAATCCTTTTTTTTTTTCAAATAGAAAAAAAAAATCCTCCTTTCAACATGAGATCCTGGGTTTATGCCCTGGCACCTCCACGAGGGTGCTGCTCTTTACACCTGAGTGCTGTGCAAACCTTCAGAAAGACCTCGACAAGCTGGAGGGATGGGTAGAGAAGAACTGCCTGAAGTTCTGCAAAGTTGAGCTGTCTGAAGTTCAGTGCAGGTCCTGCATGTGGAGAGCAATAAGCACCTGCAGTCTGGGGGTCGCCCTGCTGAGAAGCAGAGCTGTGGAGAGGGAGCTGGGGGTCCTGGTGGACAGGAACCTGCCCCTCTGCTCCTGAGCCAGCAGTGTACTCTGTGGGCTAGGAAAGCCAATGGTGCCCTGGGGTGCATCAGGATATGCATTGCCAGCAGGTCAGGGAAGTGATCCTGACCCTCTGCTGAGCCCTGTTGAGGTGTCACGTGGAGCACTGTGTCCAGTTCTCTGCTCCTCAGGACAGGGGAGATCTGGAGCTCTTGGAGCAGGTCCACAATTTCTTGATATATAAGACATGGCCAAGATCTTTATTTGAACATTATATGTAAGTTTGGTGTTCAGCTTTTGGAAAGGTGTTGAAAAATGAATGATTGAAAAAAGGAGCTGCAAAAATGATGAGAGGCCTAGGAAAAAAGCAAACTTGGAAATGAGTGTGAAGAAATTTATTCTGTTTAGCCTACCAGAGAGAAGGGTAAGAAGTAATTTGACCTATAGGTATCTATACAGGAAGATGGTATTTGATATTACAGTCCTCTTTAATTGAGCAGACAAAGCAAAATGAGATCCAATGGCTGGAAGCTGAAGATGGAAAAATTAAAGGTGGATATAAGGTGCAACTTTTTTTTTTTTTTTTTTTTTT
>VZTE01002477.1:462947-479295 GCA_013397775.1 Eulacestoma nigropectus
TTTTTTTTTTTTTAATAGGCTGAGCAATTAACCACTGGAACAATTTCCAAGAATAGAAAAATTATCCATCACTCGAGGTTCTGAAGTCAAGACTGGATGGCTTTCTGAAATGCACATCCCATGTCAGTGCCCAGCCACGAGTGCTATGCGGGACTGCTGTAATTCCACGGATCAGGTCCTTCAGGAGGTCAAAACCAATTACCATAATTGCACTGTCTGCTTTAAATTCACTGAATATCCATGGCCCTTTCTCCACCACGTTTCTAAGACATGACTACTAAGAGCTGCACATCAGAAACCTCTGTTTAGGTTGAAAATATATCTAAAGGAAAAATTGCCATGATGTCCTTTCCTTTCCCCTCTCTAGGTGGCCTTTGGGGACACAGGGGCAGCACTGAGCACCGTAACAACTTTCTCCACCACTTATGTCTTGATGGTGCACATATGGAAAGGCTGCCTGAGGCTGGTCCCTCCCTGTCCATCCCCTTCCAGAGCTGGGCAGTGGATTCCCACCCGCCATTGTCTCTCAATCCTGGCATCCCCCAACCAAGCTATTCCCAAATCAGCCACCTTGTGTGTTTCTCCACTGGGGCTTGTGTTTGTGAATCCCCTTCACCAGGTTTGTTTTGCTGTGATGTTTGCCCCAGTACAGGCAAACCACTGTTCCCTAACATCACTGCCTGAAACTAGTCTCACTGTTTTCATGCATTTACCCTAAATTTCTGCCACTTCCTATTGTTTTACACCTTGCATTAGGAAAGTGACTTTATTATGTGAACCCAAAACCGGGCAGCCTGAAGGTTCTCTTACTCTTGCTGCCCGTCTCTGGCAGCATGAAGAGCTGATACCAAGAGTAAGAACAGGAACCATGCTTGCTTTTGTTCTCCTGCTTCCAGGAAATTCTCCTTGTTGTGTGTTTATAGAGCACCTCGCAGAGCTGGCCTGCGATGTGAGTTCCCCAGGGGCACGCTAAGAGGAACCGTTACTATCAATTATTGCAATTATTGCAATTATAATAATTATTATTCTGTCACTTAAATTTCAGCAATTAATTTTTCCAGAGTCTAGTTCAAGCCATTTTCTCTCTGCCAGATGCTGATCACAGCAAGAGCGAGGTGCAGCATCTGCTGCTGATCAGAATCTGGTTTAACTCATGAAACACTGTGGAGGCAGGTGCCTGGTAAAGTGCAGGCCTGGGTCTCTTTGATGGGCTCTGGGAGAGCCCATCAAAGCAGCTGAGTGTGCAGTGTGATCTTTATGCTGCAGACCAGCCATGACATTAGTCTGGGTAGTGCAGACTGGAATAGACTACACTGAACTGGGCTATGAGGGTTCAGAGCCAGGATTAAGGTAAAGGGTGGGGGGTGGGTTATTGAAATTTAGGCAGCTGGAGGCTGTGCCTCTGAGCTATGGCAGCTGTCTAGCAACCCACCAAGAGAGCCTGGACATGCCAAGGAGCAGTTCATCCTATCCTCATAGGAGCACCTCCGACCAGCGCAGCACCTCACCTCTGGAGACACCTCTTTTCCCCCACTGGTTTTAGTGAAGCCCACAGTGTTTGTTTAGACCACACACCTACCTAAAGCAGGAGGAGAATCCTACCCTCCACGTTCTTAATTGTAAGTTTGATAAGAAACCTTGACACGTGAGAGGAATCCATCAATCCAGTGGTTTAGGAACCACCAATTCCAGATGAATGTAGGAAGCACAAAGCCAGTGGCAGTTTCCCCTCATCAACCAGTACCAAGTGACACTAATAACACCCTGTTTTGGCAAAAAATGAATAGAGAATATACAGGTCACCTTCCTGAGTGACAGATCTGAGACCTAAAACTGGCGTCAGTTGGATAGGTCCATTGAGAAGTATTTAGCCATTTTTTTTGCATCCGCTCAGAGCTGGCTTACACCCTATTCAGAGTGTAATATTAACCTCACACGAGGTGGTCCTTCCTTGGGCATCACTGCTGCTCCTCATAATAAGCATTCTTCTGCTGCAAACCTTGAGAAATTCCACACCCAGGCCAGCAAACTTGAAATAAAGGCAGGGAGCTGTACCTCAGGAGGCAGTCGTTCTTGGAATGCTCATAATAGATATTCAGTTCACTGCTATAAGAAAGAGACTGAATGATATCTTTGAATCTTTCAGAAGCAAGACAGTTGGCAGGAACCAGGAGATTGCTGCTGTCTTCTTATTGATATCATGTCCAATTCCATTTTTCCACCTTCCTAAAAGACCTTTAGTTAATTATAAGAAGATAAGAAAACTGCTGCCAGAATGACTTGATGTTGGGGAAAGTTGTCTTCTAGTGAGGAATTCACTTACGTTATTTATCCAAGGGAAAATTAAGAGGCAATTGGATCATGGCCTATGGGTGTGGGCATTGTAAAATGGTCTAGGGAAATAAATGGGACTTTGATTTGCTGGGAAAGGACAGCTGAAAATCCAGTGGTAGGCAGCAGAAATGCAGTCACGCTGGGAAAAAAGTGCAAAAAGTGAGTGGATAACAAGGCTTGGCAGGGTGTCCCCTACTCATCTTAAAGTCAAGGTTGGGGATGTGCCGTGGCGCACACAAGTATTGTGTGAATGATGCAGAAATTGGTGGGGTGGAACTTTGCTCCCCTTACTTCTATTTGGTGTTTTGGATTCTCTGATTCCCAGGGCTACAAACAGCTGCATTTTCTCACTGATAACAGATAAAAAGTCTTTCTCACACACAGCAGTATGAGTTAGGAGTGTAGCAAATAGTCTGCCATTTCAGGCATCAGGGGCAATGTCTGTTCTTTAAAGGACATTATTTAACTTCACTTATATGCTTGCTTGGATGTTTCTTGGTGATCCATGGGAAGATATCCAGAGAAAAAATAAAATATATGGACCAGAAACCAGACATGAAACATCTTGCTTTCAATTTTTCTTCTTTAAATTAAGAAAATTAGAAAGTAAAAGGCCAGATTCTGCAGGATCCACCAGCAAAGGCCACGTTTAATGCTTTGTAGACTAGGGGAAGGTTTCTATTATTTCAGTAGTCTTTTTAGTGAGCTCTGCTTTAGTGATGGTGTTTCATAGTTCTCTAGCTGAAATAAAAAAAGCAAAGGAAGGATGATTTTTCCTTGGTTGATGACAGAGCTGCAGGAGGCTGCAGGCTGGAACCTAGGGCTGTGAGTGGGGTGAGTGGGGTGGGTCCAAGGCAAAGCTGGACCCTGACTCTGCTTCCACATTTTTAAAAGGCTTTGGAACAGCAAGACTGGAGGTTTGTTACATGAAGGCAATTTGCCTAAGGTAACTGATCAAAAAAGCGATGGAGACGTGGGACAAATAAACTGTGTAAACAACTTCATGAGTGTGCTGTGTTTGACAGGGATAGAGCTAATATTTTCCACAGTAGCTACTATGAGGCTGTGTTCTGGATTTGTGCTGAAAACAGTTTTGATAACACAGGAATGTTTTATTTATTGCTGAGCAAATCTTGCACAGAGTCAAGGTCTTTTCTGCTTCTCACACTACCCCACCAGTGAGGAGGCTGGAGGCTGGGAGGGGACAGAGATGGGACAGCTGACCCTAACTGACCACAAGGACATTCTGTACCATATGGTAACATGCTCAATATATAAATCTGGGGGAAGAATCTAGGGGAAGGGGGAAAATTTGGAGCGGTGGAAGTTGTCTTCCCAAATAACCATGAGGTGTGATGGAGCCCTGCTTTCCTGGAACATCTGCCTGCCCATGGAAATAGTGGTTGAATCCCTTGTTTGGTTTACCTATGAGGCTGTTTTTATCTCAACCCATGAGTTTTCTCGCTTTAACTCCTCTGATTCTCCACCCCATCCCTACACCGAGGGGGAGTGAGCAAGTGACCGTGTGGGGTCTAGCTGCTGTCTGGGGTTTAACCATGACAATGAGGAATAAGTACAATTTCTTTAATCCAGCAAAGGATGGTACCAGTCAGAACCAGCAGCTGGAATTCAATTGAGGCAGATGAAATTCAATTCAGAAGAAAAGCACAGGTTTTTCACTGCGAAACCGATTAACCACTGAAACAAACAATGAAGGAAGCAGTGGTTTCCAGCCCTGCTCATAGATTGGGCTGACACGCCATATGCAGCCACAGGTGGACCCGAAATGGGGTGAAACTGGGCTACGTGAAGTGAGGGAACATCTCCTGATGGTGGTGGTCAGATGAAGCTCTGCCCTCCAAGTTATCACTGGCCAGAGGGGATGACCACGTGGCCCATTTGCAGTTTCAGACACAGACTGGACTTCTTAACTAGGAACATGCAGAGACATTTCAGCAGGCTCTGCTCAACTACAATTGCATAATGAAGTCTTTTAAGGAGGAAATGTTTCTGTTTAGTTCACTAATAGGGCTTCATTAAGAGCCTTTATAGACCAAAAGACAAAGAGTAACCCAATCAAAGGTTCCTCATGAAGAGAAAAGAGCAAAACAGGAAAACCAGAATTTACTACACACCAGGAATGTGTGAGCCCGTTCCCTGCAATGAACAGAGATGTAGTTTCTTCCTTGACTTACACGGACTTTTAGTGCTAATTTGCATATGAAAACATGTGCATAGAGAAGCAGAAGCCCACGGAGGTGTCAGCATTCCCAGGGATCAGTCCTGGCTGGGGTGGAGTACATCCAGCCTGTTTTGCAGAGTACAGGGCGATGAGTGTGAGGGTCTGGGTCAGTGATGGTGCCTCTGGAGGTTGGAGTCTGAGAGGGTAAAAGAAACTGCAGTGTGGTGCCACAACAGGACAAGATCCAGCGCTGGCCATGCTCTGAGGACCCAATTTCTTATATTTTTCACTCTCTGCAGGACCAGCCTGAGGTGGATGGCTCTGCAGTTGCAGGTGATCCAGGAGGACATGCACACACAGCTACCGAGCCACCCCTCCCTCTACGTGCCTAATCCAAGAGGTGGAGGGACCACGTGAATGATCCCAAATTCCCCTGCGCTTCTCATGCTGGAAGGCAAAGGGTCATGGACAGAGTCATGGGCAAGTACAGCCCTACAACCTCCGTCTCCAACACCCCAGGAGAGGAACCCCTCCACTGTGCTTGTTCTTGACCCTCTTTATTTACTGGCTGTGTCTGCTAGTGAGGAAGGGTGTCTGGCAGAGCCTGCAAAGGGAACCTTGCAGACAGTTTTCTCTGAGCTTATCTCCACCTGGCAATCAGAGGTGTACAGTCCCAGCTCTGTCCAAGATACACCATGGCCCCTATGTCTTGCCAGCCAACACCATGACCTGGCAGTCCTGGGAAAACAGACCTTTCTCTCACAGACAAAACCAGTAAAAATAAAACATTCCCAGTGTGAAATGGCTCCTTTGCAGTGAGCTGTGGGACAAAATTTGCCAGTGGAAAGGACCTCCTAGGCTGCTGCAGTCACTCATCCACAAGAACCAAAGCCTCTAATCCCATTAAGAAACTTATCTTTCCTGATGGACAAAAAAGCTTTCTCCCATCAAATGTCTATTCTGATGGAAATCTTTATACCAGAACTCTTTCTGTCTCACAAAGGGCCAGGGTGCAATCTCAGCCTTTGATGTTGTGTTTGGAGTATAATGAAAGGCATTAATTTGAATAGAATTATTGAAATGGCATGTCTGTTTCTGCTATTAATAGAAAAGTCTTAAAACAATGAGCAGCAGAGATGGGGTCTACTGCAGTGAGCAGGAACAAAGGCAGAGCATTTTGCTCTGGTTGTATTACGGGAATGGCCTCGGGTCTCTAATGTGCTGGGCTCTGCACACAGCAGAAACAACAAACCTTGCACGAGGCTATAAGAGCAAAACCTTCGGACTTGGGCTCTATCTGCACTTCTCTTACAGCTCAAGAGCTGCAGCGCATCAAAGAAAGCTGCACAGAACAGATCCAAACCGAATCAGAGGTGACGGGTCTTCATTTACCTGGGCAGCTCCTTGCCAGAGGGTGCTATCGCTGCTTAAACTTTATCTGGGTCCAAGGTGAGACTGAATGAATTCACAAAAGAGAAATCCAATAAGGATCAAGCCTATAATTCCGTAATATTTGTAGCGTGGGAAGGATGCAGGAGGGGAGGATCATACCTGCGTGCCATGATATTATGCCTTCCTTACACATGCATTTTTATAAGGATGCTGAGATATCTGGGCTTTAATCTGACTTAATAAAATTGTTCTGATAGTCTTGAGTTGTTCTGATCCCTGTATGTAAAGAAGTATTTGTATTTTTCTATCTGTGCAGCATTGCATAGTAAGCTGAAAATCATAGATCTAGGTGGATTCCGTGGTGAAAAAATAAAAACCCCAAACAACCCTTCCCAGGAGCTTGAGTTTCTAATGAATTGTCTCTTTGTCTTTCCCGTTTGCTTTCCAGGAACAGGCTGGCAAAGTGACTCAGGGATCACTGCTCCTGTGCTGTATTCTGGGAGCAGAGCTGGCAAAGTGGGATGTGGGCACTGGTTCCACAATGAGCTCACAGTGGGACACATCTTAAGGAAAGTTATCTGTGTGGGGTGAAATGAGATAGCTCCCCTGTGGTCCAGGAGACTCAGAGTCTCTGGGGAAAGATGGCAGAAACATGTTCTTGTCATAGAGTGTGATACAGAGCTCAAGAGTACAAGAACCCTCTTGAAACTACTTAGTGGTGGATGCTAGAAATCCCACCAGCATCCTCAGCAGCTGTTTCCACGAGGGAAGGACCACAGGGAGGGGTGTGAGTTTATTCTTTGCCTTGACAGGGGCTTTCTGTAGCTTCCTGGCTCAGGTAACCTCTTCAGCAGTATCTACTAACTTTACCCCTAGAGCTGGTTTGGTGGGCACAAGGTGATGCAAGTCCCAGACGCAGCTTTGGAAGGGGCACACATGGGCAGCATGGAGATCAGCTGCAGAAGGGCTCAGGAGAAAACCCATGTGCTCTGGGATGCCATTCCCAGCTTTTCCTTCTGGCCTCCACCATGCATGGAGCAAGAAGACTTGCCTTGCACAGCTGCTCGGAGTCCCTGGCACAGCTTTGCTTTCTCCCCAAGACACCAACACCAAGGCTAGCGACATCCTCCCTCCTTCAGGTTCTCTGTGGTCCTCCATTGCACTGTTGGGGTTTGAAAACATGCACATGCAGAGGTCCTGCAGGGCTTTGAGAGGAAGTAGTCAAGGATGGAAACGACCCAGGGTACAGACAGAAAGAGAAACCAGCAGTGGGTTTGCAGAGCAAAGGAGCAAGGGACAGGAATGGGAGGTTAGTTAAAATTAAAGCTGTGAGATGGCGGAGAACAGAAGAAGCTGAGAACAGGAGGCAGCATCACAACTTCTGATCTTTGCTGCTCTGGTTTTAATTACCTGGCAAAGCCTCCTGTAACATTCCCATCCCTTTCATTCAGGACGCTGGGGTTTCTTTCCTGTTAAAGCCAGTGCCACATTTTACCTTCCCCAGACTGGGAGAACAAGGCTGAACATTTGCATCTTCAAATGGGAGCAGGCAGCTTGGCAGACAGCGCCATTGTGTGTTGCTCCCACTGTGTGTGTGCCTCACCGGGGATCCTCCTCTGTGTCAATGCCACCGAGCTTTCTGCAGGAGCCGGCCCCGCCAGGCAGCCCTGCTCTGTGAGCTAACACAGCCCTCTGCTCCACCTGGAAGAATGCTGGATCTGTCTGTAGGCCAGGAATCAGTGGGCTGGAGGCCACTGTGTAACACTTATGGCTTGTGGAGGTGCTGCATTTCTTCTCTGCAGCCATAACACAGCCCAGGCCCCCAGCTTGAAAACCCTGAGCTGCCATCACAGCTGCATCACTAATACTTTTGCATGCTGCTGGAGAGTGATGCTGGATAGATTATGCAGCAATGTGAGAAATTGAGCGCGTGTCTGTATGTACTGAAGGGCATCAAACAAAGTTTTATGTGTGCAGGAGGGTCCACTGCGAAGCTGGAAGCAGGAGACATGTGTTGCGTCTCCTTCAAGGGTCAGTCCCAAGCTTTGCAATGAGCCCTGCCACATGATCCTTGGGACCTCCTGTGTGCAAGGCATGCTTCATCCCCGAGGCACCCTGCAACAGAACTGCCCCAGAATGCTTTTTTTTTTAATGTTTTATTTAATTCATTCCCCCAGCTGCTGCACTATACCCTCTGTCTCACAGGCTGCCTCTAAAGCACAGCAGTGCAGCACTTTACTGGGGGATGTGTGGGCTGATGTAGAACCGATACAGAAGCTTACTGTACCTGAAGAACTTGCAAGCTGTAAACTTTTCTCTGCTTATTATCTGGGCTGATCAGCTGCTGGCTTTTCACACACTCTTCCAGAAGCCTGGTCTCCCAGGAACACCAGCAGAGAGGACTGGTGGAAAATGGCAAAGCCAGTAAAGCTTTTAATGGTGTCAAACTGGGCATCTACAGCTAAATATGATACCAATGATGCATTTAGAAGGTTACCTCTTAGGATAAAAGGGGGTTGCAAAAAGCAGATTTCTCCAGCCTTCCTTCTTTCCTATTCTTACTCTTCCCTGAAACTTGTCATTGTTGAGGACACGGCAAGACCTGCAGCGCAGGGAGGGGCAGCAAACACCACACAAAGCCTGGGACAGGACTAGCAGCAGACAAAGGTCCATACCGTAACCCAGGCATGGATTCGTTGGAGTCTGGCAATTCTGCTGGGTGCTAATTGCTGCTGCACTAGTCTGGTGCACTGGCACTTCTGGGTTGGCACCAGTGTGGCCCCACAGCAGCCCCTGCTCCACCTCTCCTTGGCATTGCTCACCACCTTGCTCCTCTCTGTCCTCTGGCAAACCTGCCCTGCACATTTGGAAACGATGAGATAAAGCTCACAAAATGAAAAGCTTTTGAGCAGGTGCTGGATCTATTGATTCATCTGCTGGCCTTTCAATTGCTGGGGGTCACATCTCCAAGTTCAGCCACGAAATAACAAGGACTATAAATAAAACAAACAGGCTGAGATTTTTCACAAGGCTCCAGTCACTAGCAGCTTCTAGAAGACAAAGTACCAGGTAGTACAGAAGTCCTCAGAATGTACAACCAAAGCTGTCAGTCTGTAGTCCGTGAACACTTCTCTTTCCAGCCATAAGGGTGAACACCTCTCTCACCACCTCCTCTGTGCCCAGCAGCTCTTTCTCCCCTCTCTGCACCACTTCTGCAAGCAGATGATGAACTTGAGGTGATCTGCTGTCTTGGTTTGAAAGACAGGTGTCTGTTAGGGAAGGCAGGAGCCTCCCTTGGAATGGAAAATGCAACCCCCTTCCCTCCGAATGATTTTGAAATTAAGGGGCTCTCAGGCACAGATATGGGGAATAGGAATAACAGTTCTTTACTAATATATATATATAGAGGCAAACCAACAGCACTAACTACGGCAGTGATAACAAACAGAACCAGGAACCCAGTGCCCGCCTTCCCTCGGCTGTTTGGGGAGGGTGCGATGGTTCCCCCGCGGCTGCAGGGGGCGCTCCGGAGCGAGCTCGGGGAGCACGCGGGAATGGCGGGCGAGGAGCTCGCCTCACAAACCCCAGGGGCAGCCGATCCCGGTGCCCAGCCGGACCCTCGGGAACAGCAGGCTGGAACGGCAGGGCTGAACACACAGAATCCCGGGTGGTAGGCGAGATGTATCAAACTCCGGAGCTGCAGCGGGAGCCCCGGGAGGTCTCGGCAGGCGGGGGGTGCAGGGCTACAGTGCAGCGAAGGCTCGGAGCAGCGGCAAAGGAACGGCAGCCGTGGCCCGGCTCCCAGCAGGGCAGGGAAAGGCGGGCTCGGGGACCCGGGGTCCCCTGAGGCATTCGAGCAGATGGGTAGAAGGAAGGCAGCAGAAAAGGCAGAAGTCTGTAGTAGTGGCGAACTCTCTCCACAACGACAGCAGCTCCTCTCCCCCTGGAATGCCGGCAGGACAAGAGACGGAGGGACCCCACCCAACCCCTTTTATCCAGTTCAAATCTCGCGACCTCTCTGCCCCACACGAGAAAACCCCAGGTAAAAGAGGCTGGCCAGCGAGACTCCTCCCCCTGTGGCCACGTCTTTTGTCTCTTTGGCAGCTTGTATGGGGAAAAATTCTTTGAGAGAAAGAGAAAACAAAAGGAGACCTCCTAAAACCCCAACATCTGCTTAAACATAGGTGTGTGTACATATTTCCACGTTTAACACATATATATGTACAGGCATCTTACTTTCTGTCAGTCCACTGACTGGGGTTGTCATGTGGCTTCAGAAAAAGGGGATGCTTTCCCATTATTACCACCCTTTGCCATGAGCAACCACTGTGAGCTGTCTAGCCTGCCCTTAAATAATTTTAGCAGCGAGTCCTCTGACATCTTCTATGGAGAGAGTTTGATAGCCAAAATCAGCTCTTTCTGAGAGCACTCCTTTCTAGTCTTCAGCATAAATTTCCTTTTCCCTCTGCTTTGTGCAAAAGAGCTGTGCTACAATGAATGTTTAATTTTTTTCAGGATCATCAACTCATAGGATCATTTAGGTTGAAAAAGACCTTCAAGATCATCAAGTTCAACTGTTAGCGCAGTACTGCTGTGTTCACCACTAAACCACTTGTGTAAGCACAGCAGATCTTCTAGACAAACCCTCCTGGAGTCACATACAGCAGTTGCTGTGCAAAATCCACTCACTGCAGGGGCAGAGGCTGAAGAGGAGGAACCCAGGGTGGGCTTCCCAGGGGGCTGCTGAGCTGAGGGAGAGGGCTCTGCATAGTGTGGGGGTGACCTGGCAACCCAAAGATTTGTGTGAACACAGTCAGGATGAATGGATGCACAGAGACACAGCTGTGGCAGGGCTGAGCAGTGATGATAATGGCACGGAACAGAGTTTCATGCCTGGAAGCAGTGGACCACCAAGGGGTGCTGAAGGTCACTTAAGCTTCCTTCTCTATGGCCCAAAGTATTACTAAGGGACAGGTGTGAGTGAACATTTTTTCTGAGGATCCTGGGGTGCCATGCCCTTGTTCCTGCTGCTCCCTGGTCCCTTGTGCGCATTCATTCCATCAGGCTGAGCTCCCAGAGCAGACTGCTCTGGCTCCCCAATGCACTGTGTGTCAGCTGAGCTGGGTAACTCCGGGTGCTGCCGATGGAGTTAAGGGCTCTGAATCAGAAGAAGCTGTTCAGCTGCAAGTGAGGGGGTTAAAAACCTCAGCCAAGAGCAACACATCGCTTTGTCCTACCTGCTGGCACTGACAGACCACCCTGTCAAAGTCACCATGCGGCCGAAGTGCCACTGCTGTGGGGGGAGAGCAGAGCTGGGTCAGCACACTGCGAGCTGTGCATGCCCCTGCTTGGAATTTTACTTTCACCCGAGGCTCCATCTCCCTTCTGCAAAACGGGAGTTTGCAGTTGAACTTCCTTCTCCCCAGCCTTTGGAAGCTCAGTGCTCTGTATGTGGTACATAGATAACCGTGAGTCCTGCTTTCTGCAGGGGTGAATCTCCTGCTACTCACATTGGGCTGGAGGCAGCTGCGTGGGTTCTCCTTTGCCTAGTAAGGTGTGAGTATCACCACCACAGCACGGGACCTTTCTGCCAACAAGAACGTTAGAAGGATTTCCTGTCCTCCACTTGGTGCCCACTGCAATATCCCAGAAGCTTCTTGCTCTTCACATGCCCTCTCTCCTGCTGAGTGGGTTGAAGCTGGTCTGCGCGCTCCAAAATGGAGAGGGGAGGCACAGCAGCCCCCCCTGCACATCTGCACAGAGGCAGTGCTGGAGCAGATGCCTGTCCCTGAGGACACTGGGCAAGGAGAACATGTTGTGCCTCATCCCCCAGGAGCCAGTGTCCTCGGCAGGGGTGAAACTTGGCAGGCAGGGTACAAGGACAATTCAGAAAGGCAGGTGGTAAAATGTAATTTCAGATCCCATGCAGGCAAGAAAAGAGAAGTAGAGACTGAGAAGACTGAATTATTTGCTAGTTTGGAATGCTTAATTTTTCATCTTCTCTAGAGCATTTGCATAATCTTTTTCTGACCTTTTTTTTATTTTTTTTTGGTGCAAGCGGATTTTTTGTTTTGTTTTGTTTTGGTTTGGTTTTTTGCTTGCGATGTTTTTTTTTCTTTTTTTTATGAAACCCTTTTTTGTCTGCACTACCTTGGCAGCTTCTGTTTGAGCACCAGCAAATTATTCTGTATTTACTGCCATCAGAAGATGCCAGCTCTTAGGAGCCTCACAATGCAATTGCAACCAAAGCCTTGGAAAAGGGGAGAAGCTGGGGACAGGGATGCCACCAATACGGATGGTGCCACCATCCCCACAGAGCAAAATTTCTGTACCCAGTCCATCAGCCTGTATGTATCCACAGCATGTCTCATCCCTGCAGGGCCACGGTGTGTCCCTTTGGCTTTTCAGCCCTTGGCTGTGGGCTCAGGCAGGGGATGGTGCCCGGTGTGGCGTGGGTCGAAGTGTTGCTGAGCAGAGCCAAACCTTGCTGCTCCTTGGCCTATTCAGCATTTCTCTTGATCAGAAAGTACTAAAGCTCAGAAACTTAGTGGAGGCTCTGCCAGAGTGTTCCAACTGGTTATTGAGATCCCTTGCTAAGCCCCTTCGGCACATCGTCAGGCTGACAAACACAAGCATTGCTGAAAAAAATGGAGACATTTCATTTAAAAATTGTGCTGAAATCCAGCATTCAGCTTTCTCTGCAAGAAAATGTGATTAAACATCTCCTCTTTAGCTTGAAAACACTTGCCAAGTTTAATCTGAAAATTCATTAAACCCTTTCTCCACATACGTTTTCCAATGAATGCACTATTTATCTCCACGCTATTAAAAATATATATAAATATCTGTTTCTTGCTGTAACACCAGACTGCGGGGCTCATGTATGCGTTCAGAGCCAGACGTGCTATGAGCCTCTTCATTCTCCCACTTGTCCATAACTGTGCTGGAAATCTCTGGATGATGGGCTTCCAGTCATGTCTTGGGGAAGGGAGAGGCCACTTCCAAAGGGAAAACTGAGTTACATAATTTAAAAAACCCCAGAAAACCCAAGAAATCTCAAACTTAGAAAAACAAACCAGGAAAACAAACCAAGCCAAAAACTCCTGGAAATAAAAATGAGCAACCTTCTGGTTCTCTGGTTGCCTTGGAGGACCAGGGAAGTGGTCCTTGATGGCTAGCACAGAGCTATCCAAGTGCTTCAAGTCCTGATCTCCCCAGCCAACCCTCCTCCTAATGGGGAATATTTATTCTGTGTTGACAGAAGTGTGCTCCAGGGTGGGAGCTAATATTAATTATATGACAAACACATCCTTGGGCAGTGATTTGCATGCGGCCTTACATCAAACAACTCAAGGTCCTATAAAAGAGGAGTGGAGTCTGCTCCTGCTCCCTGCTGCATACTGAATGAATCCAGGCATGATATTTGATTGCTGTGACCTTCAGGAAGGTCTGAACCTGTTTCCAGCCCTTGCACACCCACGCAGGTGACTGGCACAGACCTGGCAGCCCATCCTGGTGGGGCTCTTTCGAATAGTTTGGAGAACCTCTTGTGAAATACAGGATGTGCAAAGGCAGGGGGTACCATGAGCTGGGGTCTGCCTCCTTAAACCAGCATCGTATTTACAGCTTTATCATCTGCAGAGAACAGCTGGTGCCTCATCCCGCTGCATACTCTGCAGTGTGACTCTCTAACTTGCAGTCTGATTTATGGAGCATGCCTTGCTTTACTCAGTAAAATTTATAAATGGCATCAAAAAAAAAAAAAAGAAGAAGAAGAAAAAAAAGAAAAAAAAAAAGGAAAAGGAAAAAAGAAAGAAAGAAAGAAGAAAAGACTCTACTTCATGCTCCACCATCACAACTGACAGGTAAAAGGGCAAATGGGAAAATACCTGCTGAGAATGAAGGGACATCTACTAAACAGAGATCTATCTCTGCTCCCCATGAGGTTATCAATGCTGTGGTGACTTGAGTATGAAAATAACATATTGTCAGAGCCATGTGCCAGCAGAGGAATAGCCCAGCTATACAGGGCCTCATAAAGAAACAAATCTGGGGTGTTTGGAGTGGCCCAGCCAAGCAATATCTGATCCCAGAACTGTCTCTTATTTTGCTTATCCATTTCATTACCCGTGGTTGCCTTTCACTGCCAGGAGACAAGGAAACAGCACCATGAAATCCTCTGGCTCGAGGGGATCGGTTTGGACATGTTTGGGAAATCTTATGATTTTTCCCTCCATCAAAAAAAAAAAAAAATTCTGATTTCTCAATACCAAAACTTGCCTTAGGGAATGGTTGGGATTGATGGATTTCCCAACTCTAAAAGTAATTGTTCCCAATACCTTTTGGAATTGTAAAACTAAGGGTCTCTGACTTCTTTCAGTGCTTACTTAGAAATGCAACCCCAGGGTAGCAAAAATGTTTGAGGCGAGAGCAGAGCAGTCGACAATGACAGTAGTGAAATACATTGACTGTGCCAAACCAGTCTTGAAGGATTATTCGTCCAGTTCTAGCCCAATCTGGAATAGACATTTTGTTTGTTTTCCTTTTATTTTTCCTTTTTTTTTTTTTTTAAGTCTTAAAAATGTTCACAGCATGGGAAAATAGCTCTGGGCCAGGCTCCTGTTCTGCCAGAATCCTATCATCTGTGTGGGGACTGCATGGATATGGTACCACTAGGAAACTGTTGGGAACAAAGGACAGAGGTACAGAGAATGTTCTTGTCAGAGTGGAGTTTCCCATCCTAACTGCGTGAAACTTGGGAAACTCCTTACAGAAGCAGGGAAGAGGGAAAATTAATCTATGCATTAAATTGAGCATTTCCTCTGAGTTGTCCAGCACTGGACGGAACCTTAAGGACTTGAAGGTAGGAATAAACCAGTTGTGTGGAGTTTCTGAGGGGAATCCCTTTCAAATACCCATCACCCAGAAAGGAGAGATCAGTGACTTCTCATACCCCCATTTCCCTTAAACGCTTTGCTTAGAAAACGAATACCTACTGGTCTTTTGTTTTGCTTTGAATTTTCCCTGAGTGCCTCCTCCCATCAGCTGGGATTCTGGACCTGCATCTTCATTTTAGTGGAACAATTCTTTTTCTCAAGGAAAGTGTGCAGCTCTTGCTAGTGCTCTGCCCTGCCTCTGCACCAGGATATGGTCCTGACAAAGCTGGGAGCACTGCAGGGTGGGATTCAGAGTGAGCCTCAGCTGCAGCTGATGGGACCCTCCCCAGAAAAGAAACTTGTCCAGGCATGAGGATCACACACCTCACCCGGTGTGAGCAGAGTGCCTCAGAAACAGCCCTCAGGACATGGGGTCTTTATCTTTTCCTTGCTGATGTAGAAAAGCCCAAGTTATATAGGAATCTCATTTCCTGGTGATCCTGAGAGAGCGTGCACCAAGGATGGAAACAATTTTAGGCAGGCTGCAGATTAAAAAAGAGGGAAATGAGGGGAAGATGTTGCCTGATGGTATGAGGACTCTGGAAATCCCAGTATCAGGTGATGGAGTAGAAAAAGGAGGTTGAAACGCAGAGAACAGAAAGGGAAAAGTCTGAGAATGAAAGAGAACAGCAGCTGCCGATAGTGTGGCTTTGATGGAGAGGGGATACACACAGCTGCCAAGGGTTTTTTTTTCACCTTCATGTGTGAAAATTCATGTGAATTATTTAATGAGCGGATTTGCATATTTTCAAATAAATTGCAGTTTATCCTGCCATTGCTTCTCATTCTGTTTCTGTTGACAGAAGCTGTTGCTAATCATGGAGCTCTTTTTCTGTAAGGTTTTATATGAGGTGCTCACTGAGACACTGTTGCTCCTTCCAGGAACACACCAGGAGGGGGAAAGGCCTGAGGACAGGATGAGATTTCTCTTAGGACACACACCAAAATCCTATTTCCCTGTGAGAGCACAATCCTTTTCGGATTCCATGCTATGCTTCACATGAGGTAGAAGGAAACTGAAGGAGGCCTTGCAATGGCGTGAGGACCAGAGGAGTTAAAAGTGTAGGGACAGGTCAGGAGCCTTTATCCTCTGCAGAACAGCAGGCAAAACAAGTAATTGTGCTGTATTAATAACGCCTGGGGATGGTTTTCTATAAATACCTCTGGGGAGTATGCACAAGGGGGTAGGAGAGCTATTTCAGCCAAAGGATAGTGCTGGCATGAGAACAAATGTATATAAACTGGCCATGAATAAACTAGGCTGGAAATTAGTCGAGGGCTTAGAACCATTAGAGCAATTGGGTTTGGGGCAGCCACCCAGTAGGAGCCATGGAGGCAGAAATCCAAATAGCTTTTAAGAGAGAGCACACTCCAGCTCTGAAAGGACGTTGTAATGGGTTGCTGCAACAGCAGGGATTGGATTTGGCAAGTCTGGGAGTCCCTGCCAGCCCCACGTTCTTGTGTTTCAAGTGTTTGGGGGGTTTGACTTTTTTTTTTTTTTTTT
>VZTE01002477.1:479308-577242 GCA_013397775.1 Eulacestoma nigropectus
TTTTTTTTGTAGATAAATACAGCTTTGTGAGCAAAAGCAAATAAAGTGCTGGTGGAAAAACTTATTTGAACATTTTTCAAGGTATTTTAAGGCAGAAAGAATTGAAAACAAAAGTTGAAAAGCCAGCTCTCACCTCCCTATCAGAGCTATGACAGCCTGAGGTGTCCTTTCCAGATAGGAAAGCTGAAAAATGAAGGTGTGTGGGAATGTCACCGACCTGTGGGCTCAAAGTGGGCATGGGGACAGGGTCTCCTGGAGACAGTGACCACCGAATTCCAGAGGGGTTCCCCAGACTTAGGCAGGAAAAGTGTCCCACCAGGCTTTGCTCAATGATGGAAAGGATCGAGTTGAGTTTCTGACACAAGTTCCTCCTCATCAGTGCCTTGAGAGGCCCCTGGTTCGTGTCCCAAACCAGCAGTGTATTTTCTGTCCTGCTCAAGCTCGTGTTTTTATTTGCTAGCTCCCACTAAGATGTGTCAATATCATGCAGTTTGTGGATGAACAGCCCTGCGCACCAATATGTGTCAGGACCACCCAGCTGGAAAGCAGCTCAGCAGGAAAGGGCCTGGGGGGCCTGGTGGGCGCCAAGTTGACCATGGTCCAGCAGTGTGCCCTTGCAGCAAAAAAGAACCACTGGATCCTGAGCTGCACCAGGGACGGCATTGCCAGCAGGTCAAGGGAACTGATCCCTGCCCTCTGCTCAGCCCTGGTGAGGCCACGGCTGCAGCATCATTTCCAGTGCTTGGCTCCCCACTGTGGGAAGTGGACACGCTGGAGAGAGGCCAGTGAAGGACCACAAGGATGATGAAGGGACTGGAGCATTTCTTATGAGGAAAGGCTGGGGGAGCTGGGATAGTTCAGCCTGGAGAGCCCTGAGAGGAGATCTCATCAAAGTATAGAAATACCTGAAGGGAGACTGAAAACGAACAGAGCCAGGCTCTTTCCAGTGGTACCCAGTGACAGGAACAGAGGCAAGGAGCACAAACTGGGACTCAGAAGGCTCCTCCTGAACATCAGGGAACACTTTGTTACTGTGAGGGTGACCAAGTACTGCAACAGGTTGAGTCTCCAGCCTCTGAGATATTCAAAAGACATCTGGACATGGGAAGCCTGCTCTACATGGTCCTGCGTGGACAGAAGGCTTGGATAAAATGACCTCCAGAGGTCCCTGTCAGTCTTACCCAGCCTGCGATTCTGTGAGTTCCACAGGAAAATGATGTTCTGTTTCA
Source organism: Eulacestoma nigropectus (assembly GCA_013397775.1). NCBI lineage: Eukaryota > Metazoa > Chordata > Aves > Passeriformes > Eulacestoma > Eulacestoma nigropectus. The sequence goes on from VZTE01002477.1 coordinate 480,538, forward strand.
AAGGATCTATTTTATCTGCTATCTGCCATCTACAGTTTTCATTTGAAGCCTCCTAACTCCATTGTAAGGAACAGAAAACAACTGGCTTCTCTCCATCCCTTCCTTCCCCCTCACAATCTTGAGGACCTTTCTCACGCTTTGGTTATCAGTTTGTCAAATCTTAGCCTCAGCTTATTTGGTTCCTCCTCACGCAGCTGCAGTTCTATTGCTTCGCTTGCTATTTTTGCCTTTTTCCAAACCTTTCCCAAAACAGCTCGCTCTGGGGAGCATGGTGACACTGGAAAGTCCCAGGTTGCAAACAGCAGGAGACACATACAATGGATTTATAGGCCTCGGGCATATACAGAAGACGACATTGAGGTCTCGGTGACCAGACTGGAGCAGTACTGACTGCTAAGCTGAGGGATCAACAGACAGCTTTGGGATGCTGTGTCTGCTTGTTTGCACCAGGAGGATCACTCTCAGGAAGGAGCTCCTGATGGACCTCCTGAACTGGTCCTAAAGCTGTATCTGCTCACCTATGCGATATGGCCAAACCCCATTAAACTGCCTGTCCCTCTGGGGCCAGAGTGGAACCTGTCCAAATCCACCCCTAAAGGATTCTGAGTATGATATAGTTGGGGTTCAAAAGTCATCCCTCTCCTGGAAGTGAGAGGAGTGGAATCTGTTACTAAGGTTTTCCATGGCTTGCCTACACATCTCCCACTCTCCTTCAATCAGTGAAGCTCTCTTTGTTTGGACCCATCGTTTTCTGGCATATGAATGGAGGAACAGCAATTGCCAGAGGTGCTAAAGCACTGCAATTTAGCTCTAGGTTGCTGGGCAGCAGTTTAAACTACTGTAATTTCAGGAGACCCATAGAGGAACCCTTCCCTAATTGAGCCTTTTTGCTTCAGTCAGTCAGAGAGGCTGAATGAGAACAATGAGTCACTATAGGAAACATCAATATGAGAAGTCACTGGTAAGGAACAGGACCCAGCTCAAACTGCCCACAAACTTCTTGCAAATTTCAGTTCAGCTGCATCATTTCATAAAACCAACCTCCTCTGAAATATTTTTTGAGAGTTGCTGTTTGGGTTTTTTTTTTTTAAGAAAAAGAAAAAAGGTAAGGGCACGCACAAGAAAACGAGCAACAGCAATCCTGTTCTCTTAACTTGCACAGTATTTTCTGGTTGAGAATTGAGACATGGGAAAGGAAGTCAAAGACGATGAAGTCACGGCTCCTCACCTGGACTTATGGTCAGAGCAGCCCATGAGGGTGCCCAGAGAGGTGACTTTGGAGCAGGGCTTTGTCTCACCACCCACGCCCTCCACCCTAATAATGCTTTTGCTTTGAGTCTGTGTGAGCAGAGGGGAGTAGGATGTGTGCCTGGGAGTAGGATGTAAGCTCATACCTCAGCCAGTACCACTTGTCCTTTCTCACTAAGGCAGCCCTGTTTCCTTAGACTCCCCTCCCAGCTCTGAACCCAGTTATTTCTTCCTGTCCCAGCTTCTGAAAACATTAACTAAAAGCGTCTGGGGCCAGTCCATCCTAGTTTGCAGGTGAATGTCTTTTCAGTATTCATCAAGCTTCATTCTCTGGTGCTTGGTGACAATTTTATCTTCCTCTGGGGAAACAAAAGAAGGAGAGATGATGTTGCTGTAAAGAGATGCTAATCGCACTATGGGGATCTCCTGAAGAATTCGCAGAGCTCTTTGTTGCAGGATGCCGGGTCTCCTTGTCCTCGGCTCTTTGTTTCCTCTCTGATTTCTGTAACGCGATGTGTGGGCAGGAAGAGAGGGTAGAATTTATAAAGATATTGAAGGGCACGGGAAGGGCATTACTTAATATTGCATCGCAGAGATTGCTACAAGCTGTTTTGAATTGGGTCTGTCTTTTTATTGCACATGTGCAGTGCCTAGCTGACAGGGACAGGGATCTGCCCTCACCCCGCATCAGTGGGGTGACTACTTTCTTCCCTGCTATGATTTTTGGTTCCTTTCTGGCTTACCAAGAGCTGAAAATGGATCACCATCCATACATATGCATTTCTTCTTCTGGAGTTTGAGCAGAGCTCGAGGAGTCTCTGGAGGAACACGTGGAGCCAGGTGTGGAAGGAAGATGCTTCTGGATGGGATTAACAGCGACTGGTAGCTTCAAGTGACAGTGTTTTTTGCAACACTGCCAGCAGCAAACTCCACCTCCTAATGGCAAAACCCAGGGGACATATCCTCCTCCTCCAGTGCAGCCCAAGGGCAGCTGTTTGCAGTCTGTACATACGTCCAAGATCTGCCTCTGTGCTCTCAAATACAGCCTGAGAACCAGGTCACCTTCTGTCTGGGTCCTGGCTGCCGAGGACAACGACCAGCTGGGCTGTAGGTTGCTGGTTGAAATCAGCAGTGCCTTTGAGGGCTGCTCTGCTATGTCCATCAGCAGTGACTTCTTTGGACCCTCCATCATCCCTGCGGGTGAAGCTACACATACCCAGACTTGCCTTGCAAGTTGTACCCGATGCCTGAGGAATACATCTGACCTCTTAACCAGCCTAGCATGTCCTGACAGTGCCAGCTGCCCACAAAGCCTTTTGGCTCTGCATGCCACATCCCAATGCATGCCCTGGGCTCTGTGGACTGGCAGCTTCGATGCCTTCGAAGTGTTAACTTCCCTCCAGATACTCTTCCCTGAGTGAAGTGACTTGAAACAGGGGCCAGCATACAGCAACACAGAACAGACTGGAGCAAACCATATGCTTCTGCACAAGAATAACAGCATCATTAAAATCCTGAACCAGGAACTCAAAGGAGCATTTGAAGAGTACATAGCAGCGGGTCCTGAATCCTAACTATCAGCTTCTCTTCCTCTCGAATCCTCTGTATGGGCTGAATGTGAAAGCAAAACGTGTACTCAGTCACAGCAACCCACTTCCTCCTCAAGTGACTCTCCAGGCATGTACTGACCTCAGGAGTGAGATGTAGCCTAAAAGAGCAGGGAAACAAACAGGTGAAACAATAGAGAGAAAATGAGTATGGGGGAGAGAGAGCAAGACAGACCCCAGTCACTGCTTAAACTTCGCTTATTTACAGCTGCAGCATACATATGAAGATCTATAGCACTTACACCCAAATAAATCCTCCCCTGGAGACAGGTGGCAGATATCCCCCTCCATTATTTACAGCCACTTCTCAGTGAAAACTGCAAGCTGTAAAATGCCCATACAGTGTTGGAGAGATTTATAGTCCTCCTGTATTTCACACACTGCCTTGCCCCGCTGTGCTGCCTTTGGGGGAGACATGGCAAATGGACTCCAAGGTGTTTGACAAAGATGAAGACTCATTTATTACTTGATGCTTTGGAGAGAAATATTTCTACGCAGCAGCCTGCATGGGTGGCAAAGGTTAATCCTCTCCTCTCCTGTCAATTCAGCTTTTCATGGGTGAGGGGAAAGCCCATTGATGTGTTGGCAAGGAAAGGAGCGAGGAAGGGGAGCAGCAGCGGTGACCCGTATCACCCTGCGTCCTTTAGCAGGGCCAGGGGAGACTGGGGACTTCGCTCTGTCGCTGACCCTTCACCCAACCAAGTTTGATCTCAGCTTTTTCTTTCACAGATCTTGGTCCTACAGGAAGGGGACTGATGTCTTCACTTCTCTGCAGCAGATGAGATTTCCTGAATCCTGCTGTTAGGGGAGACTTTTGGCTTGCAGGTCAAAAGCATCCATGACAACCAGCAACCTGAAATCCAATTGTGACATGCCTGACTCCCCCTGGCACAGTGGGGCATAGGACCACAAGGACTTTTGGCAAATCGAGCTTCAGTGTGGGCTTCAGAGTGTCTTCTCTAAGGTTGGGACTCCACAAATACATCCCCTTGTCCTTCTCTGCTGGCAGTGCCAACAGTACTGCTCTCTCATCTCCAAAGGTGATCCCTGAGAGTGGGATTGAGGCAAAGAGCCAGCGTGGTGCCGGCAGGCTGCTAGCACGCTGCCTGCTCTGGATATAGACAAAGAGCTTCAGTCTCCCCAGGGCTGTTGATAGAACGTTTTCCAGCAGCACTAAATTCTTGCAAAAAACTTGAACATGAAAACATAAAAATAAAAACACGGTGTAAAAAACACACAATAAAAATATAACACCAAATACATCACTTAACTAAAACCACTTACCCAGTGGCTTTGATGTTAGTGCATTGTCTATAACAACGTGGCATTCCAGCTGAATACTAACCGGCTGCGGAGCCCAAGCCCAGCCTTGTTCCAGAGGTTTCTGGTTTTACTACCCTGATTTCTGCAGTCAGTCTTCCTCTCCTGGGGTTTATTAGGTCTCGTCCCCTGCCATGATCAACTAAGAGCTGTTTTCACTTTCTCTCCCCAGTGTTAATTAAAGCTGGGGTGGAGTAACCCACAGAAGACTTCTCAGAGGAGGAAGAGGAAAACTGAGCCCAGCACGATGGCAGGGTTTGATCGGTGGAGAGCTGTGTTAACAAGAGCCCTATGGATGTGAGTGGGATGAACAGTCGGTGGGGAAGGCAGGAACAGATGGTACCCAGCTATGTGCAGCATGGTTCCCGGCATCTGCAGGATATGCAAAAGCTCCTGCTCACTGCACAGGCTGCCTTGTGCCTAATGACAGCACCAGCCACAGCCTCTGCAGAGCCACCCTGACCTGGTCCCTTACATGCAGCATGGAGACAGCCCAGAGGGGATCTCTCCTGCTCCAGCTTTTGCATGCTGCTAGCATGGACTCAGCCATAAATTACTGACCTCTCTTTGATGACAAGTTTTAGGGGAGTTCCTGTGTAGACCTGCTACAAGAGTGGCAGCTCTGTGCAGATATTCAACACCCAGCTGCAGGTTAAAGGCTGAGTGAAAGCCTGGCAGGAAGCAAGACAGAAGGGGAGTCTCCATCTGGGGACTGTTTTGAGCTGTGACACCTGGAGGCACAACTTCTGTTTCATACTGGAAGAGGTACCAGTTGCTCCAAAAGATTCTGGTCGCTTTGTTGATGGAGCACCTGGATTTCAGTCTCACCTACTGTGGTCTCTTGCTGACTGCTGCCAGCCAAAGGGTGAGGGAAGGGGGTGAGGATGTCCCCTGTATGGGTTGTCCCCTGTATGGGTTGGTCAAGTCCCTGCACTGTAGGTGCAGTCAAGGGGAAGGAACTGAGACAGGAGACAAACTGGAGGGCTTAACCCTGGAGGCTTTTACTGCAGACAATTTGTAGACCCTGTTTCAGCTACAGTTAATAAAGCCACTGCCACAGGGTGATGGCCCTGGATGGCCCTGCCTCAGCTTACATTGCAATTGCCAAACAGACAGCTGGGGACAGCTTCCATCCAGAGCCTGTAAATCCACACCCTGAGCTGCTCCAGCCACATTCTGTCCTTGGATTTCAACAGGTGGAGTCATGTGGAGCGAAGTGATCCAAGTTTTCCATTCCTGCAAGGTCACAGTGACCACTCTCTCTTCAAAGGAAAGCATCCCATCTGTTCATGGCTGCTTCATGCTGCAGAAGGCAGGTGGTCCCTCTTCTGTCCCTGGCTTAGCTAACATTTACTTGCATGCTCAACCTTCTTCCAAAACACATTTTTGTTCTCTAAGATAAATCCTGAGACAAGCATCAAGCAAATCTGTTGCTATGCTCTGTGGCTGGGCTACAGCTCCCTGGACCTTCTCCCTGAGCCACTTCCCTGTTGCTGGAAGGAGCACATGTCCTTCTCTTCTTCAGCCTCCTACCCTTTTCCTGCCTTGGTACAGGCAGTGGTGCTAGGCTGGGGCCCATGGGTAGCAGTCAGAGGTGGTCCTGCTGTCTTTAATCATATGGCAGAGGTTAAGAGCAAGGTTGTGGCTGTGACACGTGCTGGCAGCAGTGTGGCCTCTTCCTGGCTCTCTGAGTTTGGATGCCTAACATGGACAGACAGTGGGAAGAAGGTGGCATTGCTGAGGCAAAGAATTTCTGTTCTGAGTCAGTGGAGAAAGTGTCCAACTTGACCTAAAGGGAGAAAGGAAGGTAAGAAGCAGCTGAGGAGACTAAATATTACCAACAATCTTGAGAGTCTGCCCTTGTTTAATTTTTTTGGCAACATATTCATCATTGCAAGATGGTATGGAGGCTTGCTTTAACCTAGCTCTTGGCCTTAAGTGACCCAACCTGCAGCAAGGTTCTCTCCCACATTACTACACAGCATGCTTGAAAAGCTGTGCAAAATCCTTTTGTTTCTCCAGGCATCCTGAACTGTCTGGTGATTTTGCTGCTCAACAGCAAGGGATATGATGGGTTATCAGGAGGAGGAGAAATGTCTCCTAGTGACGAGTGATGAGTAGGGAAATTAATGAGTCTACTCACCTTCTAGCTGGCTTCAAGGACTAGGAGAGAGAGACCCTAAGAGCCTCCTATCAAGGGTATAATGTTGCCTGTCTGTCCCTCTCACCCAGCCCCAGATCCAGCTCTGCTTCCCTTAGCATCTCCTGGACTTGCAGTCCCACTCCACAGCCCCTGTCCCTCCCACACCTGTGGAACATCAAGATGAACACCTCCCCTCTGCTCTCTCATGCTTCCTGCTCCCATCAGAAGTCCCAGAGAAGCATGATGCTCTGTGGGGGGCTCCAGCTTGTCTTGTCATGCACTGTGTGCTGTGTCGTGCGTTGGAAGCACTCCCTAGTTTTAATTAAGGCTTTGAGGACCCAAGTCAGTCAGAAAGAAGAGAAAATGCTAAGAGCAGCTAATTTCTTAAGCTGCCCTCTGGCACCTTTTGAAACTTACCTCATGTAGCAAATTAAAAATGCTAATAGATGGCCAATAAAAAAAAAAACCCAGAACCCTTTCTTCTCTGTAATTTTAGTGAGCTGAGTGGTTCTGTGCATCAATTAGTGGTGGGAAATGAGATTTTCTCCACTGGGGAAGGGCCGGGGCAAACACACAAACTGGTAGGCTGGCTTCTGAAAGGGTTCACTTCCCTGAATGTCTTCAGCAAAGGCACATGGGGCCATGCTGAGCTGCCCCTCTCACTTTTATGACTCTTTCAGACTTGTTACTCCTCGTTGCCTTTTGTCTCAAGGCAGACTGTAAGTCTGGACACTCAGATGGAGCAAGCACCGCCCCTTGTTTTTCAGAAGGCTTGATCTCATCTGAGTACTGTTTTTATAGCAGTAATTAATATGAAATTACAGCAGGCACTACCCTTGTTCTGCCTGAAGTTGTCTTTGCAGAGATGCTATCTATTGCAACCCCAGCTACTTGGCCAGCAGCACCCATGGCTGCAGCAATCTCAGCTTGTGCTCAGCTGGGATCACAGCAGCTTGAAGGGTTTAGAGAGCAAATGGTCACAGAAGGCCTTGCAGATCCTAGGGACAAGACGTGGGAAAACCTGCCTTCTCCCCCATCCACCCTCTGTCACTGCAGGGTTGCATATTGAAAATATATATACCTTTGTTTCTTCCAGTCAGAGGTTTAAGTACCAGGCTCCTGCTAGCCAAACAAGCACTCTACCAGCCAAGAGTTTTGGAGGAAGGATGGATACTGATGAATACTGAATAGTTTACCCAGAGCAGGACAGCGACCAGAATTGAAATGGTAGTGGACACCAGCTGAAAACCCTGTCTCACGTATGTCTGCACGGGACACAAGTGAATCAGAGGAGAGACAGAACTAGGGTTTGCAGTCAGTAGAGTGCCCAAACACCAGGATGACTGAGAAACACACGAAAAAGTCTGCAGTGCTTCAGATCATCCATGCTATGCATCCATACTCTATGATTGCTCCTGGGGCAAAAAGGGGGACTTCGGCCTGGAGAAGAAAAGGCTGCAGGGAGACCTTAGAGCACCTTAAACAGGCTGCAAGAGAGCTGGAGAGGGACTGTTCACAAGGGCATGTAGTGATAGGACAAGGGGGAATGTCTTTAAACTGACCAAGGACAGGTTTAAATTGTATATTAGGAAGAAATTCCTTACTGTGAGATAGTGAGACACTGGCACAAGTTGCCCTGAGAAGTCATGGATACCCCATCCCTGGAAATGTTAAAAGCCAGGCTGGATGGGGCTTTGAGCAACCTGAATCAGTGGAAGATGTCCCTACCCATGGCAGGGGGTTGGAACAAGATGATCTTTAATGTTCCTACCAGTCCAAACCATTCTGTGACTCTATGACCATGCTATTTCTACTGAACAGCATGAGCTTATTCCCTTCTTGCACCGATCTTTACACCCTTTCATTGTCATCTCCCATTTGTCTCATGCCAGAAACACCTACCTGTAATGAACATTTTTGAGGCCTTGGCACAACACAAGCACTCAGTTAAATATACAGTCCCAGCCTATTGATTTTACGGGTCAGCTGGAACACCTGGGAGGTAAAAAGTCCAGGGAGCCCGAAGGAGGTCATGGACAGCATCACTGCCACACAATTTGGCCTATATCCAGTGGCTCTGCGCTTAAAAGCTTTCAGCCAACTAAAAGCAGTCTTGGAGCACCAGGAAGGTCTGAATAATAACTCTTGAGCATGGTTAATGAAACTTCTGGGTTTGACGTATTTCAGCCACATCGTATGTCCCTTCTCCTTCTACCCTCCCATTGCTGCAGTGGAGCAGACAGGAAGGAGTGAGAAAATTGCAAGCGGAAGCTTCTACTTTCCTTTTGAAATTGTCTTGACTTTTGAGTCCCTTGAGGGCCACACGAGTTTGTTGCACAGCAGGCGCAGCCAAATGAACATTGACACCTTCGTAATTGCACTGGGCAAGGAGAGCTTGGTGAGAGCAGAGGGGGAAGAGGAAGGCAGATTCTCAGGGCTCCATGACCTCGTCCTTCCACTGTCACAGCAGAAGCACAGGGAGCAGGGAGATAAGGCATCACTGGGGAAGGAGAGGAGCAGTTTCCAAGCAGGGTTTTGAGCTCAGCTTTCACACACCAGGTGCTTCATGGGGTTCCAAGGCTATTGTGGTCAGGGAGCTTCTCTGCATGGGTGGGAAGACAAGCTGTTCCTTCTGTGGGGCAGAGTTAACAGAAGGGCCCCAGTCGGGTGCAGGCAGCTTCTCAGTCGCCAGTCCCCAGGATACAGTGAAGGAAAGGATGAAGCTGTACGGATTTGGGGTGTTGAATGTTTCTTCTCCTCATGGCCAAAAGACAGGACCAACTCCTCTGCACTTGAAAACCCCACACGTTCAGTGCAGCAGAGCAAACACAGCCCGAGGACAGGTGTCCATGGGAACAAGGCCAGCTTCCAGTGCTGGGGTGATGCCACAGAGGATTCTCTCACTGTTTTTTGCAGGTCTGTGGCAAACATGCTTCAGCACCACCTCTAGCTCCTTTACACTCACAGGCACACAGCAAAGAAAGAAGGGCAGGTCCATAGCTCCAGCTGTGCTCAGTAGAACAGAGAGAGAGAAAACCAGCACAAGTTTGCAGGACCTTGGTGTCTAAATGTCAGCAAATTGGAACTTGATGGTGATGGCATTTACCAGCACTGAGGAGCAGTTTCACGTGCAGTTTTTCGGTGGATGGTTGGAAATTTTCTAAAAACAGTGTCATTATGGTTTTTCTCGAAGGTTCACCTTCACTTGTGGTGGGACAGTGTACAGGCTTTGTGTGTCTAAATACTTGCCATATTTCAGGCCACTTACAGGTAGAAACTGTCTCAGGAGAGGTTGATTTTTATTTCTAGAGGTTCAGCTTTTCTTCTGCCACTTCTCTAATTCCTACATGACAACAGAGGTGTTGCAGCCACTAGGACCATTTTGCCTAAGTAGGACAAGTTTCTATGGTGCTGATCATACTTTCCCTTTCCTGTGCTGCAGGTCACTGTCTGAAACCTGTTGGGGAGTCTAAGTCTCTCCATGATTCCCCAGTGGGAGGTGGTTGCACTGTAAGCTAGCTGGGCTATCAGCAGATGCAGCTGAGACTTGTAGGACCAGGGGCCATGAAGGAGAAGACCCTGCTGTCCTAAGCAGTGTCCACAGGGAGTTAGAACAAAGATATCCAGGGCTATAAGCTCTTTATCTTACACAAACATTAAATTCAATTTAATACAAAGGGGGGAAAATGAGATTTATATCTTCCAGATTCTGCCGGTCTGGGACACAAACTTAATTAGAAAGACTGAAATGTCATCGTCTCCTGGAGGAGGGTGAGCATCTTTTTCCAAACTCTGAGCATCTTTGTTGGATGCACTCACTGGCCAAATAAATGTGATCTGCTATTTCTTAAATGGCAATGTCTCATTGCAAAGACTGGGGAAATGACCCTGTGGAAAAAGAACAAACCTCTGCTCATTCTCTAGTCCATTTAAGGAAAATTATTAACCTGGCCTATCCTTACCTAGATTGTGCATGCTGTAAAGGGGATCCTGGACCTGGCTGTGGTTTTGCAGCCATGGGGAGAGCTGGAGGCACAGCTTCTCCTGACTGTGCAGCCCCCAGCTGTGCAGCAGCTGCAGGCAGGGCAGAGAGCATATGGAGGAACACAGGTCTGTGCCCCTTGGTGCCTGCCTCAGCTGTGCAAAGCATGAGCTGAGCAGAGCTGCAGTGTCAAATGATGAGCTTGTACTACTGGAGGCTGACATCTCCAAAGGGCCTGTGAGTTTTGCAAGTGACCATTTAATCTGGCAGGCGATGAGCAGTCTGACCTCGACAACTTCCTAGTGGAGTAAGTGGTACCCACACTTGCAGGACATTAGGGCTGTGGTTCCCAGATCAGGACCTGGCATCCATGGCATAAAAAGGAAGTCACAGAAGACGACCTGTGGTTGTTCTTGGGAACTGTAGTACTCAACATTTCTTCCTCAGTGGTACAAAGAGCCTTAAAACATCTTCCCTCTGCCATGGGATTAAAGCCAAGGTCAGACTGTTCCCATGGAACAGCCAGGTCATGGAGACATGTTTGTGCAGTGTTTTGTGTTTTCCATTCCAGCTCTGCTCTGTTCACTGCAGCATCTTTTGCAGCTCAGGGAGGATGTGTGCAGGACGGAAAATCAGGAGGATGGGGAGTGTGAGATGGAGAGCAGAGATAGGGTGGAAAGCAATGTCCAGGATAGGTGGAGCATGCATTAGGAGACTGGAGGATGGAAACAGCCCTGGAACTGAAAACTTGATTTAAGAATAAGAGTTTTGAAGGAGAGATGGAGATAGAGATGATGGAGAGGAAGAAGGAGAAGGAGAGAGGGGCTAGATGGATCTGTAGGATAGCCTCCAGATCTTTGTGGCAGTTTACTTTGCCTAAGGCATCCTCCTGTGAGTCAAAATATTTGGAGGCACGTGTATGGGGAATAATCAGGCAGTGGTGATGGGAAATAGAGAATAAGACAGTTCTTCTTCAGCAGTATTTGCTCCTGCCTGAGAGGGAGGGAGAGATTGGATTGCTTCACCATGGTGTGGCAAGGCAGAGCCTGTAAGCTGCTGGCTTCCACCCGTGGTCCAGCTGTGCCAGAGCTTTGCAGGGCTGACCCTAGTGTGCTCTTGGGACAGACAGTTGGATCTGCAAGGGCAACCCTTGAGTGTGTTTGGAGCCCCAGGTTATTCACACCCTACCCCCAGGACTGCTAAACAGCCACCCAGTGAATCCCAGGGCAGTGGCAGAAGGCTGGGCCAGGGATGGTTGTGCAGTATCTTCCACATGATGTTTTCTGAAGGAATTGTGGGATAAATGGAGGCAAATTCAGACTGAACCACCTTGACCTGACTCCTCTCCAGGCTGCTCTTGGACACATCATTAGAGAAGACAGATCTCAATCTGCCTTGATGACAATCCAATGCCCAAGACCTGGTCTCTGGTCAGTTTGGAAAGCAGGCGATCACAGGTCTGTGCCAAAGCAAGAACACAGTCTAGGCATGGACATGGGACAGGAAGGCCTTTCCAGGGAGATATCAAGCTGAACAACACAGACAAGCTGCTTCTAAGGAAGGATGAGGAGTACCTTGAGTGTTGTGACCTAACTAGGATGGGTCCTGTGCCCTACAGCAATGGTCTCTCTGCCCCAGTACGGCCCACAAAGCACACGTTCCTTTCAGCTGAACCCCATTAAACCATCAATTTCTCAGTTTCCCCTCAATTACAGAGATCAATGACCCCTTAACTCTGCTTTCCTCCATACATTTCCTGCTTCTTCCAAATGTGGAGCAGTTAATTGCTGTTCACTGCTCATCCTAATGTTTCCTCCCTTGCTCACTTTCTCTTGCTGCTGTAATTTACTGACATTTCCTAAGCACGTTTAGGCTATGTTGGCAGCTGGATTCTGTGATAAGATTTTTTGACATCTAGTGATTTTTGGTCGATAACGTTTCTATCCCATAATGAACGGAGGAGGGGAACAGCGAGGGAAAGTGCAGACAAGGAGTGATCTTCAACAGTTAGGAGATGAGATCATTATCTCTTGGAAATATGGGAGAGGCAGAAGTGAAAGCGGAGAGGGGATGCAGTCATCACAGCTGAGAACAACCTCATAATCACCTTCCACAGGGCAGGCACTGCTTGGTACAAACACAGGTGTCCCAGGGTACTCTCTGCTTCCCCAGCTCCAACCTTGGGATCTCTCAGAGAGGGAGTCCCATCACAGATCTGATTGCAGGGGATGTGGCCAGGGAGGGGGAAGCGCAGGCCTTGCTTTCACTCCATCTGGAGTTATTGCTGCTGGCTCTGCCCATGTGTTCCTGAGGGCTGCTGGGCAGCCAGCACACTGCTGGGGTCTCCAGAGCCGTGGGATCACATCTCTGTCTTTCTTCCTCTTTCTGCTGATCTAAGACCATGCTTGCACTTACAGAGCTGTGCCTGCAAAGTCCAGCCTTACTGGTGAGCTCAGTGAAGGCTGAAGAAACAGGGTGCAAAGCTCCTGGTTTCTGGGAAACATCTGAAGAAATCAAGGCTGCTAAAAGTCAGGATTTGTGTCCTTGGATTGTCAAGACCCAGCTGTGTTTTATCTGAGCTGGTAAGGCTTCAGAGTCCTCTGCTGTCACAAAGCCACAGAATCACAGAATTGTAGAAGAGTTTGGGTTGAAAAGAACCTTTCAAAGGCCATCTAGCCCCACTGCCCAGCAGTGAGCAGGTTGCTCAGGACGCTGTCCAGCCTGACCTCCAATTTTTCCAGGGATGGGGCATCTACCACCTCTCTGGGAAACCTGGGACCCTGTTCTACCACTGTCATAGTAAAAAAACTTCTTTCCCATACCTAATTTAAATCAACCCTTCTTCAGTTTAAAACCATTGAAACCATTATCCCTTGTCCTTTCATACTGTTTGAGGTGGGCTTGCTGCGTGGGGTTTGGCTTGGCTTAGGCCTCTGTTTAAAAACATGTTGAATGCTCCAAGATACAAATGCTGTCTCTGGTGAAGGGTCCCAGGAATTTCACACAAATATTGTTGTGTGGGCTGGCACCATGCAGGAGGGGTTGTGTCCTGGCCGTGACACAGGCACTCTGTGTGGATTCGGCATAAGGACTGTCTTAGCCTTTCTTTTGTCTCCCAGGCTGCAAAGGGATGATGCTTCCTAGTCAGGAAGCTCCTCTGGGCAAGAGCTGCCTGTTCCCCGGCTGCCTGTCAGGATGTAGTTTTCTCCTGAGCTCCCAGGCTTTCACTTTTCAGCAGATAAAAGTGATTTTGTGACCTTGAGCTTGCGGTGTGAGCCTTGTGCTGCTCTGTGAGCCTGACTGGGCACTGATCTTTGCCCTCAGCACCGTGGGGTGGAACTCCAGCAGTAACCTGGACTGGCTCACCTGGACCTCGACATGCTTACCTGGAGGCATGGGACATGAGACAACACGCTGCTGCTAACTCCATGCCCAGTCAGATCTTCAGCTGGAACGGATCAGCTGAGACCACAGCATGCAGGGATTCACCAGGCAGCCAGGCATCTGTCTGTCTCTGACTAAAGGCATTTCACCCTTTTGCAGTCACAAAATTGGAGGTGGAGTTAGTGAACAGAGAACTGCTTGCTGCTGGAGAAGTCCCAGAGCAGCAGATTGCTGCCAGAAGGGATGATTTGCTGGGGAAGCACTACTACAGGCTTGTCCTGCTGTTTTTGTTTGAGGTGGACGCTCCTGGCTGCTGTCAGGGACTTCTGGTGAGCCTCAGTATGGTCATCCTTATCACCCACCCTGTGGCAGCGCCTCTGTCTCTCCTGGCTGCAGAGAGGGCTGAAAGCAATGGGACATCTTGTTAAGGAGCCACATTGTGAAATGTAGATGGGGTAAGGCTAAACCTGAGTTTGTTTTACTGCCTGCCACTCTTCTCATCCCTGGAGTCTAAAGGGTGCTTAGCTCTGCTTCTGCCCGTGCCCAGCCCAACCCAAATTTATACCAAAGGTTATAAGGACAGCCAGTGAGGGGCAGAACCACGCTCCTCCTCCCAAATCTGCCCTCTGCCACTTCCCACTAGTGAAAATTTTGGAGAGAAACACAAGAGACAAGGCGCATATGGCTATAGCCTCCCCACTCCCACACCTCTCAAGATGGTATCTTTGCCCTTAATAGCTCTTGATGGGATTTTTTTTTTCTTTTACTCATATTGCTCAGTTGCTTTTGGAAACAGATGAAACTCTTGTCATCTACAAGATCTGCTGGCAAGAAGCTCCACAATTTGAACACAAATTGGGGGGGCGGGGTAGTTGGTGTGAGGATGGGTGGCAGGAAAGCATCTTTTTGTGTTCATTTTAAGCCCATTGCCTGGTGAATTCCCTGAATGCTTCTTCACCCTTGTGTTGCAAGCAACAGCAAAAAGGAATACTTCATTTTCCACCTTCTTTTAACCTGTCAGGTTACTCCCAACATCTCCATTCAGCTTTTTCTCTGAGCTGCAGAATCCTAAGTGATTTAGTCACTTTGTGTCCAGAGCTGTTGTATGCCTCTGATAAGACCTGTCACCTTTCCTTTCCTCTGCTGTTTCCAGCTCTGTTTCTTGTCTAAGACAGAAGTCAAGGCTGCATCCAAGACGCAGCTTCACCATGGTCTGTGTGGTCACGCAGGTGCCTTCTCCATTCCTCCCCCAACAAGGCACAACTTTGTGCTTGCTTCTTTGTCTGCTGGTGTACAGGAGGCTGAGACTTCTGTAAAGCTGTCCACGCCAAACCCCCTTTCAGGAGGCTAATAGCTCGGTGCCTGTTGGATACAGCTGTGTGAGATTTTTTGGTTTTTTTCCCCAGGTGCATCACTTTGCATTTGCGGGAGTCGCAGGGAGCCACCAGAGCTACAGGCTACTCACTGCAACCACCGTAACTGATTTGAGTCACGGTGTAAGCAATAAACTAATTCAGCACAGGGTTCCTGCACCCCAAATGAGGCAGGGCAAGGTGGGGCAGGGCTTGCTTTAGGCCGTTAAAATATTAATGTGTCTGCTGGTTCCTGACCTGGTTTTTAAGGATGTCTGAAGACACTCTCCTCAGCCCTGCTGCTGTCTCTCCCGGAAGACACAAAGCCTCTGCTTCCTAAGCACACCCTTTCTTCTTCTTCTTCCACCCACTGCTCTTAATTTGGTCCCTCATTTATTGGATCAAGGAAAGAGGAACATCCCCTATGTTCTTACCAATCCATCCAGATAAAACTAATGGGATTTCAGGCTGACAGGACTCAGAAAAGACATTTTATCTGACAGAGAAACGTAACCACATGCCTCAGACTAATGGAGAATTACCTGTTGAGAGCCAGAAATAAAGGAGAGTAGCTGCCGGATGCTCTGTTTGGTTGTTAATATCATCCAACTTTTAAAACTCCTTAGTTATCAGATTTTGCAGATCAGCTTAAAAAAGAATTGCAAGATCTAAAAAACGGGAAGCATTTGCTCTTTGCTATATTAGGAATGCATCGCCCAGCTTTTCTCTGCAACTATGACAGCAAAGACTATGCTCCAGAAACTGAAAAAAACCAAGCTGAAATTCCCTGGAAATAGCCCATTTCCGCCACAGGGAAGGGCATAAAAAAATTAACCCCACCAAATAAAATCCTTAAATGTGAACTGTGGATTGTCTTTTCATCTCTACAGTTATCAGGATAACAAGGACAGAGGGAAGTAACACCTGAGGAAGGATTTCCTTGGAGATGCTTGTGGTGAGGGTGCCCCAGGAATGGGACGTCTGATTTTTTTGTCCTCCTCAGATGGGAAAAGGAGCTCAAAGACACTTCTTCACAGTCCTCCCAGCAGAGGGAACTATCGGTCCTTGCTGGAGGCAGGTCACTTGGAAGCTGGGAGGTTTTGCAGAGCTTCAGAACAGGCGTGCAGGGGTAGCTGCAGTCTGTACGGGGGCCACAGGCTGCAGCTGCTTCATGTGCTGAGGTGGCAGGAGATGTTTGCAAGCTCACAGGGCTGCTCCATCCTCTGAATCACAGTCCATGCAGCAAAGGCCAAGCCCAGCCTGGTCTTGGGCAGGGTTATGGTAACTCCTGCTGCCTCCCTTATTCACCTCCTGCAACAAGATGGTTCTGTTCTTCTCCCTACACTCACATTCCTGTAGAAAAGCAAGGGAAAATGGATGCTCTATCTCTCTCCTACCACAGCCCCTGTCTGTACAAACCCTGCCCGGATTTGCCATCCAGTGCCCAAATCCCATGTTAACTCTGTTTACCTCCCAGCACCCAAGGGGCATCATAAGCTGCTGGACTGCTGCACCTATAACATAGCCTCATTTTTATTTAAGAGGCACCATAAAAGTGCTGAAAGCAAAAATCAACCAAGTAAATCCCAAAATCTATAACGGAAAAGCCGTATCTAAGGCAGTAAAGTAAAAAACCACCATTTTTGCTGTTGCCGGAGTACTTTATTTCTGCCTCTTCCCACCTGTGCTGTCTGTACTGACACTCAAACTCACCATTTTTCATAGGTCCCCACATCTCATTTAATCTAGGATGTAGGTGCACAGAGGGGGTAAATTAAAGTTAACCCAGATTAACCACGGATTTCCTTTTCCCCAGCTTTTGCCAGCTTGACCTGAGGAATGTTACTTCCAGAGCAGTGTTTATGTGGCGCTGCTGTGGCTGTAGGAGCAGCTGGGCACACACACAGAGGCTGTGGCCATACTTCTGATGCAGGCAGTGGGTCTGCAGGGAAGTGAGGGACTCCCAAGGAGCAGATCACACAGGCACGTGAGAATGCTCGGTGCAATTCAAGCACAAGCAAATGGCTAATGAGTGGAGGAAGCTGGTGTTTTATTGTGCAGTATAATAGGATAGCACAGCGAAACACAATAAAAGGCAGACAGCCATATCCCCGCAACATCAAGCTGGCTGGGCTTTGGAGCACTTGGGGTCTATTACACGAAACTCCGTGGCCTGGGGAAGGCAGAGGATTTCTGCTCCATTTGCTGACATTAAGCAGGGCTGCTGCTAGCGTAGGTTCACCCCATTACAGCCACCTGGCAGGCTCTCCTGTGAGTTGTCTCTCCCTAAGATATCCCTGGAGTTATCTCAGGGTATCCTCACAGGAGGGCTGGATGCTCCTGTAGATGCCACAACAGCTAAACTCAGTCCTTCCCAGTCTGGCTGCCTGTTGAGGTTTTTTTTTGGAGCATGGCTTTCCTCTTGGCACTTTTGTTTTGTTTTTTAAGTCCCCAATTATAGTCCAGCCCCGGCAGCTCAAGGCTCCCCAGGTGGCTGATACAGCCCAGCCCTTGTGTTCTTCTGGGGCCATGTCTGATGGCTATGCTTGCTTTGACTTCTCACCAGCCTCTTTAGAAGATGAATGAGCCTTGTTAATCAGCAAGTGGCTCTAGGAGAGGACTGGGGGCTAACATACCTGCCCAGAACTAAGAAACTGGGTTGTCTTCTGTCCTCTGCTTTGATGTCTTGTAATGCATGTCACACCTTAGGGAGGAAGATTCAGAACTCTGCAATTAGGACTGATTTCTTAGCATTCATTAGGCACATATTATTCCTGAGCTGTAGAAGTCCTGGGCTTTTTCAGACTGTGCTATTCAGCATCCCCACGGGCAAAGCCTTTTCCTTGTTTCTATTCCCAGCCTCATGTTAGTCTTTCCCTGCTTCTGACCATTCCCTCTCAGATGCTGGTTTCTGGGCTGTACTCGGTTGCTGATGGTCCTTGACATCTCCATCAGAGATGCAGGAGAAGGTGAGTGCCGAGGTGCATATGAGCTGTCACAGCAGAGATGGCCTGTACTGGGGAATTTGGGTTTGTTCCACTGCAGAGACCTGTCCCTGGCTCCACAAGCAGTGCAGATGGGGTGCTCTGTCGGGGTAAACTTCACACCCCCAGGTAATTCATCCCATGCTGCTTCATCCCTCCGCCAGTCACCCTTTGTGCTGCAGAAGGGCCCCAGCCTGGGTAGCTGCTCCCAGCCTGGAAACCATCCTCCTGTTCCTCTTTGCCAGGATCCTCTAGACCTTTTCCAGCTTCATCTTGATGAAAGACGAGGAACAGAGCCACACCCTGTGCCCTAGGCAAAGGTGTAGTGGCTCTGTTCCACACCATAATGTGTGTGCCAGGCGTGGCAGATCCTTCCTAATAATTCCTGCCTCTTGCTTTGCAATTTCCATCACCACAATTCACCAGGCTGACATTCACACACAGGTGTCTGCTCCTCAATGATTTTTTACTGTGCAGCAATGCTTTGTTCAGAGCAAAGGAAAACCTAAGGAAGCCTTTTAACACAGGCTTTCTTCCACAGGCTGATGGAGCAGCGTGAATGACTCCTGACAAACACCTGCTGTATAATATACATAAGTACATGCTGCAGAGCCTGCCCTCTCTTCCTGCTATGCCTGCATTCCCCACAGCTGCGTTTCACCCATCACTGCTCCGGTCTGCCTGCACAAACCTTCCCAGCAGGACAGAGCTGGAAATCAGTGGATGTTGCTCCCGTGTTTTTTTTTCCCTCCCTGGGAAGTGGCGAGTCCTCTGCAGGGGTCAGTGCACGCGAGTGGGTGTGCTGGGAGGCAGTGACACGGGCACTGTGGGTCTCCCTGTAGGAAGGTGGCTCTCCATCAGGGCTTCTTGGAGCAAACAGTCCCACAGGGAAGCAAGAGACATGCCGAGAAGTCACCACTGCTCCGCAAGGCAGACATAGGAGCCCAGGGAAGAACGAGAGGGTAACTTCCCCTCCCCAATGCTGTCCCCAGCCACCCTTGTGGTAACATCTCACCCACTGCTACCCAGAGCCCATCTCTGCACCCCTGCCATGCCTTGAAATGTTGTCTTAGAGAAGCACAACTCCACATGTGACACCTGAAGGCAAATGGACTGATTTAAAATTATGAATCCCTGAAAAAACCCTCCTGATAGCATGTATGGAAGTGCATGGGAGGGTGGAGGCAGGGCTGTGGGAAGAGCCGTGTGGTGAGGTGAGCTGAGGCATTTGATTGCTGAAGTGTTGGGGGAGATGGCTGTCCAGAAGACCTGCAGTGAAAGGAGACAGGATACTTCGGGGATGAGGATGAGGGCAGCCCAGTTGTGCCCACAGAGGCAATGGCAACTAATAGGTTAATAAGGCAGAGACAAAGTCCTGCCTAAATATAACCACCGTGCTGCAGGGTGGTTAGGCCATGTCCCCAGCAGGTCATTCTGGTCCTGACCTGATCCAGTTGCAGTGACACGAATAGCCATCTGTGAGTTTTGGTGCGGAAAATATTACTAATTAAAATTAAAAAAAGGAAAGCAAAACATCTGTACTCGGCAGCATCTGTCATTCTTGCTTCTTCAGGGCATCGTGCTTGGAAACTTTAAAACAAGAGGGTATTTTTAGTTTGAAAAAAAAAAAATGAAAAGCATAATTTTAAAATTATATTAAAAAAAAATAAAACCAGCCCGACTTTCTTTTTTTCTCCCCATTGCTGCCTGTGCAGCCTGGAGAAGCCCTGTGAGGTCCTACCAAGGAGCTGAGCATGGGGAGGGAGTGGGTGTGCAGGAGGGTAGGGGTAGCAGTCCTACCCCTCCACATCGAGACCTGGCCTCTTTCTCCAAAAAGGAGAGCTGAGCAGGAATAAGGTCTGACGCCAGTGCTGCCTCTGCCCCTCAACCCGCTGAGGGTGTCACATGCATTAACAGCAGTGTTTGTTAATTGGGACGGGGCTGGGTGGAGACCAGGGTAAGAAAATTGGGCAACTTTAAGAAGTCTTCCCTGCTGGTATATTGGAAGAAAATAAATAAGAAATTGCCCATGGCAAGCCAGTGGGAGTCAATGTTAATTTAATTTAATTTGGTGAAAAAGAACCAGGGAAGGCAGAGAAGAAAGCAGCTGACAGCAAAAAAGGGGCAGGCATTCAGGTGGTGGATGCCCTAGCCAGGTAGTCACAGTCCCCATGACCCAAGTTCAGCCCCATGGTGCTCCCTTCTGGTCTGTCCCTCCATCTCCCCACCCCATGGACATCCCAGAGCCCGGTCCTCGGCCACCATCCAGCAGCACCCCTGTCTCAGACGTACCATGTACAGCCTCCAGCCTCCAGAGCTCTGGAAAACAGGAAACAGAAGCCAAACACTTGCTTAAGCATCATTCATCCCCACATATGGACCTGCCCTTGCCCTCCTCTCCCCTGCTCTATAGCCCTTGCTGCCTGCTGGCAGAAGCCCCATGCTTTGGGGGTGGAGGGTGACCCCAGAGACAACCCCAGAGCTGTTCTGCGGATCAGTTTGATTCCTGCAGCATCTGGGATGAGCTAGCTGGGAAATGGCAAGGCTTTTCTAAATGGCAACAGAATTGCTCGCAGTTTTTCTCATGAATATTTTCTAGATTTTTTGGATTTTTTGGGGTTTTCTTTTTTAGCTGGTGGCAAAATTACCCAAGGTCTTGTGTGGTTGCCTGCCTTAATCCTGAGAACTTTTCAGCTATTAATTGGAAACTTGAAAGACAGTGAATGAAGCTGAAATCCTCATCTGTCAGGCTGTGTCTGCAGTAAATATGGAGAGCCCAAGGGGGCAGGGCCACCAGGGGGGTCTGGGATGCTCTGTAACAGTGCTGAGTGCTGCAGGATGCTGGCCAAGGTCTCTGCATCATCGAGGCTGTCCTTCACCCCATAGATCACTCACTTCCAGTTTTGACCATGCTGGTGACACCAGCCTATGAGAGCAGGCTCATCACTTCTTGGCTGCTTCCAAGATTAAGGGCAGTCACCCATCCTCTCCACCCACAGCAAACTTAAAGCTAGGGAGATCCAGGCGGGAAGTGCCAGGATTTATTCAATGGCCAGACATAGCTTTGGCTGCCTTTCTTTAGTAGGCAGGCTCAAACCAAATAATTTCTAGGAGTAACATGTGAGGTACAACTGGTTTTCATATGTATTTAGGTTTCTCTATGTGGACTGTCATCTGAGTGGCACTTTGGAAACCTCAGGAGTTGTTCTCTTCCTGGGAGGAGACACCTTCATCTACTAATCACAGTGGAAAACATGGGGACCTGTTCAGGTATGTCCTATCCTCCTGTCCTCCCATCAGCAACACATCTCTGCCCTGTGTCCTGCTCACCACCTGTGCCACTGTCATCTTGGTAACTAACAGAAAGGGAGGGTGGTGCTCTGCAAGAAAAATGTGCTGTCTTGGGAGGGGGTATCTCAACCATTATTCCCCACAAAAGTCAAAAGAGAGACCTGCACCACCTTGATGCAAAATGGAGTTTGCCTCTCTAAAATCAGTGGGGAAATTAGGATAATAATTCCAGGCACGAGTTGTGGAGGGGCAGGGAGAAACTCAGGGCAATCTGTGACTCCGAGAGCCTTTGCACTTCCCAAACAGATGGCACTTGGCAGAGGCTGCTGTTGTGCTGCTCATCTTTGAAGCCTGGCTTGCTTTTCTGAGGGAAGACAACCCACGGAGGGGAAGTTGAAAATGCTCCCAGCCCCAAAATCTCCCTGTTATCAACCCACAGCACTGCCTAGAGCTTGGGGATGCAGGAATCATACAGCATTGTGGGCAGCAAGTGGTGGTTTGTTGTTGCAGGGGCACTCAGGAGCATGCTGAGCAAGGCGGTGTACACAGGGACACATGGCAAGTGCTGGAGGGGGAAGAGCACAAGTTGTTTAGTCCCTGTTTGTCAACAGCTCACGTGGAGGGCAGCTGCTGTGGAGGGTTTGGGGGTTTTGATTATTTTACAGAGGGTTTCCAGGTCTGCCTGTGCAAGGATCTGGGATGTGCCAGGCGTGCAGGGCACGTGCACGTGCAGGGGCAGAGTCCCCGTGCGCGCAGAGCCGTCGCAGGGACGGGACAGGAGCACAACCTCACATTGCCTCAGCTGCAGCCCATTAGCTGACCATGCTCTCTGCTCCTAAATCATTTCCTGAAGGGCTTTTTGAAACCAAAAAGAAAAAAAAAATCCCCCTCAAGATGGTGGTGGAGGGGAGGGGGGGAGAAAATGGTGAAAAGTTCAAACACAGCCTGATGTCCCAGAGCTGCTTTCATACCCAGCTCCATCTACCAGGAGCTTCGTCTGGGTGTGCAAAAGGTAACACTGAACACAGGCAAACCCTCCCCTCCACGGGGGTGGGAGCCCAGGGACTCAGACTGAAGCTTTTGTCTTTTTTTTTTTTTTTTCCTGCTTGTGACTTTTTAGCAGTCCTTAGGGGACATTCCAAGTATGTGGCCAGGCATGGAGATAGTTTAAAACACATTAAGTTCACGGACAAGGTGTCATTAGGGCTTCTTTGGAGGGGGAGAGAGGGAGGAATTATTTGAAGTTCATTTGCCCAGAGGGAGTGCTCTCTGAAGAGGAATGGTTTTGGGGCACAGCGGGTCTGGTTCAGGGTTTTTGCTCTTCCTGCGACTTCGAGGAGCTGTTTCGTTTGAAGACGTCGGTTGTTACAGCGCAGGACGGGACAGAGAACAGAAAGCATCAAAAGTATTTTGCCTGCCCTGGCTTTAAAGTTGCTCTCCCCAGACTGTCTAGGAGAGCAGGTCGGAGCCCCAGAGTCCTGTTTCATGGGAAATATCGACCTCTTTGTTGTTGTTGTTCCAAACAGGAATGAAAAATGTAAATTTCTGGTCAAGCAAACATTCCTCAGGGCTGTTCTGGAAAATTGAAGTGACACTTTCTCAGCATTTTTGTTATATTAAAATTCAGCATGCAAATTTGGTGTGTGATATATATTACATAACATACTGTGAGCAAATCGCAATAGAATATAAAGTATGAATCCAAACCATTAAGCTGAGTGGCTTCCCCTAAATACGTTACCAAAATGATACCTTTCTGGCAAAAGGTTTGGATTCTATTGAAACAGCCTCTTCTTTTGTTTTGGAAAATTTGCCTGTTGCAAACAAATCTGAACCGTTCACAGGCATCGTCCCAAGCCAAGCCTGCCCTTCCTCCAGGCTGTCTTTCCATCAGGACCATCTCCTCTGTGAGGAATGGGGTCCTTCCACTGCTCCCTGCTCAGATTTTGGAAGAGCTTCCTTGTGGCAGGGGTTGGAATTTTACCAGTTTTGCTGGGCTCCTTGATACCAGTCACCTACTTTCTGGAAAAGGCAGGAGAAAATTAGCCAGACCTAGAAGAGCTTCTCTTTTTTATTTTTATTTTTTTTTCTCTCTGTAGTAAGTCTGCAATTAAAGCTGGGGTTTGTTTGTTGGGTTGTTTGTTGGGGTTTTTTTCTTTTCTTTTCTTTTGGTGCTGTTGTTGATTTGAGCAATGATGCAAGCAAACTTTTCCAAGCCCTCACAAGCAGAAATGCCGCTTCAATACACATACTAAAGTGTGTTCTGGGTGCTGAGGAAGATGAGGAAGGCAGGTAAGCCTGGGCTGGAAGTCACTGCTCAGCCTTACCTCAGCAATGGGCTGCCCCATAGTGATGTCCACGGGTCTGGAAATACCCCTGGTACATGTGAAACCTCAACAGGAGACAGGGAAGGGCTGTTTTGCTCTGAAAAAAATCATAAGCTAAAAAGAAAGCAGATATGGAGTGACTTCTGAAGTTTCCAGACCTGAGCACTACCCCCAACACTCTAAGAAGGAAAAAAGCATCTTTTGAAGACACGACTGACTTTGGATTCACATTGCACACTAACTGCTGCAGACCTACCTCAGGCTCAGGGGGTACACAAACCTGAGCGTCCCAGGCTGGTACTGTGCTTGTCCCTACAGCTTGGTGAGTCTGAGGATCATGATTCCTTGGGGAAGGTCCTTGTTGAGCAGGCTGCAGCATGGAGCCAAAGCCTGGCTGCTGTGGGGCAGCTGCAGATTTCAAGAGTTGCCTCAAGATAGCAAGAAGCCCTTCGGCTTCCAAAAACCTCTCCCTCCTGTCCAACACCCCACTGGTGACACAGACGGTGTGTGAGGGCTACAAGAGTTTCTAATGTCTTTTTAATTCAATAAAGCACTGAGGAGAGCAGGGTTACCTGTGTATGTAGTTATGGGATATTTTGGGGAGGTATATTTTTTAATGACAATCACTCCAGTGAAGGCTGCAGAGACGTTCTGTCCTTAGCCTGTTTTTCTCCCTAAAGAAAGTCACCAGATTGGCAGGTTAAATGCAGGACTGGGGGGAAATGTCCCTACAAAGCTGGAATGGGGTGGGGCAGGACCTGAGTCCCAGCTCTGTGGGAAGGAAAGGTGTTAGTAATGCTCCAGGACAGCACTGATTGAAAAACAAAACATCACAATCTTTAAAAATGTCCCTGTAACAGTAAAGGAGGAGTGTGGGGGCTGAGAGCAAACAGTCTGTGATCAAAGCCTCTCCTAGAAGCTACTTGCTGCAAAATGATGCTTTGATGATGTGTCACCTGTTCAGCAGCTGGCAGGGCCCCCCTGGAGCAGGCATCACCCCCAGCCCTGCAACAGCATCATTCTTGCTGGGGCAAACTCAACCCACAGGCTGGTGTCCACAGACAGGAGCTGTGCCTCTCCATCAGCTCTCCCTCCCAATGTGCCTGGGCAGACCTGGCAGCTATGAAGGTGCTGTGAAAGGCTGCAGGAGATCCCCAGTCTGCACTGCTGCAGCTGGCCTTGCTGGAGAAGGTGGATGATGTTAATTAACTCCATCCATTTCTAAAGCAGAAGTGGTGAAAATTCTTCTCCCGTCTCTGCACAGCTCAGCCCAGGGAGAGCATCTGCTCTGAAGGGCTTACAGTGAAACCATGGGGTGAGAGAGCAGGTGGAGGCAGAGGAAATAACTGTGAATAGAATCACGGAGTGGTTTGGGATGGAACAGGCCTTAAACATCATCTAGTTCCAACCACCCTACCACGGGCAGGGACAGCTTTCAAATTCAGGCAACAAGAAAATTACCTGCACACTTACGAATAGGGTGGTGTGACAATTCAAGCATCTAGGCAGGACTGGAATTCTAGGGAAGTTTAACATCTTCTACCAAACTAACTGACACAGCTGGAAAAAAAAACCCGACAACTTTTTTTGGGCCACATCAGACCTTTCTGAGGTCTCAAATAGAAAGAGCAAACTTCAAAGGGAAATGCAAATGGGGAAGCGTGGCTTGAAGTTTAATTGGACTTGTTAATCGGCTAGACTGGGGGAGTGAAGAAGTAGCTGATACATGAGCATAGGGGAGAGCCTGGCCTCTGTCCCACGGAGCCAATGGTGTAGAATAACAGGCGGATCACCACATTGCCACAGTTTGATTTTTAAAAAGAGAATAAAATCAGGTAAATTACCCACTCACCTTCCCTGTTGAGGCAACAGGTGCCCTGGGGACCGGGTCTGCCTGGTTCTGCTGGTGCAGCTCTCATCCCCGCTAGGTATCAGGGGTCATGGCACAAGGGGCCCCGAGAAGCTGCAGATCTGAGCTGGGCTGGGATGAGCACCCTCATGGATGGCCAGGCTGGGATTCACAGATGTGTCAGAGGTGACCAGAGATGGGAGTTTTTCTTTCTACTGAAGTCTCTGATATTTCTCCAGCAGAAACATCATGAGGGATCTCACTGAGCCTTTGCTTTGGGGGAAGTGTGTGTCAGGAAATCAAGGAAACCACACTATTTCTGCACTCCGAGAGCCCATTTCGGGATCACAGCCTCAGGGCTGCTTCTTGGGGCTGAAGAGGGATTTGTGCCTGGCACTGCAGACAGAAACAGGCATGTCTGCCCTCATGGTGGGAGAAAGGAACTGGCAGCTGCAAATACCAGCAATGCCTGCTCCCGAGGGGGAATCACATTTGAGAGCCCCCGTCCTGAAAAGCCTGACAGTCTAATTTTCATACTTTTGGTCACTACAGAAGAAAATGGAAAGTTTTCCCAGCCTGAAGCACACTTAACTTTCTGAAATCATTCTAAGTAATTGGCACTGGTTTAGCATCTCCTTGGAGATGGACATTGCTTTTGAGGATGTTTCCCTTCAGGATGCCAATGCCTGTTGTTCTCACTGGGTCCTTTTCCTGGCTTTGGAGCTGCATCTTCCACTGTCTTCCTCGATAACTGGGAAGCTTGTCTGGAGCAGTCTGTGCTGCATGGTGAAGAATGAGACATTTTAGGGGGAAACTGCCACTGGAGGGAATGATTCACCTGCTCTAAGAAATGCAATTCTCTGTGGGACCATGCTGGTAGATTTACAATTCCTCATCCCTTTTTCACAGCAAGAAAACTTGCATGACAATAGCTTACCAACCTTGAGATGCAAATATCTGGCATTTCTGGAGATAGCAGAGGGCAGAGCTTTGTGCTGGGACTTGGTAGCAGCAGCGGTGTGTGACTGGCAGAAATTGATTTGAATAATTGGGTGTCACGTCTCTATTTTTCTTTCAGTTTAACTACATGTGCAATTAATTAAAATAATAACCTAAACGGTCTCCTGCTGGGGTTGTGTTTGCTGCTTCACTTCAGTCTGCCATCAATGCTGCTGAAAGAGTTTTATCGAGAGCTGCTTCTTGCTGAGAGGAGCTCGAGCAGAGAAAGGCTCTTTCCAGCAGAGAAACCTTTAATGCTTGTGGCATCTGTGCTCTTCCCACCCATGTTGTCTGGGTGGTGGATAGACAATAAGCAGGGATTTAATGTATCACTTCCCACAGCCTCTGCCTGACCTGCGCTTTGCCTGGCATGGAGAACTGCCTCATCCACCTCATGGGAAATGTGGTCCCTGTCCTGCATCCAAGGCAGCCTGGCAGTGCTGCAGAAGGGCTTGTGGGGGTTGCTGTGAAATCAGGACCTCCCCCAGGTGTAGACACAGAATAACCCTGAGTATATATGACAGAGACAAGGTACAGAACACAAGAGCTGTGCTGCTGGAAGGTCCCCCAGGAGCACTCCGTAGAGCGCCAACATGTCCAAGACTCCAGGTGCTGAAGTTTTCCTGGAAGTGCCAACTCCGGCTCCTCTAATTAACTCTAATTTCCAACAGCTCGACACAGGTGCGGCTGCCTCCAGATCCCATCTGATCATTTTGCTGTCTGTTTCCATCCACGTTCCCTCGCACCTCTGCTCTGCAAGCCCACGGCTGGCAGGTGCCCTTAGCAGCCTTTGCAAGAGGAGAAAGCTCTGGTCCTTGAGGAAACCATTACAGGCTCTTCATTCACTCACTCATTCATTCATTCCTTCTTTCACAACGCTCCCTAAGTGAAGGCCAGGATTTTGGTGCACACTGCATCCCTTGCAAGACCACAGTGCAGCTTGTGGTTGCCCGTTGCTTCCATGCTACCGTTCCCTGTGGAAATAAAGGAATTACTTGGGGAACTGTGCTCCTGCTTCTCACATTCCTCTTAAACACCCTTTATCTGTGAGTACATGCTGTTACAGTGGCAGCAGGAACATGCTTTAAAAAATCAAGATGCTTACAAGTCTTGCCCTGTTACCGTATTCATTGCTGGTACAAGAAATATTGTTCCCCTGCAGCTGAGTGCATTCACATCTCATCTCGCTCCTTTTCCCAGTTCTTTTTCTTGCCTGGCTGATTCTTTGTCAGCAGCCAACACTAATCTATCCCTGGCAGTTCCTTCCCTCCCTGCTTTTAGTTTTAAGGATGCTCGAGATACAAGGTATTGACCATGGTTGTGAGCATGGTGCCAAACAGCCCCTCACCCCACAACTCCTGCCTGCTCCTGGCAACAGAAGACAATGGTAGAGATTAAAGCGTCTGGCTGGCAGAAGCAAGATTATGAGCTTGTTCAGAAGAAATTGAATTGGAATTTAGCTGAATGGGAAAGCAATCAAAATTCGAAAGGTTTTGTTGGGTTTTTTGTTTTGTTTTGTTTTTTGTTTGTTTGTTTTTGCTTAAATCAACTGATTGAAGTAGAGCTTCCAAGACTTTAAACTGCATTCATAAACTTTAAAGACAGTGAGGACCATTTTGATCATCTGGTCTGACTTCTTTCTTGGTATGATCCTGATCCCTCCTGCCAGCCTGAGCACTCTTGCATCAAGCACAGGACTTTTGTAACTCTTTTAGAAAAACAGCCTGTATTGATAGAGAGATCAAGAGAATGGCGAGCATCTCACACTCTTCCGTAGTCCATAAGTGCAGGTTAAGATGATTTATCAATTTTTTGAATAAAAGGATGTCTCATGCTTACCCTAGAGATAGTGATGACTTGCTTCTGTGCCCAGTTCTGGGCACAGGGTTCCCAGAGAACGAAGGATATACCAGGAGGAAAAGCCAAAACACTGAGCCAGAAGACAAGGGGAAGGAATATAAAAGCATCTGTACTGCTTGACAAAATGTTGTCACCACTTTCCTCTGAGTCTGAAAATAAGAGATGGTGTGCTTTTGTTTCCATCCCTACTTCAATTAGCACGGTGGGGACAGCCATTAGTACCCAGCACGCCTCATCCAGAACCCTGACCTCCACAGAGAGGTCTCTAAGTACAGTTGTGATCTACAGCGGGGTCACTGCAGTTATTTATCACTGGTTACAGCAGTGAGTGGTGTGGTAGGAGCTGTTACACCCCATGTACTGGCATTACAGCACTTTCCTAGCATGGGCTTTAAATGGCTGCTGGAGGGGGACATTTTCCACTGGCCCTGATAATCCAGATGCTTGGGAGGTGCTGAGAGGCAGAGAAAGGTGAACTCCCAAACTGAGGTTTGCTCCCTGGCCAGCTCAGAGGAGCCTGTGGGAAGAATCCAGCCCATGAGAGGCACATATGGGGCACTGCTGACCTGGGCACAGCCAGAAGGGAGCGGCACTGCTGGTGGGAACAAGATGGGATCCAGCACACTGAGGTCTGGGCTGGCCCAGCCCCGTGGGGTAATTTGGTTGTTTCTTTGTTCACTGATCTCTCGTCTTGCCCCTGCCTGCATTATCTGGTGGGTTGCACATCCCTGGGGGAACACTCATCTCACCAGCTGGTTGGGATGTCTGCTACCCTCTCTTCTGTCCTGCCCTCAATACATCCCTGCTTCACCAGCCAGTGCAGATCTCAGTGGGAGCCCCGACACTTCTCAACCCAAGTAACACCCTCCCAGAAGCAAAACTGCTACTCAAAACCTCTCATAGAACAAGAGCCCCCTGAAGGTGTGGAAACTGCTCCTTCTCAACACTTCTTCTCTATATCACTGCTGCTCTGCCAGGGGTGCCTGAAAAGCCCAGGACCCAGTGCTTGATACTGTGAAGACACAGGAGGATGAGCCCTTGCTTCCCCACACTGCTGTAGGAACAGGCAAGAGCCAGAGGAAAGATGTAGGGACAGCACATGGACACTGTGAGAGCTTCTCGGGAATATTCTCATCTATACCATGCTGTAATGACCAGCACTCTTCCCCTTCTGCCCAGACATCAGGTCTAGCAAGGGTCTCTGTCATCCTATTTGTCAGAGAACACCTATCTCGTTTAGACACCCCCCACACGAGGCCCCACTAATATTAAACCGGGGGAAAACGTAAGACCACTGTGTCATCTCTTTCCCCTGCAAGCTCAGCCCCTCGGCGCTCAGCCCAGCCCCCGGCAGGCTGGGGGGCAGCATCCCAGGCTGAGCACTGCCCTTTCGAAACATGTGCCCACCCTCGAGAGCCCCCGCGGCCGCTCCGGGAGCGCCGAGCATCCTCCCGCGGTGCCCGAGCGGGCCCTGCCGGGAGATGGCACTGCAGGCACGGAGAACCATCCCGCCGCGCTCCGCCGCTGCCAGCAGCCGCCGGAGCCAAGAAAGCCCTTTTATTGGTCTTTCCCCCTCCTTCCCCCGAGACCCCGCTGGAAAAATATTCCTCTTGTCCCCTGTGATCGCCGCATCCTCGCCGCTTTGCAGCATTTCTTTCACGCCGCGCAGAACTCACTGCTGAGGAGGCAGCGGGTGCGCAAGGGTTGGTTGGGAAGAGCTGGCACATCCCTGTCAGCATCAGAGCAAAGAGGGATGGAGGCAGAAAAAGCCTGTGCCCTGCCCTTAAGCGATGAAGACACCCTTTCCCAAGCATGGGGTTTGCAGTCTCAGACTGCCTGGAACCCTCCAGAGCATGAATATTTCAACTGCAGCCTCCTCTGGATCCATAATCACCCGAAACTTCCCTGGGAGCTTTTTTTTCAGTTCAAACAAAGAAGCTGTGCAAGCATAATTAATTTTCCCGTCTCTAGGTGGGAAAATTTGCTAAAGTGGCTGTCAGGAAATCAAAATTTACAGCACCTGAAGTTTTGCTAACTCGCTGTTTCACACTGTAGTGTCAGGGGAGATGCAGATTTTCTTGTTTCTCATGAGAGCTTGAATCTCCACCTGGACGAAACTGAGAAATTTCAGCAGCCCTTTGCAATGCTGGCCCAATTTCCCAAGGAAATTTCATGGGCTTTTCCTCACCCTGCCAGATTTTTCAACACCTTTCAGGAAGTCACAGCTGAGCAGTTTTGGTCAGGATAGTTTTGCGTTTCAGGGAGAATATTTGGACCATTAGGTCTTCTTGGCAAGTAGCTGATGAATACTCCCAGGATGGGTGTTTGCGCTCCCCAGTGGTGCATTGTCCCAGGCAGCAAGGTGTTCCCAAACCGAGATACAATGCAGACCCAGTGAGAAGACACTCATAATTCTCTTGTGAGAACAGATCTGTTTGGGCTCAGATAAAAGGCTCCAAGCTGATGCTGTCTGAGGGTTGTTTTTTTTTTTCCTGATGGTTGGGTGGTTTTATTTTTTTGGTTGGTTGGTCTTGTCTGTGCCTTTTTTTTAGTGGGGGGAGGACGGAAAGGAAGGGGTGGAGGGAGTGAGGGACATATTTTTTAGTTGGAAATTCTCAAATCTGAAGTTTTGAGAACAGGAACATGTAGATGCCCTACCTGCTCTGAAGAGATGATAAAAAGCAATTCTGCAATTTGACTTAATGCCCTATTCTGGCATTTTTGCAGAGAAATTGTTTGCTCAGTTTTAAGAAGGAGACAAATAAATCTGAAAAAAGATCAGTGTTTAAGGGTCACAAGTGGAATGTTTCAACATGGGATAAACAGGCAGATGGACTGAACACCCTGTGGTCGTGCCAGGTGTGTGAGAGAAAAGTAAACGTTTGTCCACTTTTGGGTTTGGCAGTGGCCAAGCTGAAGGAAGGGATGGCTGGAATGTGGCTAATGGAAAAGAGAGAGAGAAAGAGGAAGATGGCAGAGGAAGCAGGAGCAGAAAGAAGAGGGGGTATTTCTCCACTTTTATGAAAGGGCTGTGTGGTACACAGCAGTGTCCATTCTGATTTTGTGGGTGGCCACAGAAGCTGTCCATCTCATGGAATAGGTGTACCCCACACCAGAGGCACCACAGAGCTATGGGGTGAAGATGGGGATTACCCCAAGAGGGTTTCACTTGCTTGATTAAGCTTCTGGACTTTACAGGAATTTATCCTCAAGGTTAAGGAGGAGAAACCCAGCAAATCATTACAAAAAAATGCATCTCTCAAAGGTTTCTACTCACTGAGAGCCAAACAGTGGGAGGGCACAGGAATGGTGGTGGTGGTGGCATCTCTTCACAAGCATCATATTTGGGATGGTGATTTCCCACTGTAGCTCTCTCCTCTGAAGGCACCTCATGGGATCTGCTGTTAGAGATGTTTTCATCCCCTGCTCCCCACACCCGGCACTGATGTTTCCCAGGTGTTTCTGACTTTCAGGGTTTGAAACTGAGTCACCTTTGATTTCTCCTGACATTTCCCAGAATTTTTTCAACTGCAATATTGTATTTATCCCAAATGTGGATTTCTGGGGAAATCGTGCCTTTCAGTTAATGGCAATAAAGAGAGAAAGTGAAACAAAATAAATCTTTCCCCATCAAAAACCCCCCAAAAAACCAAAAAAAGAAGAAAGCCAATCAAAAAAAAAAGCACCACCCAAAACCCCAAACCCTTTTGAAAGTCATGGGGGCAGGGGTTTTCAAATTCCTCACCAAAAGACATTCAAAAAGCAGCTCTTTCACTTTTTTCTTTCAAACCCGACCTTTTCATGCTAAAAACTTCAAACCGCTCTAATCCCTGGCTTCTGCTTTCTTATGTGAGGAAGATGATTTGTGATAGAAGCCAGTCCCGCAACCAGAGCAAGGAGCCACACCGCAGCAGATGCTGGCTTGCCTCGAGGTGTTAATCCACAGGCAGATCGTGGGGATGAACCAGCCCTGCTGGCATCGGCCACGGCTTGGGAAGGGCTCGCACGTGGCTGCAGAATGGTGGGGTTTTGTGGCAGGGGCTCCCAATCCAGGCAAAAGCCACAACTGTCAGCACATCCTTGCTTTCTCCAGGGCAGCGAGAGCGTTCCTGCCATGTAGACCCTGCATGTTTGGGGGCAGTTCTGCTACAGAAGGGGCTGGAGGCTGAAGGCTGAGAGCAGCGCTAACCTGGGTGTGCCTCATGCCAGCCACATTCCCTCTGGACACCTCCATGGCCCCCGACGCTGGCAGTGGTGAGCCCCTGTAAGATACCCTGATCCGTGGGGAAAAAAACACCCGACCTGGCAAACACACAGGATTATGGTGCTGATTTCCCCATTCCAGGAGCATTGCAACACTAATCCTGTAATTCAGTGCACAGTGGTGCAAAACATGATCGCTTTAAGGTCTCGGTACTTGCCTGAGATTTCATGGGGTTGTTCTTCTGGCACCACAGGAAAGAAAGTGCTGGAGGAAACCTTTTCCAGACCCCTATCCTGTTGCTTCTTGCTCAGGAAGACATATGCAAAAATGTATTTTAAATATAGCTTTAATTCCACCCTGAGCCTCTTCCGAGTGAGGAGCCGGCAGCCGTGGGTCATGTGGTGAGTGGGTGATGGGACAGGCGTTATTTATAACGGGTGTCAGGCGATACTTTGCCATCGATATCTTACCCGGCAGCGGCGGCAGCAGCAGCAGCAGTGAGGGGTCTCTCCACATGCCAATCTCTCTTTTCCAGGAGTGGGTTTGGTAACAGCGTGCACCAAACCTGACATCCTTGCTGCACGTGGAAACTTCACTCACTTATTTCAGCTGACTGGCGAGATCTGGTTCTCTCTGCACCGCTCTGCATCCCAAGTTGTGCCAATCACTCATCTCCGAGCCACTTGATGCCCATGGTCAGGGCTACATCCGAGGACAGGATTTTCTCCTGCACAAATCTGTGCACACATGTGACTGCATCACACTCTGTCCAGGCTCTGGAGGTCCCCACAGCCTCTCCTTGCCCACACCTTGTTGTATGCATGCAGATGCTCACCACCATCACCAGGACTCTTCCCAGACAAATGGGTAATAGGCTGGAAAGCCACAGCCAGGTCCTGTGCTTATTATCTCCATCTTTGTCTTTCACACACACCTCCCACTATCTACACAGGAAGAAGTTTGGCAAATGTAATAAAGACAAGGTGAAGTTTTACATAAAATGTTCTCTCCTGCTATGAGTCCTGAGGAATTTTAATCAGTCCAGGAGTACCAGCAGAATTCCTTTGCCTGCAATCTTTTCATGATCTTGCTTTCCCTTCTTGTTCCTCGTGGGGAGCATTTGCTGAGAAGATGATTAAATTGGGCTGGTAAAAAGCTCGTCGGCTCCATAGCTTCCATCTTTTCCTGCTTCTTTGCAAGAACATTTGTACTTTTCTCTGGCCTGCGGCATGCAAGGTCAGATGCTTTCTTTGCAGTTTTCTTGTACGTTTCCTCACCATTGTTGTGGGGTTTTTCCCCCTCCAGAGAATCTCTTTTGTGCAAAGGCGAGAGACAAGGCTCCTAGCTCAGCCTGCTGTGTTGTTGTTCGCCTGAAGTCCAGCAGGAATTCAAGGAATGGTTCCCCACGTCTCCTATTCACCTTGCTTCTGCCAGTGGCAAGGGGTCGGGCAGGGGGCGGATATTTTGGGGAAGCCATGAGCAAGGAGTGCAGTCTCAGGGGCTGATGTGAGCTCAGGGATTTTGGAGGACTGAAACTCATCTGCTGTTGCCTGCCAGTAGTTCAGTGTAGGAATTTGGGCATTTTGCTTTGAACAAATGATTCACCAGTAATCATTTAATCAGCTCTCCTGATGTTTGAATAATCTGTAACTAATTTAGTCAGATGTTTGCCACAGAGTATCAAATAAATAGTTTGGAAAGACACTGGCTCACACTCTCACCTTGTATATGCGCAGCTCTGGGGTAAACCAGGCCAATGCTGTCCCCTGAGCTTTGGCCTCAGGTGTCCAAGAGATCTGTGCTGCTTTACAACTGGCCAGGACCAGCCTCAAACAGGCCAGTTCAGGATCTGACCATGGCTCAGCTCTTCTCTATTTTTGCCATGCAGCTGTGGGGCATCTGCTCTCCTGCTTGGGGTACCACTGCTCCTGGAGACCAGTGGGCAGCGTGTAATGCAGTAAAGTGATTTTTTTGGTGACAAGTGTCCTGGTTGAACATCAGTGTACAGGCTTGTGATGAGCCCCTTGCTTTCCCTGAGTGGCTCCCACTGGGGTGCTGTGGATGGGGAAAGCAGCCCAGGATGATGGACAAATGCTGGCTCAGAAGCTAAGAGAGGATCATTTCCCCAGGTACAGCTCTCTTCCTGGACCTATTAATGCTCCGGTATCTTTCCATTCCTGTCCCCACAAAACCACCTGCTCTCCTGACACACTTCCCAATGGCATCGGAGAGCTGCTGCTTCTTGCACAGCTTTTACTCCTTCTTTTTCAGCTCTGCTAAGGGCTGACAGCAGGGAGGGATGGAGAGGGAGAATAAGGGGGTTGGAATTTTTTTTCCTTTTCTTCCATTTTGTGACTACTTCAATCTAGTCCTGACTTTCTGGGCAGCAGGGTCACTCCCCAGCTCTGTTGCAACCTGCTGAACAGCCTTGGAGACATCTCCTTTCGACTTTTAGTTTTCCCTCCTGGATTTTTTTTCTGTTCTTTTTCTAGGACCTTCTATCACAAATTCCCCCACAGTCCGAACATGCTGGTTATTCTTTGAGGATAAAACTAGTAACAATAAACAGATGATTTATTGTGCACTTTCATCTGAGACAAAACATCATTATTTCCATCCAATTAGTAGTATCTTTTAGCAGCATCAACGAAAAGCTAGACAAAACCTGGCTCCCACCCAGCCCCCTTCCTCTGCATGTGTGACAATGTCTCCACAACTGCAGTGAGAGGTGGTAGCTTTGATTTGATCAACACTTATCTAGTCAAAACAAAAGAGAATGACTATTGTAGGCTTGCCCAAAGATTACCTTTTTGGTTTTTTCTTTTACAGGGAGAACAGGAAGAAAGTTCTGTTGTTTTGTTACTACTGTTGTTTTCTTCAGACCAGGAGAAGTCCTGGGATGCCAGGGAAAGTGGGAACCTGCCAATGGGAGTATTTCTCCCAAGCCTCTCTGCAGAGTTTTCTCGCATGTGTTGTTTCCTGAGTCACGGGGATTTGAGCTGGGAACACTCAGATATCTGGAAGCTGGAACAGCCCTCACTGCCGACCTGAATGCTGATGTCCAGGGAGCAGCACCCCAGCCCTGCCACAGTCACCAGCCTGGAGATAAGGGCACAGGATGTGCATAATGAGTTACAGGGCTCTGCAGGGCTGCCCAAAATCCCCTGTGGGCACTGGTCCCTGCCCCTTGCTGGCAACTAGCCCCTGGCAGGGAGCAGGCTGTTTCTTCATGGGCATTTGTCTTTTCCAGGCTGGGAAAACAGAGGTATTTTTCTGCACACTGACAGCCAAGTGGGGGATGTGGCTGGGAAAGAATATTCCCTCCAGGCCCCCTGCTCCATGGCATCCCCCAAACGGTGCCACCAGGGTGCCAGTCAGCCTTTCCCCAAATCCTACCCGCAAGGTGTTTGCAATTGCCTGGGCAGCTGGCAGGAGTTGGGGGCGGGGGTGGATGCCCTGCAAGGGTGCCTTCCCCTCGGCCTCCTGCCCACCCTGCCCTTCCTTGCCCTGAGGCCGCTTGGCTGTCCTTGCTCACCCTCCCCATTGGCTCCTGCTTGCTTGGCCTCACTGCCGCTTTAATTTTAGCAATTCCTTGGAAAGAGTCATTTTCCATAACTCAGCTCTCAGCGGAGCCCTCTGCCTGCCAGCTCTGCCTTCTCACACGTGTTGCTGGCGTGCCCCAGCAGCACACGCCTGCACCTGCCCAGCCAGGCCTGCCTGTCCCAGCCTTTTGCACACCAAAGCCTCACACTCGGCTCCCGTCCCTCCTTGGCGCATTTCAGCCTGGCACTCCCAATTCTGTTGTGTCGTGGCTGGAGTGGGCAACCTGGCCC
Source organism: Eulacestoma nigropectus (assembly GCA_013397775.1). NCBI lineage: Eukaryota > Metazoa > Chordata > Aves > Passeriformes > Eulacestoma > Eulacestoma nigropectus. The sequence continues at coordinate 516,921 of VZTE01002477.1, forward strand.
AGCTGTATGGCCACCCCTGGGGCTTCTCCCTCATCAGGAGTAACCGAGCACAGCACAAGGGGACATCTGCTGTGCTAGGACATTCCTCTTTGCCCTGCAGACCCCACCCACATGTGTGACAGCTCTCTGTCTACCTGTGATGGGAAATGCGGTGACCCCACATGCTACAGGGTTTGAGATGGATGGGATGGGCAGGGTGGGCTTGTTCGCACACAGCAGCAGGTTTTATTCAAGTGGGGAAGGTGGGTGCAGGTGTGGCGGCAATGGCTGTGCGATAGGGAGCACAGCCCACGCGAGTGTTGGGTGTCTGGTTGTGCAAGGAGTGTGAGAGGGGTGAGTGAGGTGCTTCCATGACAGTCTGCGCCTTCCTGTGGCGCTTCTGTTGGGCACTCCAGGAGGGCGTAGGTGTGAGGGAGCACGGTGCTCACGAGTGGGGTGTGAGCAAGGATGCTCACGGAGGTGCGCACGGAAATGGTAGCGCGGCGCCTTCTCTTGGATCTGCATCTCGTGGCGGAAGGAAGGGGGTGTGCATGTGGAAGGTGCGCTGTGCGAGACCGCGTGTGCGTGCACGGGGCACGCGTGAGCGTGTGCGTGCACCGGGGTGACCACACTCGGGGCCGCATCTCTGGGGAGCTGGGGGGACTCGCAGAGACTGCTGCTCGTGATGCGTGCGCGGGTGTGTGTGGGGCTCCGACCCCACGCTGCTTCCACGAGCGCGCGTTTGCACGGGGGTCGCTGGGGCGCGCGTGTGTGCGGTGCCTCCCTCCGGCTCAGCATCCGTGGGGAGGGAGGAGGCGGCGGCGTGTCCGCAGGGGCGTGGACCAGCGTGTGGCAGCGGGAGGTGCGCGTGTGGGTGTGCGCGCGTGTGTCCGTGTTTGTGAGCCCGTGTGCGCTGTGTCTGTGTGTCTGTGTGTCTCTCTGTCTGTCTCTGTGTGTGTGTGTGTGTGTGTGTGTGAGCGGGCGGGCGGGTGCGCGCGGCGCGGCGGGGCCGGGAGCGCGTCCCCGGCGCTGTGCCGGGGGGTGCGGGCTGAGCTCATCGCTGGCTCCCCGGCGCTCCTTACCAGTGGCTTCTGCGGTCACATGGGTTATGTGCTGGAGTTTAAAAGAGCTTATAGCCCCCGAGCCGGTGCAGAAGCAGCCGGTGGTTGCGTGGGGTAGCGCCGGGAGCGGCGGCAAGGAAGGCGCCGTGAGTACCGGGCGGCCGGGGCGGGAGGGCGGCACGGGGTGTACCCCCACTCACGGGACGGGGGAGGCGGCGTGCGGGCACGGGGGTCAGCGGAGGCGAGCCGCGGTGCCCGCCGCCGAGTGAGGCGGAAAGGAGGGCGGGGGGGAACGCTTCCTTCCCCTGCATTCGCCCCCGGTCTGGTGTTCCCTCCCGCCCCGCAGCCTCGCACCTTTCCAGCGCCCGCGCGTGTCCGCGCCCCGACGTGGGCCGCGCTTCCACCCCTCCGCGAGGAAACAATTTGGGCAACTTACTTTTCCTGCCCCGCCGTGCGCGTGTTCCCGGCGGGGTGAGATGGGGGGCAAGGGGCCGGAGCGTCCCCGCACCCTCCGGGGCAGCGGGTCCGCATCGGGGAGCGGCGGAGGGACCCCCGTCCCCTGCCCGGCCGAGACCTCTCGTCCCGGGTGCTTGCCCGGCCGGGAGGGCATCGCGGCCGGCACCAGGTTGAGGGCTGGGAGGGATGAGTCCTCCCTGCGGCAGTGCACGGGGCTGGAGCCGGGACTGCGGGGCGGCTGGCTCTTTGTAAACCGGAGCCCGTGGATTTCCTGGGCGGGAGAGCAGGCTTCTCCTCCGTCTCTCCAAAGGCGCAACCTGCCTTCTTCTCTGATGTGGCAGCGAAGATTTTCTTTTATCTTTTTTTTTCTTTCTTTTTTAATTTTTTTTTCCCCGAAGTGCGATTTTATAAGAAAAGCGTCTGCATGGCGCTTCTGGGGAACTGCTCTCCTCGGGCTAGGCAGGCAGCTCATCCCGAGCGTGAGTACAAGGGCTGCTTTCCAGAATTGCATAATACACACCGATCCCTATGCTGCACAAAACTCCCTGACATTTCCACATCTTGGTGACTTCCCCCACTTTAATCTTAAAAACGAGTTGTGACTCCAGTCAGCTCGTGAGCTAGCTTGTGCTGCCTTCACTGGGGACAGAACCAGGTCTGCATGTTCCAGCTTCCCTGGCTCCTCTGGCAGTTGTTATTTTAACCACTAAACTTTTTTGGTGTAACGATCGGCACTTCTTCACTCTCTTATTCTTCCCCACCCCACGCTTACGGACACATGTGCAGGGTCTGTCCAGAGTGCAGGTTACAGAAAGGGGATTGCCTGCAAGGCTGTTCAATTTCTTTTCCCCATCTCTTTGTGTTTTAATTTGCGGGATGGTCGAGGAGGTCCTTTCCTCGGATTGCTTTTTGCTCGGGAACTTGCTGACTTCTGCTTGGATTTAGCGAATTTCACTGACTGTGCCCGCTCTCAGCACACCACGTTGTGTACTTGTGTGACGGATGGGACCTGCACATGCTGCTGCCGGTCCCACTGGCTGTGTGTGCAGGCAGCGAGGCACTGACATTGGCTGCTTCCTGCAAAATGTGCAAATATGTGGGAGCAGCCGTTCTTGCTCCCGGCTCCCTTCCCTGCCCTTCCATGAGGCGTTGGAGCTTTGCTGTGATGTCTGGAGATGTGCAAGGGATGCTTGAGTCTGACCAGGCAGCACGCTGGGACCAGGTCTTGGGACCCGAGGTCTCTGGGGCTCACTGCAGAGGGTGGACTTCCCCAAGACTGGCTGAGCTTTAGAAACGAGAGCCCCGTGCCTGGCAGACTTCTTTGCGACAGCTCCTCAAGATAAGTTTATCAGAGCCTCTCGTCAGAGCAGGCCAAGCCGTGATCTAATGATCGTACATTATCTTTGGTCTGATTTACCCCAGGAGGACCCCATCCTGTCAGGATTCTGCATCCCCTTCCCCTTGGAAAGTGCTCAGCACCTCCTGGGCTAGGGAAGGGAAAAATCTCTCAGAGCCACAAAGCTTGTGATGCACACACACATTCAAACAACTGTGCAGCCAAGGCTTAGCTTTCGGAGACGTGACTGACTATCTGAAGCCAGCAGCAGGAGTTTTGTGGGTGCAAGCCCCAGCTCCTGGCCACTCTCAGTTAATTCCCTGGAAGCTGGAGGCATGCATCCTGCTCCAGCTCAGGCTGGGGCTGGGTGTGCGCCTGGGGAGCCTGTCTCTCAGCTCTGTCGTTTATTATTGCTGCCGCTGCCATTATGCCTGACAAATGGGAGTTGCTGAGTAATGTGCTGTTTGTGTGTAAATATCTGAGTGCTCGCAGCTGAGCTCACTCCTGCCACTTTGCAGGAAGCCATCTCAGCACCTTTCCCCTGTGAAGACCCGGGAGTGCAAAAGCATCCTTCTGCGGGGACCTTCCCACTGCTCCCAGCAGCTCTAGCCTTCGCTCTCTGCTGCTTCCCTGCAAGCGTGAAGCCTCCATCCTCTCCGGCTATCGTGGCGGCCCTGCTGCTTTCCTGAGTGTGAGTCAGGGGTGGGAAAGGGCTCTGTGCGTGCCTGTGTTTTTGTGTGTGTGCATGTGTCTGTGTGTGTGTGTGTGCATGCACAGGTTCAGTTGCTCCTGAGGGTCCTTGTCCGAGGCAGAGTGAGTTTTGGGGACTTTTGAGTGTTTTGATGGAGACAGTCATGCATAACTAGGAAAGGAGTTTTTGGGTTGGTTTGGGATTTTTTTCCCTGCCCACTCAGCCCTGAGTTCCCCCTCATTTAATCTCAATGCTGATGAAGATGCTAAATTACTCCTTCCCAGATTGTTTTCATCCCATTTGCAGATTAGCATCCGACTGCTTCTTGCAGTCAGTACTTGCTCAGCCCAGCTATGCTGATTGCAGCTTTTCTAATCTCCCCGTGTAAATCAATCCCTGCTGCCTCCTGATCATTTTTGTCACTCGTTTTTCTGAAATCCCTCCAATTTGTCCATTTTGTGTCGGTGACGTATGCCTGGCCCTAAACATGATGTATACCAGGCATGGCAGCGTAAGGGAAGGACACCTCCTCCCCTCCCACCCCGCTGGGGCTTGTGATGCTTTGTCAGCACTGAACTGAGTTACTTCCCCATTATTCTAAGCTATAGTCCCTGCTCGGTGTTGCAGAAGAAAGCAGCATACTCAGGTCAGTGTCCTGGGGAGAATTCCTCCAAATTTTGGTGATGGGTTACTGAGGTTTGCTTGCGTGCTGCTAGAAGATGCTGGAAGGGGACGGTGGTCTAGGTATATTCCTGAGGTGCCTCTTCCCACAAGAACTGATAGTTGAACGGGAGGGATGAGGAAAATAAGAGAAGGTAAGTGGGGCAGATGGGGAAACTAAGGCACGTGCATGCGCATTTCCTGTGCACCTTTCCAGCACACAGCTCTTCTTTAGGTGCTCTGTGTGCGGGGTCTGCTCTCCGTGGCACTCATTAGTGTTGCAGTCAGCATGGGCATTTTCTGAGGAGATGCTGGGTCTTTGGTCAGAGCAGGCTGGCACACGAGGATGCTGGGTTCTGGGCTGATATTGTTCATTGCTTCTCATGCTCATAGCCAGAGCCTGATGCCACAGGTGCTCTCATGGGGAAGAAACAGGGTAAAAAAGTGCCTTGCATTTGTGCACTTTGAAGTTTTATCATGCCAAACCCTGAGCTCCTAGCACTGAGCATTCCCATTCCCTGGAAGGGCCGTGCCCTTCCAGGGTCTATCTATTTTTAGGAGGAGTTGTGTTCTGGACAGTGTCCACTGCAGATGCTCTCTGCCTCCTCCTCTTGGCCGTTCTCCAGGGACACTGTTTGGGCTATCTGCTGGAGGGGCAGATCTTGCCGGGGCTCCTTCAGAGCAGAATGGAGGTTGCACCATGCTGGGCATGGGGACACTTGGGGGGCTGTGGGTGCCCCGGGGTGCTGGAGAGGGACAGCAAGCTCGCACCGTCCTTTACATGAACTGCTGGGAATGGCGTTTCACTGTGCTCTAGGTGCCAGCAGGACACGGTGGCAGCTTCACTGTGGGATAAACAAGGGCACTGCCTGGGCCAGGTGGTACCCGGAGCTTGGCGGTGCCCGGTGTCAGTCCGTTCGCCAGGATGACACTAGGGGGCACGAGATCTGCTGGAATTCCTTTGTTGGGGATGGGAAAGGAGGATGCAAAGCTGCTCTTGACCCTTAAAGCCCCGTACATCATCCCCCTGCACGTACATCGTTCCCCTGCACGTTTTGTAGGATTACGAGTGTTAAACCCCACGAGCTGTCCCGGTAACTCCTCCTGCTGCCAGGGCAGGACGCAGCTCTCCGGATGCTGCTCTACTGGTCTGTCCGTCACTGGTCGTGGAAGCAGCAGGAGTAAGGATGGAAGCGCTCAGCTGAAAACATCTCCGAAGCGAGAAGGAGGATGGATGCGGCCAGAGTGCCAGAGAATCTCCGGGGAATCTGGGAAATCCAGGAAAACACCTTAGCATGGTTTTAATGCCTCTCTAGAGGCATTGTCCAGAGCAGGGATTAAGTTAGATTCAGGGCTGGCTTTCAAGATGCAGCGTGTTATGGTTTCATTTTCTGCTGGTTGTTAAGTTCATGCATGATGTCTCCTCAGGGTCATGTTTTCCCAAAGCAGCAGAAACTTTAGAGAGTCTGATTTAATGAATGGTTCTGATCGATCTGAAACATGGATTTTGTGTGTGTGTGTGTGTGTGTGTGTGTGTGTGTGTGTGTTTGTGTGTGTATTATATATGTGTCCCTCTACATATCTGGGTAGGGTGCAAAGAATGTGTTTTTGAAGGTATGTTTATCCATTTCTGCATACATCCAGCTGTAATATTGTCCTCAGTCCTCAAAATCTATTATTCCAGCTGTGAATGCATGTATATATATTAAAACACTGTATACTGGAGTCTTTCTCTCTTGTTATAACAAACCTCATGGAAAGCAAATAAAGAGACATTGTTCTCATAGCAGGCTTTTAAGGGCTCAATATTTATCTTCTATGAATTTTGATAGTTTTTGTTCAGCATGTTTACAGTTATGATGGTGGGGGGGATGCCTGTCTACTTCAAATTTTGTGCTATTGGGGAACTGAAAACATTTGGATCTTTTCAGTTTATTCATTACCTAATGAAAACAGAAATCAAGCTTCTGGATTGAAGTGCTGGCACTTGATAACATTCTGGCATATTAAGTTCTCAATGGCTGGGGTTTTTTCTAATGCCTTCTGTTGCCAGATACCAGGCTCCTTTGCTCGAGCCCTGCTTCTCTCGCAAGCCCCCGGGCAATATTTTTAGTAGGACACTGACGCATCGCAAACACTCCTGTTCTGCGAGAAAAAGCTTTGCCGACTGTTGTTGAAAGTAGCACTAGGATGGCTAGAAACGGGAGATCAGAGGAGGACGATGCTGCCGCTGCGTCAGAGCGTTTGCTTTGTGCCTGTGATGGAGGTTTTGTGTCAGGTCGTGCAGGTGCGTGCCTGTGCGGATGTGAGGGCAATTCCCCAGCTGGGCTCTGAGAGAGGACTGAGGAGCAGGGGTTTATTTGTTTTGAAATGCCTTGTGAAATGGAAGGAGGTCCGGGAAGAAGTGCCGAGTCAACTTTCAAGTCAATTAGGGACGTATCTGGAGGTGTGGAGTGGTTTGAAGAGGACAGGGTGATTTGTCTGAAAGTGTTACCTAATTAGAGGGTATAGTCAGGGCTCTAATTAGCCATGACACCTTAAAGATGTCATCAAAGCCCTCTTGAGGCATGGCTGATCCAGTGCCGTGGCTGTGAGCTGTCTGGTCTGTGTGGCCATGCACGGCCAGAGCTGCTGCCCTCTGTCTCAGAGGCAGCCCAGATGCCGATGCCTGAAGAGGCTCTTTTCCTTTCAGGTGACTTGTGATACCCTCCGGGGCTGCTGCCAACAAAGAGTGATGTTCATAAAGTCACAGAATGGAAGGAACACTGCAGCAGCTGGAAGAATTAATACTGGTGCCCATTATGTGGGAAATCTCCTCTCTTTTCCCCGGCGGGGGGGATCACTTTCTGCTGCTCTGTGCCTGGGGGAGGCTGGAGGAGGAAGGCTGTAAGGGTTTGCATTAAATGATGCTGTACTAACAGCTAGTGGAGGAATCATGACCCCTTTCTTAGCATTGCCTGACGGAGGGGACATGGGATCAGCTGAAATCTGGCTTGCCCAGACCTGGTTGTATTTAAATACTATGCAACACACCCTGTGAGGGGGAACTGGTGCGGGAAGCGGTACAAGAAGTGCTAGGTAAGAGGGAAAGGCTCCTGGGAAGGCTTTTTCCTGATATTGTAAGCAGCTTGCAGCCTGGAGCTCTGCAGGACCACACCTGGGTGGTGGGTGGTTGATTCCCCTTTGAGAGGGGGAGCTGGGGGTTGCTCCCTCCGGGGCTGCTCTCACTGCCTGTTGTTCATCCACAGAAACCACTGTTCAGTCTGCCCTGTGGGGAGCGGAGAGCGGGAGTTGCCCATTCCCAGCAGTGGTGCCAGGAGCCAGCAGAAGCCACCTAAAGCCAGGGAGTTGGTTGGTGTGTGAGTGTGGAGAGCAGGGCCCGTTGCCATTCCCAGCAACAGCGAGCAAAAGCATTCTCTCCTCTCTCACGGCTGAGGTCCCCATGGCTGTCAGAGCCCTCTGAACTGCCAGGGGAGAGAAGCAGTGGGTGGCTCAGACCTCCTTGGCAGGAAGGAGCTACCGTTACTCCTGTTTCAATGGGAAATGAAATAGATCCTGGGGCAAGGATGTTTCCTGTGTGTTTCATCAGTGCTATGAGCAGCCTGGCTCTGCAAAGGGACTCCTTTTGTAGGTGGTATTGCAGCCCCCTGAAAGTGAACACACAACCAGGCACACCCCCATGCTAACAGCTACCGAGGGATGCTCCTGTTTTTAATTACGTAGGTGTTAAGCCAGTGAATTCATTTTGTTCACAAAGTTGCAGCCTGGTATTTTCCTGCTGGTCCTGGTCTCTGGTGGCATTCCCAGACTCTGGAGTACACGTGCGAGTAACTTGGAGACCGGGTGTAGTAACTTGCCAGGACCCTGCCACGCAGGGCTGACCCACGCAGCTCTCCCTGTGCTCTTGCCATGGGGTCCCCGTGTTGCAGGGGGCACACTGCATTTTAGGGTGCCTTGTTAGAGGTGATGGATGGGGAGCTGCTGGTTGTGCTATAGTGTCACAAACTGATCAGCACAGAAGGGGTGATCTGCACTGCTGCCCTCCTGCCTGGAGAAGCAGCCGGGTTTGGTTACCTTGGGGCCAGGAACAAGATTTGGGTGTGAAATCAAATGGTATCGTGTATAATAAAACAACCTTATATCTGCTTTTGCTCTAGGTACACTCTGCACCATGGTCCTTTTGTCTAGGGCCTAAAAAATGCTGGTGATAATGAGGTCACATCCTTTCTGTGGTTAGAGTGTGGTTCTCAGATGCAGAGGGGAGGCAGCCCGTGCTAGACTTCACCACCGATGTGTGATTTACTCTCCTCTATGCTAGTGAACTAAGGGCTTGAAAAATAAATACATTAAAAGGAAGGAGAGGCAACAAAAGGCTGCTGCTGCTCTGAAATTGGATCAAAAAAAGCTCTGTCCAGTCCTCTGGGCTTCTCACAACTAAGAGCTCCAGAAATGACAGTGTTACAGTAAAGTGCACCCACAGATAACTGTGGGTTTGGGGATGGGACTGCTTTGTTCTTGAGGAACAGGATGAAGTTCATTTTGGGTATTTTCACTCCCCAAAGAGGGGGTTATTGTCCCTCCATGAATCCAGGGCTGTTCAAAGCTGCCTGGGACCTCTCAGCTTTGAAATCCTTGTCTAGCCTGTTGTCTCTCCCCAGCCTGCCAGACACACATATGGGTGGGAGGCTGCTGGATTTGGGAGCCCAGCTGGTGGGGGTGGGAGAAGTCACACCGAGCTGCCGCCGCTGTTTCTCCCGGCTCGGTTCAGAGCGGTTTCCTCTTGCCCCATATCCCGGCCATGTGCGGGGCGGCCAATGGCCCACACGTGTTGCACAGACACGTTTCCGTGCTGCCTCTTTGTGCCTGCCCACCTATTTGCAGCTGGGGGAGCTGAAGCTGCTCTTTCTTGTGATTCATAAAAAATAGTCTCTCTCTGGATGGAGTTGTCTGTGCTTTTATTGACCTGGTTACGGGAACGACAGAGGCTTTTCCATCTCTTGGATGCGTGATTTCTGCAAGGGCTCTGGAGCAGGGGCCAGCTCGTGCTGCTGGTGTGTTTCCAGTCCTCCTAACGTGATTAGTTTGACAGGCCCATTGGGTATGTTGGCAAGTCTAGTTTTTGCTTTGTGCATGAAAGTAAGTGCTGTGACAGGGCACAGAGCACCAGCTAATGCTGACCTCTGTGCAGGAGGGAGCATTTTGGCTGGACAGTATTTTTGGCCATGCCTCAGATGTGCTATGCCACCTGGCAGGAACCCTTTGCCCTTTTGATGGGGCATTTCTGTAACGTCCCAACTTCCTGAACATTTCGGAGGCCCCTCCTTTATATTTGCAGTTGGAGTTGCTTTGCCAAAAGCTGCAGTTTGAGCTCTGAATGAAACCTGAATGTTGAGGTGAATCCCAGGCATGCACCTGGCGACTCCCAGTGAAGGCGTCCATCCTTCAGAGTCCAGCAAGCGACCATAAATCATCCCACTGGCACACCCTGCCTGCAGGGCTCCAGTTTTGTGCGTGTTGCCATCTTGCAGCAATGCTGGGGCACACCATGTTCTTGGGGCTTGTTTAGATCGGAGGAGGACTGGAAGGGGGATCATCGATCATCCCCGCTCTGTCAAGTGCTTTTTGCTGTACAGACACATCTGCTCTCCCCCAGCCCTCTTTGCTCTGAATCAACAGTTTCAGGTTCACCCTAGCTTGTCCATCTGCAAAGCAAGGATGAAGAGGAACTTCCCCAACAGCCATGGTGGGTCCTTGACTTCAGCAGCATGCAGCATTTGTGCTTCCAAGTTTTGGCACATCTGTACCTGTGGTCAGGCCAGAAATGGTGGGGTTTTTTTCAAGCAGGGCCGCCTTAGGCACAGGGGAGAGCCATTTGTGCACAAATGGACCTGGTATCTCCTCAGTGCTGCCAGAGGAAGGGAGGAGATGATGGCGTGACTTGCCCAGGTCAGAAGAGCCAATGGCAAAGGATATGTGTTGATGATTTTGACTTTGCCTCTCCCAAGGAATTGATCTGGCCTGTCTTTGCCCATAGGACCCAAACTAGAGGTTTGTCTCACTGCACATCTGCATTTAGGCTTGGAGAGTTCCCCAAGGCTGCTTGCTGTAGTACATTATCAGGGTCAGCCTTTAACCTTGCCACCACTAGGGGTTGGAGGGAAGCATCATTGCCTGCAAAGAGGGGAAACTGAAACCTGGAGTGGCTTTGGGATTTCCTTGAGGCACGAGAGCAGAGCTGGTGGCAGAAAACCAGATTTCTTGAGTTGCTAACAGCTCCTGCCAGCTGTGGGACACATTAGTAAATACCTGAGTAGATCAAAGTAGGGCATCCGGGCTCTTCGTGCAGCACTGTGCTTATCTGTCTGTCTGTCTTTCTGTCTATCTGTCTGTAGTGCTTCTGGCAGTCAACCTCGAGATGACATTTAAAGGCTTTATGTTTTTTCTCTCCTGCCAGTTTCAGATCAAATTTGCTGACTTGTCACGCTGAAGATGCTTTTCTCCTAAGTGCTGGCCCAGCAACTGCTCGCTCCACTCTGTCCCTATCTTGGAGGAGTCCAGCTGGGTTCCTCCTGCCTCCCATCACTGGCATTAACTTGTGGGGGCTGGAGCAACAGCTCTGCTGGTGGACGAGTGAAGAGAAACAGATTTTAGTTTCCTTTTTCTCCCTGTTGATCAGGCCATTCTAGGCTCAGCTAGCAGTAGGTGTTCAAAAGCAGCAGACAGAGCCAGGTTTGCACTGAAAAAGATGTGCTGGGGTGGAGAGGGCAGTGGTAGAGACTTGCAGGCAAACCCTTCCTTCTCCTTAAGGCTGCGTCTGACCTAGGTCTTAGAGGTGAGCATGTGTGCAATGAGCTGGTGGGCTCTCAGCAGAGTCCCAGCAGGCTGGGTGTCTGCCTTGAGACAGCCAGGATGAGTGGCACTAATCAGCGTCTCACCCACTGGGTTTCAGCCAGGAAGGTGAGCGCTGTCCTCATGGGTGCGGTGAGGAAATTGCTCCTGGTGTCCCTGGGGGCTGTCACTGCAACGCTTTGCCATACTCTGCTGGTGGGGAGTGGCACCAGAGGATGCCTCTCTTGCTGCTGTCTGCCTTGGGGACAAGCACAGGCACGTGTCTCTAGCTGGAAGTCAGCTTGGGGAGTGGAGAAACCTCCCCAGAACATGCATTTGCAAGCTCTGGTGTGTCGCAGCTCCCTCCCAGGCAGTCACAACCTGTGTGTCACAACCTCCTGCCACGGTGTGAGCGGGAAGGCTCAGTGCCTGTTTCCTGGCATGAGAAGAGGATGGTGTTTACCCTGCTCTGGAATAGGGAGCCAGGGGTGGCTGCAGGCACTGGAGCCGGAGCCAGAGCCATCCCTTGGTCCCAGCACCAGCGGCCAGCTCCAGCTCTACCCCTTGGAGCACTTTTGAGGGCTTTGTGCAATGTGGTCTTAACTCCATCCCTTCCTCTTGTGCAAGCCTCCTCCCTGATCAGGCACGATGATAAAGTCAGTCCTGAGACAGCTGTGGTTCACTGGATTTGCCAGGCTCTCCCCTCCGCTTTACACTCACCAGACCCTGCATGGCGCTTGTTGGGAGCTGTCTCAGCTGTCCCTGAGCAGTGTTTTTCAGCAAGGATGGCAGTTCAGGAGGGTCCCCCATAACTCAGCAGGGTGTTGCCTGTTTAACCCAGCCAATGGCCCTCTTGCAACCCCAGCTGTGCCTGTGGAGGACACCAAGCAGCTGCTAGACAGCAGAGACATGAACTGACCTGCACCTTGGCTTTTCAGGGCAGTCAGGGTATATGGATGGAGCAAGGCTGTGTCACACAAGCAGTTAGAGAGTTGGCTTCAGTGACCAGAGAAGCCAGAGGTTGCTCTTGTCACCCAGACTAGGAGATGGAGGAATTTATTTATTGTTCTAACTCCTTCCAGAAGTAGCTCAGATGCCGCAGCAACAGGCAGCTCTGTAAAACTGAGACCAAAACCAAAGGATCTTTCCTTTTGCTATGTCCTGGACAGTTAACCTTTTTAGCCATACCATGTCCAGGTGGTGTGACCAGGCTCCATGGGACTCAGGATCATCTCTCTGGAGACACCTTTGGGCATGGCCATGTCCACAGAGCAGTAGTGTGGAATTCTTCCATCAGCAGATTTAGGATCTGGGTAGAGCCTCTGCCTCAGTACTGCTCAGTTGGAAAGCCCTGCCTGATCACTGTCCCCCCAACAATTGCTGCTGTGGACATTAATTTTTCCCAGATTTTTGCTTCCCTTTGAATACCTCTGCTATGGATCATTTCCCTTTCATGTGTTAGCTGGTGTTTTCCCAAAGCTGAATCTTGTGCTATTTCCTGCCTGCCTTTCTATGCTTTCTCTTGCTCCCTCTTCTGTCATGCCTAAAACCACCTTGGGCTTTTTTCCTGCTCGCTTTAGAAGACACTGCCCCTCTTTTCCTGAGAGGTTGTAAGATGGGAAGAAATGGCCATTTAAAATATGAGGAATCCTGTCCACCCATATCTTGCTTAGCACCTACCCAGCTGGAGAAAAGTGACTCAAGACTCCTGGGGTGGGAGGATAAATCAGGTGTTCTGTGGATGGGGAGAGCCTTGCAGAGCAGGAGCAGGCTGCTGAGGCTATCAGCAGTTTGTGAGGGCTGCGAGGTTAAGCTCCTGGCCGCAGCAGCGATAGGAGGGGATCTGGGAGCTCCTGTGCCAGGAGGTCTGAAGTACCACATATGATGGGTGCTGAGGATGAGGCAGGAAGGTCAGGCTGGATGGGTAAGAGGGGTGTCTTCTCTCTGGTGTTGTAGCTGTGGTTTCATGTTGGGGAGCTGGGGGTATAAAAATTAGTCAGTTTGTCCTTTGGCAGTGTTTTTCCACCATTCTCTGTAGATTCCCAAGTGGAAACTTATTTTAGGCTTTAAGTCTCCCCAGTGCATTCTGTTTGTCTAGCTCTGGGTGCTGTTCAAGCTGAGGCTGTGAGGGGAGTGTGTGATAACTTTTTTTTAATGTCTCCTTCTTTAGTTTTACGCTCCTTAATTGATATTTGTAGTCTTTTATCTCTTCCAGCTGCTGCACTTGTCTCTCCTGAAGGAGAGTGGTGCTGCAAGGAGTGGGACAGAATTGCTGCAGATCCTCAGACCCCGAGCTGGGGACAGAGCATCCCCAGTGTTGGGTCCCCTTGCTTTGCCCTAGTCCTCATGCTGTGCTGTGGCATCTTCAAAAGCCATGGGCAGCCCTGTTTGCAGTGGGAGGCTGACACGAGGTTCCAGGAGGACAGAGTGGAAAGGTGGCTTTACCTATCTGGAACAATGAGCCCCTTTGTGCACATTTTTTTTTAGACCTTACCTTCCTTGTACACTGCATCAAAATAGTGGGAAAATACTGCTTTTCCCAAAGCCAGGTGCCAGGGGACCACCACCTCATGCTATAAGCTCAGGAGTCAGACAGCAGCTTAAAGACTGAATATATCTGCCTCTGCAGCTCTTGGCTTCTACAGAAATAAATCTTAAGGAGGTAACTTTTTGCTGTGCAGTACTCAGCACTGGCTCTGCAGTGGTTTCCACTGAGATAGCATTTGGCTAACACAGCCAACCAGGAGTGGAACAGGCCTGGAGCTGTATAGAAAGTGATTAAGATAAGGCAGGGTTATGATTTGCCTGTCTGATCCTGAAGCTTTGTGCATTATTTAGTGTGTGTAGCAGGAGGTCAGTAGCCTCCTGATAATTTTCATTAGATTAGTCAGGCAGGATAATCACCTGCTCAGGAAAAAACCAACTTGACACTGTCTGTTCAATAGTTGGGGTTTAACTGAAAATAAATACTCTTGTAATTACAAGGACATTGTCAAGGTCAAGAGGCTCAAAGATTCGCTTTCTTTTTTCCTCTGGTATGTTTACAGAGATCCTGCAATTCTTTGTGAGATTTTTTTTCTTCCCTTAAATTCAAACGAAGATCTTCAGGGCTCTTAAAAGAAATTCAACACTTCCACAGCAGTGGACGTGAGTGGTGTTGCAATAGCTGAGTGGTGCTTGTGCCCTGCTGCAGCTGAGTGACCCCATGCTAATGAGCAGGGCACTCGCTAGCAAGCTGGGAGTGTGTGCAGCCAGCCCAGGCAGACCAAAACCAGGGTAGAGATGCTCTTCCCTCTTCCTCTGGGCTGACTGTGCTATGGATCCAGCCCAGAACATTGGGCCCTGCTAAGGTGACAGAGGGTATCCCCTCCTTGGGAGCAGTCAGCCCAGCGCGAGTGCCACCATGTTGAAATGAGAGTGTTCATTATCTCTCTCGCGGGTGACTTTCGTGCTGTAATTAGCTGAGGCTTTCAGAAAGACCAGGAAGGAAGAAGTGGGAGTGAAGCTGATGCCCTAATCAGTACCAGTGGGCTGTGCAAAGGGTACTTTGCTAAAGAAACCAGTAGGTTACTAAAGCTGGGGTTGGTGCTTGTGTGGTACCTAAATCCCTGCACTTTTTCGCCCTAGAAGGGGTTGTGCTTGCTATTTATCTTCCTCATACAACAATGAAGCCCAGAGGGATGTTTGTAATCTTCTTAATTTGTCCAGCTGCAGGACTGGTGCTTGCTGGATGAAATCTGGGAATGGCTTGCAGGTGCTCAAGGTAGATTCAGAGGTAGTAGTATGAGCCCAAGGTGAGCTTGCTGTGTCCATGCTGGTGCTGTGGTTCCTTGGAAGTATGTTGCAAAGGCAGGTAGCCTTGGTTTGAACAGAGCAGTGGTGTGGAATATGTGGGGGATGCTCTCAGCGCTCTGTCCTGAGCTCTGCTGAGAGCCAGGAGAGCTGCTGGCTGTGCCGGGAGCCTTCAAACATGGTAACCAATATGGCAGAAGAGGCAGTGTTTGCATGCTTGTGCTCACTGTGCACATCTCTGCCATGGAAAAATGGAGCTGATGTTGTGGCCACACGAGCTAGCTAGTGCCCTGAATCCTTGCTGCTTTTGATTTGTTTTGTTCCCTGTCTAATTGCCCCTAAGTGGAGATTCTTGTCATCAGAACTGGTGGGGCTTGTGCTCAGCCCATCTTCACTGAGAATCTGCTGCTCTGGCTCCCTGTCATGGGCTTTGACAGATGCCCGGGGGAAAGCGAGGGCACGGCTCGGCCTGATGTGCCAAGTGACTGATGGTGTGGTCTGATGAGTGGTGCCACGCGTCCGCAGCCGGCGTGCGGGTGCTGTGTCGCTCTTCCTCCATGGGAGATGGGAGGAGAGGGGGCTGCCTTGACAGCTTGCTTTGAAAGCAAAATTACTCCAGGGCTGGATTTCTTCTCCCCACTTCCCATCATCTTCTCCCCCACCCCTCCTCCTTTCTTTTTTGCTTGACAGAAAAAGCATAACTCGTCTTTAATTGGTGCTTTGTGCCTGTCTCCTGACAGAACTCAGCAGAGAGGGGGCTGGCTGGATCAAAACAGCTTGAAGTTGTGAGACTGTTATACGCCTGGCCTCCCTGTTTAAATCAAAAAAAAAACCCCTCAACTTTTATTTCTAGCGCCCATCCACATTTTAAGCCAATTCCTTGTGAACCATGAAACCAAGCAGGGGATGCTGTTCCAAGCGCTCCTCAGACATCCCATCGAGGAGCCCGACTGATGCGGGGAGCGTGCAGCTGAGCACGGCACACCACGCGCTTGACCTTCCGCTGAGCCTGGGGTTTGGAGCATCTAATTGGCATGTATGTGGAAGGCTTCAGGCCGCTTCATCATCTTACAAATAAGACCTGCCAGTGCCTGAAACACAGAACAAATGTTGCATGGCGGATCAGGTGGGGAACTGGTCTGCACTCCTCGGACAGCACTGCAGCGTGGTGGCAGCAGGAGGAACAAACCCGGCCATGTACTTGTTCAGCAGTGCTTCCTATGTGAGCAAGGCAAAAGCAGGGTTAGAGCAGTGCTCCTGGTCCCTTCAACTGCCCTGCTGTGGCTTCCCTCTCTGTTGAACATCTGTGATTATATGAGGCCAGGTAACATCTCCTGGGGTGGGGGGGTGCTGGGAGGAAGCCCATGCCCTTGTGGTGTCTTCAAGCTCCAAGTCTGGCAGAAAAGAGCATTATGAGACCCACTGGAGCCTTTGCAGCTTGGGCTTGCCCTGGTCTTTGCAGAGCAGAATCATAGAATCACAGAATGGTTTGGATTAGAAGGGGCCTTAAAGATCATTACATTCCACCCCCCTGCCGTGGACAGGGACACCTCCCACTAGATCAGGTTGCTCAGAGCCCCGTCCAGCCTGGCCTTGAACACTTCCAGGGATGGGGCAGCCACAGCTTCTCTCAGCAACCCGTGCCAGTAGCTCACCATCAAATTGTTTGCTGGTGTGGCTCCTGCCTGGTTGAGCACTCCTCTCTCCAAGGGGCTACAGTTCCTCTCCTGGATTTCTGGAAGGGGCTTGAGTATCTCGTAATGCTGCTTGTTCCAGCCCTGCCTGTTGGAGTGGCTTCCAGGGGTGCAAGACATAAGGTGTGACATTGACGTCCTTTCCAGCTGGATCTGTCCCCATGCAAGAAGGGGACAGCAAGAAATCAATTGCTTGGAATTGTTTTTTCATTTGTTTGTTTCTCTTGTGGGGTTTGCAGGTACTTCTGCCCTTCCCCAGCCAGAGGCAGGGATAAGGCAGCAGCTTGCAAACTGTTCCTGGCTGGGAACTCTGCTGGGCTGTGCTCCTAACTCTGCTTGTGGTGCAGACCAGCCCTGGTGCGGGTGGGGCAGTGGTCATTTCAAGTGGTTTCGCAGCAGTTGCTTGGTCCCTTCTGAGGCACCAAAGCAAATCTGATGCTGGGGTGATACTTCTGTTGGTGTTTCTGGGGCTCGTTCTAGAATGATGGGAACAAAGGACAAAGTGATTTGTCTTTAAATATTGAGCAATTCCCTGGGCATCTTTGGGAGCCATGCCACAGTACAGGAAGCAGCACTTTCGGGGAAAGGGGATGCTGGGAAGGGGCTTGGAGGAGGATGCAAAGAGGGGAGTATTTGCAGCTGGAGGCTGGTGAGATCTGAGCAGGGCCTGTTTGCCTGAGGAAAGGTGGCTGTGATGAAGGGCATGTGCAAAAGTGGGAGCCTGGAGGAGCCGGGTGCAGTCGGAGGGATGGAGTGGTGTTACAGGTGGTGTCCTTGGGCCAGGGAAGCACCATGGTGAGCAGATGATGGTCAGGGTCAGAATATAGTTGCTGTGGAGACTTCTGGAGAGAAAACTGGTAAACTGGGCTTGTCCTGGGCTGAACTGGAAGTGACAGCTAGGTCTCCATGAGGAGAAGTCAGACTTAGACTGCTGCAACTACTTCACACGGCCACCAAAGGGCTGTGAGTGGGGTCTCCTCAATATTCGGTAGGTGTTTGAATACAAAGGAGAAGGGAAGGAGCTGGAGCTGGGTCCTGGCTGGATTGATGCAAGTCGACAGTTATGTCACTGCCCGTGGTGAATTGTGCTGCTGCAATGATCTTACCCCACCCTTGGGACAGGCAAGGAAGGGAAACATCATCTGCGAGAGGCCAAAGCCCTGATGGGCTGCATGTGTTGGGGCTGATTAGGTTGTGGACAGGGCTGGAAGCCCAAAGGAAGAGGTATTTGAGGAAAGCAGACCCTTTGAGTTTGTTTGTTATTATAATCTCTATGACAGCTTTGGACCCTCTTATGGGAGGGAAGAAAAAATGTGTATCAGTTCCATCACAGTAAAATCCTTACTTGCCAAATAATCATGTCCAAGGCTGCCTGCACTCTACATTGTAGGATTTTTCTTCACTTTTTTGGGGACTGTTCCAGGCATTCTCCCTCATGGGTGGTCTTCTCTCTCCCATCCACAACTCTTCTTGCAGCCACCCAGAGCCTTTCCCAGCTTGTTCTCTGCTCTGGGTTGAGCAAGGCATTGGTGCTCTGGATTGTTCCTGTTTCCGAATTTGTAAAGTCTATTCAGCAGATCAGTATTTCAGACCTTCCCCAGAGCTGGCTGTGTGGGAGAAGCTGGCAGCCACATTTGGGGGCCACTTCTCTCCCATTTTTAGTTCCAGGTCTGCAGCCTCGGGGCTCCCACTCCACCATACCAACAGATCTGGTTGCCTTCCCCAGGGATGTCTGGAGAAGAGCAGGGCAAGGCGCTGTAACCTGGTAGTTTTAAGTAGTAATGCAACAAGTCTTTTTTGCTTTTCCTTCTACCTCAGCTTTAGTTACTGTTTACTTGCCAGTGGAAAATAACCAGTGTATACCTATTAAGTTCCTGAGAAGTCTTACCTTTATTTCTAGGCTGGAGATACCGTACTCCACACGGCAGAAAGTGAGGGCTGCAGTAACCCCAGCAGTGCCCTGTAGCCTTTAGGGAGCAGCCCACTGCTTCTCCAGCACAGAGGCTTTGTTGGTATCTCCTTGTTCTTGCTGCTAGGTGTGTGATGGACACTGGCTCCTCAGCCCTGAGTCTGGAGGAAGGAAAGTGGGGCAGAGTGTTGTCCTCCAGCAGAGGAGGCTGGGAGCTTTCTGCACTGTGCTTTGCTCTGGGGACCCATTTTCTGCCCCTTCAAACTGTTGAGAGCTCAACCTGCCGCAAGCTTCCCATGTGTGTGCCGCTCCCAGGTGGAGAAAGTGCAGAGGCTAGAGGAGGGGATGGACTCTTCCTGGATTCCTCTTTGTAATCGGTGGGATTCAAAGCTGAAGAGGGAGTCCCTCTTGCAGAGGGACTAATTGCCCCTCTTCCCAAGGCTCCTGTTCGTGTTAACGACCTGTAATGGGACGGGTTGTGCTAGCCCATTAAGCCCCAATGGCGTCCTTGTCGACTTAAAAGTGTGAGGAATTTCACTCAACCATGTTAAAACACTTCCACCCCCTTTAATAGCTTCACGCATTGATTTAACTCTATGGCACCTGGGGTTATTGGCTGGGAATAGCCATCTGGCTCTCCCCAGCCTCCTGCCCTGCCTTCACGCAGCTACTTTGGCCATCATTTGCATTTCTGGGATATCTTATTAGCGGGAGGGCTGTTCTAGCTCTTGCCTTTGCCGTGCTCCTGGTGGCTGGCTTGACAGAGTCGGTGTGGGAAGCAATTTTCCTCCCATCGCACTGAGCGTGGTCTTGCTTTGCTGCTTTTAATGAGAGTACTTTTGCCCTGGCTTGTGTCAGCTGCAGCCCACCTGTGCTGCCAATTACTCCAGCGAATCTGGTGTGACCTGCCGGGCTGGATGTCCGAGGTTTAAGTGTTTCTGAGCTGCAAGGTGTGAAAAATCTCACCAGTGTTGAAACAGCGGGGTGGGGGAGCGGCTTTCTGGGTTATGAAAGACCTGAGGACATGCTGGTATCAGGTGCTGTTGATCTCTGGGGAATTTAGAGAATCAAGGGCTCGGTAATTGCAGGCATGTTGCCAGCGTGTTGAGAAAGAAATTCTTAATCACAGGCTGTATGCCCTAATTTTTTAATATTTTTTTCCCTAGTAATTGAATTAGTTAAATGTGTATTGTAACACCTCGCTGCCTGGGTAGGCTGGGAAGGGTACACACACAGACCCGAGGTGTGCCTGTGTGCAAACAGACTGACAGGGCTCTGTGGGAGCAGCAGCGGCGGTTCTGCTACACAAACACGATGCATCTGTCACACATTTCCCATTTCTGGAGAAGTTGGCATGCCAGCCAGCGTGTGCCTTGTTCATGCTGACCCAGGCACCGTCCAAGATCAGTTCTCTGCCGTGCCCACGTAGCTGTGACTTCCTTCTGGCTGGTGCCTGATTCTCAGATTTGTTCCTGTCTCCTTGTAAAAACTGTTGTTATTGTTGTGGTTTCAGTCATTGCAGGGCAGGTTTGAAGGAGAATATTGGCTGGGCTGGTGTTAGCCCACGTTTGTTTTTTGTCTCTCACCAGGCAAAAGGCAGTAGTGGGGGGGTGGAAGTGAGGGTAGCTGGGTGATTGCTGGGGAGCGAACGCTGTCTTGGGGGTCAGTGTCCCTTCTGTTGTTTATGCACCAACAAGCAACTCCTGTGTGTAAATACACTGATATCTGAGGCACACATTTAGAGTTTAAGCTGGCTTGAAATCCTCTGCTAGGGCCCAGCATCTGAAGGCTGGGAAAAGATACAGCGTTTTGGATGCTGGCTGGACTCTGCAGTGGCTTGGAGGTGCTGTGATCCTACCTTGGTGCAGAGCAGGAGGCACAGTCCATGGGGAGACCAGTCCCTGGCAGCACAGCTGCATGTCAGAGGTGTCACAGCAATAGCAACTCATGTTAGCTCTCACTTTGTCGAGGTTTCTGGTGTGGGGGAGAGCTTGTCTACAGCAAGCAGTTCTCAAAAGGCTGCGCCAGGGTACTTGGTGAATTTTAGGGCAGAAGCTCTGCTGGCTCTTGTGGGATAAGCTGTCTCCATGTATCATTCAGAAGTCCTGTGCTCCCTAATAAATACCTCTGCAGTTAGGTGCAGAGAAGAGAGCTCCAAATATTCAAGGTGGGGCGATTGCAGGGAGAGCAGTGAATGAATGAAGAGGGGTGTGCAATCTCTCTCCTCAGAGCAGGGAGGGCAGTGGGGATTGACGCATTTAAAAGAAATGTGAAGGTGCTATTGGTGAAGTGAGGTCTGTTTCAAAGGCTTAAACCTTCTCTGGACACCTGTAGCACAGCCTGACTTGGGACTTTTCTTTCTTGGCAAGGATATGTCTTGTACGTGGAAAGCTGGTCTGAGTGACCTTCTGCGTCTGGCTGTCAGAGGAAATGTGCTGAGTCGGAACAAGTGTTTCCAGAGCTGAATGCTCAAGCTCGGAGTCTGTTTATCTCCCTGCTGAGATGCTGGGGTTGGCAGCCGTGCTGTGGTCCTTCTCGAGTGCCTGGGCTCGCTCCCAACCCGGGCCCATCAGACCACCGGTGATATGAGCTTCCTTCTGACTCTGAAGGTCAAATGGCTTGCAGCAGGGTGACAAAGGAGCCCTTGATTTGAAAGAGATTGTTCTTGTGCCTTGCCCTAGGAGAGGTCTCATGGGCTGAGATACGTGCTGGCTGAAAGGAATGCTTAAAATGTTCTTTCTTTGCTCCTGTCAAAAACCCTTGCAAATGTGAATCAAAATATCTGCCCCAGTGCTTTCCTGCTGCATGCGTTAGGCTGGCTTATTCCTTGAGAATGGCTTGGCCAGTGCAGCCAAATGTCCTGGGGTTCTGTCCCTAGCAGTGGACAGTAGTGGACATGCAAGGAACAGCGTTAACAACAGGGTGAGCATGCACTAGGTAACTCCAGCCTTTGAGAGTCTCAAAGGTAAAGAGATTTTTTTTTTTCTCCCTCTGCTGTGAATTTGTCTAAGTGCATGGATTCAGGAAAGCAAGTCCTGATCACCCACAGCATCGCCACACCGTCCACCCGCTCTTGGGAAGAGTTGAGGACCTGGCTGAGCTGGCTTTTTCTCCCTCCATCTGTGGGGGCTCAGCTGCTCTCAGGGTTGAGTGGCAAACTCATCCCTCACGCTCCACCACTGCAAAGCCTGTGTACCTGCAGCTGCAAGGTGCCCTCCAGCAAGGCTCTGTGCTGTGAGGAGCCTTGGTGATGCTCTGCACCCCAGCTTCACGCTGCATCCCTTCTCTGCCCAGACACGCCTTGTCAAGCGTCTCCAGGTACAGGTTTTATGCTGTATGACAGTAATCTGGTTGTACATCTTCAGCACTGATGTGTGACAGCTGTAAGATCAAGCACGTCCCAGCTGCTCCTCACAGAGGTTTTTTCTGTCCCTTCCTGTTCTTGGTGCTTTGTTCAATTACATCTTTGCAATAAAGCAACTGAGGGTGCTCATACTGGGCAAATAAAATGTCAACATCTTGGGCTGAAAAATACCTCATAGATTTCTCTACGTAACTTTAAATTCAGAATGAGAACCCATGAGCTGGCAGCACCAGTTCTGGTGAGCCTTTGGCAGTCCCCTTTTGATCAAGAAGAAAAGGGTCAGGAGTGACTTTGGCCTGGCAAAAAGTTGTGCTAGAGATGGAGAAAGGTTGTGATTTCTAAATTGATCATCAAGCCTTAGTCCATAAGAGATGATGTCGTTGTGTGTAAATTGAAGGCAATGTGCAGGTGCTGGGAGGCAATGACTCTACTCACGCACAGCAAAGGGCTTGCCAGTTGGAGCAGCGTGGCTGTATTGCATTTGTAGACTGATTCGAAGGCTTCCTGCTCTGCTCCTGCTGCAAGTGTGGCTTTCTACCATCTGCTTGCCCTTGAGCCGCAGAACATGGCTCTTGGCCGGGGCAGTGATGCGCAGGGATGTTTGCAGAGCAGGGACAAACTGTGTTTTATCCAGAGGGAAACACCAGCAGGAAGGATGCTCAGTGCTCCCAGCTCTGCCATGTGCCTATTGTGCTTCATCGGCAGTGATACTCTGGCAGATGGGAGTGTTTTGGTGTTGCTCCCCAGCTGAGTGCAGTCTCTTGCTCCCTGTGTAGATCATGGCAGGCTGGTTTGGTGCTTTCAGGTTAGGATAACCCTCACCAGGAGCAAGCCTGCAGATGTGGTGCATTGCAGCCTTGGTAGCAGTGTGCCTATGTTCTTCTGGGTAACCAAAAACTGAGTGGCTGTAGCTCTTGCCTTAGGAAAAAATAAGGGATCTGCTGGCTCGTGCTCCCCACGGTGAGGCAGGGTCTGAGAAGCCGGGCTGCAGCCAGTGGAGAGCATGTTCCCTGCATGGCACTAGACCTTTGCACATTGCTGTTACATCTGGCTGTGAAGTCTTTGGGGGATCTCTCTGCTGTCGGTGCTGTGTAAGTGTAATATAAAAGCCAATCTACTTAAGATGCAGGTCTGTATCCACTCTCTCCACGCTGCAGCTCTGGGTCACAGATGGTCACTTAAAAATCACAGGATTCCGTTTGCCTTGAACTGAAAGAGGCTGTTTGACCCACAGCCTCAGACCGAGATGCTGCACAGGCAGGTGAGGAAGGGAGAAGATTTTTTTTTTAACCTCTTGTTCCTTGTACCATCCCTTTGAAACGATCAGAGCTATTTAGGGAGTGGATGGTCAGAAGGCTGGCAAGGATGGGAGAATGAGGATGAACTGTCACTTGGTGATGGTCCAGAGTACCCAAGGAACTTATGCAGGGCTGCCCAGACGTTCCTGCTGGCGGAAGATGAAGTGTCTGTGCTGTCAACAGCTGATGGAGAGCCCCACTCTGATGCCTCCCTGCATCTGCTGGCCCAAGTGACCTTCCCTGGGTGAAAGGGACATGCCAAAGGGTACTTTTGCTTTCCCTTCTGCTGTTCCCCACATTTGGATTGGGGATTCGGATTTGCATTTGGTTGCAAAGCTGCCACATTTCTCCAGCATCTTCCAGCTCCTGAGGGACAGGCATGAGTAAGCCCATGCTACAGTGCTACCTGCACCTGGCTGACCCTACTGCTTCCCTGAGATCTGAGAGGCGTAGGACAGAAATGGCACAGGCTGCAAAGGAGCTGGCTGGTGTGCTTTGATCTGCTCCTCTTAAGCAGATCATGCAGCTGATCTGCAATCCTGGCCGGTTCCTTGTGGCTGGGAGCGAGAGTATCATGGCAATGCAGGGAGCAGAGTGCAGAAGGTTTGAAAGAGCACTGGGAGGTCAGGGCTCAGATCCATCCGAGGGTGGTGTCACCCCGGGCTCTCCCAGGTGATGTGCAGGAGGATATCGCTGTGGTGCAGGGATTGCTGTGATCCCTTTAACAGGACATGGTCAGAGGCACTTAAGAATTTAGATCTCTGGCCCCAGATAGAGTACTCAGTGCCTTGTTGTGACTAGGCTTGGCTGGGGACAGCCTGGTAAAAGGTTACCTCGTGGCACAGCACAAAGTGGGTTTGTTTGAAACGCTGCGGAAGGAAGGAAGGAAATCTCCCCTCCTGTTTTTTTTCCAAATCCTCTTCTAATCAGAGGGATTAGGCTGATTGTTGGCATGGCAGTGCTCTGACTGTCCACATGATGACTTCCACTCTTTTGTCCTAAGCGATGGAAAGTACCAGCAAGTAGTCTGTTTGCGGGAAATTCATTAAAAACCAAAATTGTCTGATACCCCCGCTGAAGCTGGTGGTTTCTCGTCTGCCCTTTGGCTGTACAAGACCTTAGGCCAGCAGAACCTCAGGTAGAACAAGCTCCTGTTTTGGTGCTTGAGTGCTTAAGGACACCTCATCCTGCTGTTAAGGCCAGGGTCTGTGCACATCATCTGCATTCTCTGCATCAAGGAAACAGTGGGAGTTTTAAGGGCCCTTGCTTGTAAGGCTTCTTTCTTTCCTGGTCTTGATGCAGCCGCAAAGATCTGAACCTTCAGGACTTCATTCCCTGACTTTTAAGGGCCACCTTGCCTCTTACGACAAAAATCCATGGGCTGTTTTATGATATATTCCAACCTGCTCACAAACCTGCTGTCCCTCTCCTATGGCTGCTTGTGTGGCTGTGAGGTTTTGCCTTTGCAGTGTTTTTTGGGCTGCTCAGTGATGTCTTCAGCGCCTTGGATTGAGGAGTGCTGGTGTAGGGAGCAACATGCTGCTGCACGGGGCTGGGAAGGGGCACCTGAAAATTGTCTCCTCCCACCATGGGTTGCACGGGGCTGGGAAGGGGCACCTGAAAATTGTCTCCTCCCACCATGGGTTGCATTTCTCTCTTCTTGTTTCAGTCAGTAATGCCTGACTGAGCTCATCTTGCTCCAGAGAAGCTTGCGCCTGCCTTGCCAGCTCTGAGCCCTTCTAATACACTTCCCCAGGCATTTATTCCTGTGCTTCCTCCAGAGCTGTCACCAGCTCAGAGCACAAACCTATTCAAGATTGAATGCTCTCGTGTTATCATTTGGAAATACATGAGCAAAAAAGACTTTTCTAGGGAATGATAATGACCTTGGTGTGTTTGCAGTCAATGAGACATCAAGCTGCCTCTTCTAGGGTTCCTCTTGTGTGAGTGAACCTGAAGCTTTTCTTTCAGGGAAGGATCCCTTGGCTGGTCACACCTTATAGCAGCACCTGCAGCCACCAGCCCCCTGTGTTAGTTATTTGTCCTGGAAGGTGAATCTTTCCTTGGTTCAAGAATATTCTCACTGGGGGTATTTCCCTAGGAAGGGAAGCGGTGGGAAGAAGGGAAAGGGATTTCTTCTCCCCCTACCCCAAACTTGGTCTCAGTGTTGAAGCATCCTGATGTCCCTCTAACACCTCGGATGTGCTTATGCTGCGGGTTGCAGGCAGTGGCGTGGCAGGTCTGAGTTTACTCTCCCATTGCTCCTGGAAGCCTGGCTGAGCCTGAATCCAGCTTCAGACTGGCATCTGGCTGGCCCTCTGAGTTGTGCCACTGGCCAGCAGACTTCAAAGCTGGTGGCCCATTGGGACGCAGTGCAGGAGCTTCTCTTGGCACCTTCTCTGCTGCACTTGGCTGCAAGCTCTGTGGTGTCTGCCATCCCAGCTTGGAGGGGACAGGCTTGCTGAGAGTTTGATCTTGCCAGCTGCTGGCAGTAGCACATTTTAATTTCTGTAATGGACCTGGTTCCTGCAGAGATGGTCCAGAGAGATAAATCACACAACTTGGAAAAGAGAGGTTGGGGCACCAGGTGAAGGAAGAGCCCATCTAGTTTCCCATCCAGTCTCTTCCTCTGTTTTTTGTCTTTTCCAAGGCAGACATGCTTCCTGCAGTCTTGGATCCTCTCCAGTACCTTGTAGTTTACCGGGCTGGAGATGGTATAAATCACATAATTCACAAATGGAAGATGCTGAACCTGAGTTTCCTGACCCTGATGGGAGCAGGGGAGGAAGAAAAGGAGCAAGAAGGGCTGAAGAGAAGAGAGAGGTGAGGTTTGAGTGGATGGTTTTTGGGTAAGGGTGATGGTTTTTGGGTAAGGGTGAATATGATGCAAGCAGGAACCTGATTCTGCTGGCAGCGAGGCTGTTTAAAGGAAGGTGGTGTGTTGCTGCAGCCTGTCACTGCTGCTTCCCATCACTCTTTCCCCATCTGTCCCCACATTTGTCACAGCAGCTGCAGGAGATGACTCGGAGGTGTGTGATGGTTCCAGATCTGTGCATGCCACCATCCCTCAGAGGAAAACAGCACTGCTAGGGGTAGCTCCATATGCAGCTACCCTCTGTCCAGGCCTCTTCTGCTTCCTTGATTGAGATTAATGCTATTAAGAAAAAATGCAGTCTGATTTTAGTACATAGGCTGTGTGCAGCATCCCTTTTGGATCTTCATGGCTCTTCTGGAGAAAGGGACCTTGAATGTGCTGCCAAAGCAAATTTTTTTCCCTCTAAGTCTTCTTGCTTATCTGCTTTTTTGCTGCTTGTCTAATGCCTTGCTGCTAAGCATAGGTAGGGCCTTTCTGCTGTGAGCTGGTGAAACATGGTCCCTGAACACTTTTTTGAAAATTCTCCAAGTGGGGAGGAGCTGTGAGATGCTGGGGTGAGACAGTGAGTGGCCTGGGTCTCATGTGTCTGTCCAGTCACGTCCTGGGAGGCTCCAACCAGCCATGGCAGCAGAGTAGAAGCAGCCAAAGGTTAGCAGCAGCTAACTCTATGTACAATGGCAAAAAACCCCAAGCAACCAACCAACCAAACAAAAAAACCAAACAAAAAAACCCCAAAAACCCCAAACTCCAAAAAACTCCCAAACAAACAAAACCAAAAAACAAACAAACAAAAACCCCAAAAAAAACAAACAAAAAACCACCACCAACAAAAGGCCCCCAAAGCTTAAGAAAATGACTGAAAAGGAAGAAAAACGTCTTCCTTTTTCCAAGTCATGTTTTTGTTAGACTGACTAGTGAGATACTGTTGCCAAGGTTAGGAGGCAACCTAAAGGAGAGCAGGACAAAACCCACACAAGTCAATAGATGAGAATTGAATTGAGTGAGAGGCCCATCTGCCTCTGATGCCCCAGGACTGCCCAATTAAATCCACTCTCTTGGATAAGCTCAAGGAGGCAACTTGGGCTGTGCAAATGCTCTAGGGCTTTTATATCTTGGCCTGAGCACAAGCCCACGTGTCTTTGCCAGTCCTTCAAGAGCTATTAAGTGGTTTTGGTTTGATTTTTGTGCATTCCCAGCAGCGGTTCTGCCCCTTACCCCTGTGCTTCACTTTCCTGTTTGCTTGAAGCTGATGGAGACCAGAATGCACCTCACAGCTTGGAATGAACATAGATAATATAGATCAGAAGTGCTCGGGGAAATGATGTTTTTCTTCAATTATCTGTGCTTGTTACTTGTGGCAAGGGGAGGAAGTGTCCCTGAAGGTGAAGGGTGGGTAGAGTTCATGCAAAACCAAACCAGCCTTTTTTGGCTGGTGGTTGAAGTCTCCCCTCCCTCCTCACAATTTCTCTGCAGTGGTGCCTGGAAGCCACACTTGTGCTCCAACTTCCACCATTCAGGCAGGAATGGTTGCAGACGAGCACCTCAGGCAGTGGAGAGGGAGCACACAGCATGCTCTGCTCGCTGCCCTGCAACTAGTTGCCTTCCTCTCTCCAGACCTGGTTTTGTTTCCTTTTTTCTTCCCCCCTCCTACTCTAACTGCACAGGCTCTAAATCTTTCCAGGCAGGGCCTCTTGCTGTGAGTGGTGGTGGAGCTGCTCTCCCAGCTGAAGGCTCTGGGAATGCTGCAGAGACACAACTGCAAGTAGATGGTGGGGACAAGATGGCTCAGCACTGACCCCGCTGATGTTGAGTGGCAGCACTGCAAGCACACAGAAGTCTGGTGACCAAAGAACTTATATTGGTTCTATCTGCCTTCAGGAGAAGGTGATGGGAAGGCTGTGATGAAACAGTGAAGGACTGTTGTGGGAGAAAAAATGCCAGGGGCAGGATTCTCACTGTGAGGTTGTAGGAAGCTTTATATCCCCAAAATACCTTGCCCTCTTGCATTTTTAGATTAATAATTCTGTACCTGGAAACTGAAGTAGAAAGTGGACTTTAAAATGGGAGGCTCTGGGAAGTATGAAGTGGCCCTGGAGAATTGCATCAGGGAGAGAACCAGGAAAGGAAAAAAATTGTGAGAAGACATGCAGCAGTGAGGGATATAAAATGAAGAAATATGCTCATATGTGGATTTCTGTGGGCCTGGGAAGAACAGCTATTAAAAACTTTTCTGCAAGGATGCTGCTAGATGCCAGAGGGGAGTGTGGATGCTCTTGAGTTCACAACGGGGTGAATCTCTAAGTTACGGTGTGGAAATGTCTGAGCTGTATGATCTCAGCCTTTCCAGCTGGAGACGGAAGGAAGGAAAAAGGCTTTTTCACAGTACTGCCAGGGAGAAGAAAATAGAAGGGAGACAATAGGTCCATTAAATAGAATTGTTTTCTCACCAATTTCTTTTCCTATCTCAAATGATTGAGATCCTTGCCATCTCTTTATACCTGTCTTTAGCAATACTGAAAAAGCCCAAAGAGATGTGTGGGAGATTGGGAACAAAACATGACTGTACAGAAATAGCTATTAAGGAAAGCTTGAGAGTACTTTGCAAGCATCTCAAATGCTTGGCTAACCTCAGTAAATACTCTTCAGGGCATTAGGGGAATTAATGATGGAATGTAAATAACTGTGTCCCTTTGCTTTAAAAAAAGAATGTAGTTTGGTGCCAGAGGTGTTGACAGTGCAAAGGATGCCCCAGTCTGAGGGGCAAGACAGGCTCCCAGTGAGTTGTTCCTGTCCCCACATGGAGTGGTGTGATGTCTCTGCTGTCTCACATGCATATTCAGCTCCAGGATGCAGCTGTGAAATGGGATTACAGCCCCAGTGTGAAAGATCCGTGCCATTTATTACTCGGCTCAAAGAGGCATCCTGGGCAGCCTTGCCTTAAAGGTGAAGTGAGCTGCAGCTGGAGGGAGGACTGAAGGCCAGGCTTTGGTGTTGCAGATGAGTTTTAGAGTTGTGTCTCACGCAGAGCTTCCCTGACAAAATTGGTTTCAGTGTGGAAGCAGGAATGGAAGAACAGTGAAACTTCAAAGTGATGGAGGAAGACATGGAATGCCTGTTCTGACCTCTTAAGGTTGCTGGTTTGTCCAGAGTGATCCTCCCCTTGATCCAGTGAGGATAGCTGACTTGCATTTTACAAGCAATATAATCTCCCTTCTCTTTTTCCAAATGACCATTGGCCTGACTCTGAGAACATGGGCTTCTCGTCTGGCAAGTCTCTTATGTGTGAAATGAAGAGATAAAGGAAGGTGCAGAGGAACATCTCAGGGTGGGCTGTCAGTAGATGCCCTTGGTGATGCAATGCAGGTTGGCTTCTGGTTCATCTTTTTGGCTGGCTCAGGGATGGGGACCAGGGCACCTCCAGCACTCATCTGCCCTCCTCTGTTACAGCTTGGGCACTAATGGGTGGGGTGGCTTGCAGCTGGAGCTGTCAACCTAGGCATAATACTTGCCACCCCAGCCTAGTTTGCCCTCTTACAGTGACTCACAAGTTGAGTTGTCTCCTTTGCCTTTGCTGTGTGGAATCTGGGCAGCCCTGGAGGAGAGTCCCACTGCCAGCAGAAATCTTCTCCCTGCACTTTTGCAGGGGGTGATTAAGTCCTCTCGTGATCATCTCTTGGCTTAGTTGAGCCAATCGAGCGCTCAAGCCTGTGTCTGCACAGCAGGCTTTCCAGTTCCCAATTCATTCTCCTAATTCTTTTTGGAAACTGTTCCACTTCCACAACCTCTTTTTTTCACAAGTGTGGACACCAGCACTGGAGGCAGCAGCCAGAAATAGTCTCACTGCGCTCTAGCAAGAGCTAATACTAAGCTCATGCTGTTCAGGATACTCCCTGGTGTATGCAGGGCATTTTTTTCCCTTAATTATATTACTGCGCTTGAACAGCCTGACTTGTGTGTAGGAGCCACATAGGAGATTTGGAACGGTATTTTAGGATATAGGAGGCTCATTTAAGTTAACAAGTGGGCTGCACTATTTGACTGTGCTGGCATACACCGTGCTCAGCCTGGAAGAGGAACTTCAGCAAAGGGGACATAGCAAGGAGAGCCAGTTGCCCTTGTGACACTGGGTGTGCAGCTGATACAGCATGGCAGGGTTTTGCTTATGCCATGGCCTCTGGTCCGAGGGTAGGGATGAAATAGTGATGATTACTTGGGAGGATCGGTTTTCCGCTGAGCAAGTAGGTGGAAAGTCAGGCAGCAAAATTAGCTGAGTACACAAACAGTCTGGGCTGGATGAGGTTCTCTCCCCTGGGAGAGATTAAGGCATGTGGTGTCTTACGTAGCAGCGATGGCCCGTGTGCGCTCGCCGTGCCTTGGCGCTCTGAGCTGACAGTTGTGGAGCTGCTGGCTTTGTGCTCTGTCCTCATCACTCCCAGCCCCTTTCCGGTGACCAGCTGGGGTAGAATATCTCCTGACACATGCTCAGTCCTTCTTGCTGCTCTTTTCCCACAGGTGGTTGGGCGCTCTGCCTTCCATCCCTGGGGTGCTTGAGGTCAGTTTCATATCTTGCCTGGATCTGTATGTGACTGTCAGGGTGTGAATGGTGCTGTGGGACAGGCAGGACCCTGTAAGCGCTGTGCCCTCTGGTTTGTGCCAACTGAGCTTTTAACAACAGAGGCTGTACCTGTGAACATCACATGAGACTTCAGAAATAACTGTGACTGCACTCAGACGGTGTCCCTGAGCTGCTAGGTGCAAATGTCAGCACATCCATGAGCATGGAGCAACTGGCACCTCTCTCAGCCTCTTCCCTGACACACAGGATCACAGAGGGGAGGTGGTAGGTGCAGCTGAGCATAGCAATAAAATTTGCCAGATCCTCAGCTGGTTGTCTTCTGGAAGTGTAAAAATCAACAGGATGCTATTGGTCCTGGCAGTGGGCTGGTGTACAGTGATTTTCCTTGGCTCACTGTAGCCATGATCTCTGTGGAAGGCTGTGGCTGACCAGGGCCCTGCAGGTGGTAGCTGTTTCCAGTACAGGTCTAGTAACATCCTACCCCAATTCCATGAAACAAACAAACAAAAAAAATCATTTGTCGCATGGGTTTGGTTTTTTTTACTGCAAGGGGGTCATATTTGCTTCTTAGTGTCAAAACACCTTAGCAGGTGGTAACTTTTTTGCAACGAAACTTGATGCAGGAATGGAAAACTTCCAGCAAAGTCTTAATCTTAGCTTACTGCTGAGAAGGATGAGAGCTCTTCCCCTAAACCTATCTAACAGGATGTAGATAACACTTGGCACGGTCTGAATGTAAAGTCCCTTGGTGGGTCAGAATTCACAGTACATGGCAAAGCAATAAGATGCTTGAAGGTGTCTCAAGTGGCATTGCAAGTAATCTCTTTAATTCTGCTTTTAATTTATGTCTGCTAATGAGCAGGGAGGAGTGGCAGAAGTCTTAAATTCATCTTGTGTAACTTGGAAAAGAGAATGAAACTTGAGGAGCCGCCAAAAAGAGGAAAAAAAAAAAAAAAAGGCAAGGATGTGAAAAGAGTGTAAGGAAACCAAAACAAGAGAGGACGAGAAATGAAAACTCCAGGCTACTGCAGGAGGGAAATTAAATCCTGAAGTGTTAGGAGTTTGGATGTTTCCTGTGCTGAAAGCATCAGACTTCAAGCGTTTTGCAAATGGAGTACAGGGGCCAGGTTTCCTTGTGCAGAGTTTGGTGTATGCCATGCTGGGTTCCCTTCAGCTGCCTGGCTCCAGATGTACAATCGTCCTGCTTAGGCAGGAGTGGGGATGGGAGGAGAGCTCTCTGGGGGCCTCCTTGGTGTGCACCCCTGGGAACTCTCCCCTGCTCTGAGGCTGCTGGTGTGTGGGCAGAAGTTAACACTGTGGGTCTTCCAGGTGCTTGCAGGTAACAGCTTGACCTGGTTCTCTGAGTGGTTTTGGTAAAGGGGTCACTGACTCACATGCTGCTTCTGTGGAAGCATTTAGGACAGGGCCAGTAACTTTGGTGTCTTGTAGCTCCTTTGCTATGGGTGTGTGCCACCAGAAAAGCAGTAAGGAAGGGGCAGGGGATATGGGAGGAACAGGTCTGGGTTTTCCGTTTTCTTTCTTGCCTCAAATTCAGTCTGAGAAACCCTAAGGAGATGCCTTGAGGTGGAAAACACATATTGCAGAGGACTGGAATTGTGTTTTGCAAGATCCAAAGGTGGCTTGTGGCTCTAGCACCGAAAGTCAAAAAGAACCCTGGGCTGTGCAAGTTGAGGGAGTTTTTGCCCTGCCTCCTGCAGACCCAGTGAGTGGGGCTTTGGAACCAGGCATCTTAAACCACAATTTGATCTTTGGCTCCTCATGGCTGCCTCTGGACAAGGCAGATGTTCAGTTGCATCGCTTCCCCCTCACATTCACTTGCAGACCCCCACAGCCTTGGCTAGTAAATAACCAGCCTAAACTTCTCCACAGAAAGCTGCAAGGTAAATAAATATTCTCTTTTAGAAACTTCTTTCCCGGTTGAATTGACTCCCTTGGTACTTTCATGCATCTTAAGAAGTCATAAGAGTTCACAATTGAAAACAAGCAATGCTTAGCTCCTGTGAAGGGAAATAGTCAGGTACCAGAAAGACTGTCATTTTCGCCATGCTCTTAGAAAAGAGGGTGTTACAGTAAGCTTGCTTATTTCACTGGAGGAGAATTCAGCAGGCTTGATGGAAACCGGATGAGACAGGCAGGGTAAATGGATTTTGCTGGGCGAATTGAAAGCAAAGAAACATGCTTGTGTGGTGGCTGGTCAGGAATTAACTGCGTCTTGCAGAAACCAGGAATGAATTAGGGACAGAGAATTAGGAAGCCCTGAAACAACATCTGTCCAGCTACATTTAAGATCTCTTCACCTGTTGTATGCCTCTGATGACAACTGGATGTAGTGAGCCAGGTGGCTCTGTTGAACTGTCTTGCTGCTTTTTGGCTCTCCATGGGCTGGAGGGTTAGGGGTGTTGATCTCCAGCAGGCTGCCACGCTGGTGTGAGGTAAGCCAAGCGGGCTTCCTCCAGATGCAGCATCTCGTGGGGTCGGCATCACCTGCTGGAGGTGGCCAGGAGCTTCTGAGAACCACTGGGACAGAGTAGAGGGAAAGGTCCGATGTCTCCTGGTCCCAGACCCCCAGGGGAGAAGTGAAACCCAGCCTTGCTTGCAGGGGCAGGAGGTTCTGCAGCGTTTCCTCACTTTTAGAGGGTGATGCCCAGTGTAGGGGTCACTGTATCCCTTACTGGCACAAAGCACTTGTTCCCTGTTCCTGATACAGCATTGGCAAGGACCCTTCTGAGGGAGTGGGATCTGACCTGTCTTGCTCGCAGCTGTGTGCAGGGCTGGGGAGATCGGGTAGTGGAGAGGTGCACAGCATCTCATCTGCGTCCTCTTCTGCAACAGCTCACTGCCATAGCATGAGAACAAGGCTCCTGGCCCGGAGCCCTCCAGGCTCTGAGTGAAATTACTTGTTTGCCGAATTACAGCTACAAAAAAAGAACAATGTTGCCTTCCTTCCAGGGCTGGGGGCATGGGGATGTATTGGGTTTGTGTGCAAGGCTTCGGTGGTGGGGGCTGCAGAGGTGGTTTCTGTGAGATGCTGCCAGGAGCTTCCCCTGTCTCGGACAGAGCCAATGCCAGCCGGCTCCAAGATGGACCTGCCACTGGCCATGGCTGGGCCCACCAGCAGCTATGGCAGAGACTCTGGGATAACAGATTTAAGAAATGGGGGAAAAGATTGCAGTTGCAGCCAGAGAAGAGAGGAGCGAGGGTATGCAGCCCGTAGTGAAGACCAGGGTGAGGCAGCTGTGTCCCTGCAGCCCTTGGAGATCCATCCTGGAGCAGGGCTACACAGGCATTCTGTGGAAGGCCTCACACCATGGCAGGTGGATGCCCAGAGGAGGCTGTGACCCTGTGCTGGAGCAGGCCCCTGGAGACAGGAGCCCGCACTGGAGCAGGTTTGTTGCAGCATTTGTGACCCTGTTGGGGGCCCACATTGGAGCGGCCTGTTCCTGACCCCGTGCAGGGGACCCATGCTGGAGAAGTTCGTGGGCTGCAGCCAGTGAGAAGGACTCAGGCTGGAGAAGTTTGTTAGGCCTGACTCCTGTGGTAGGGAACACACACCGGAGCAGGGGAAGAGTGCGAGGGTTCCAGCCTCTAAGGAGGAAGGAGCAGCAGAGACAACGTGTGATGGACTGACTGCATCCTCTAATCCCCATTCCCTTGAGCATCTGTGAGGGAGGAGGTAGAGAAAACTGGGAGTGAAGTTGAGCCCAGGAAGAAGGAAGGGGTGAGGAGAAGGTGTCTTAACATTTGGTTTGATTTCTCATTACTCTACTCTGATTGGATTGGTAATAAAGTACAATAATTTCCCCAAGCTGAGTCTGTTTTGCCAGTGACTGTAATTGGTGAGTGAGCTCTCCCTGCCCTAATCTTGACCGAGGAGCTTTTGCTGTCTTTTCTACCTTCCCTGTCCAGCTGAGGAGGGGAGTGATAGATGGGCTTTGGTGGGCATCCAGCCCAGGTCACCCCACCACAGGGGACTCAGCTTTATTCCCTGGGGATAACCAGCTGGGACTCCAGCAGAGGAGTGGGCAGCATGGTTGGGTGTGCTGTGCTCCCCCAGCCTGATGAAGGAGCCTCAGAACTGCTGAGGGCTCTGTTTAGTGTGCGGGGACAGCTACAGCAAAACAGGCTTTCTGGTGTCATCCTAAGGTAAACCACCTTGGCAGGGAAAAGTCTGAGTGCCAGAATGAAATATCCTCCTTAATCACACCCCAAGATACTCCTCTAGCAGAGACTTCTTTCCTAAACAGGAGTGACATTGGCCAGGTGTAATGCACAACAGCAGACTCTTTGTGCAGCAAATGTGACCCAGAGTGTTAGGAAGAGGGTTTTAGTTCTTCCACGTTGACTGTCTTGCCTCCCCGGTGAGCACTGAGGCAGAAATATGCTCATTAATAAAAAAATATTGTGCTCTGCCTCTTGGTAGCGACTCTATTTACTTTAGTAAAGGGAAGTTATATTATCCATCAGTATAAATCTGGAATAGTTGCCAGTGTTGTGTCCCTTGGCAGCCTGCTGAGCTCCAGCCAGAGATGAGGAGCAGAGGTACTCAAATAGGGGGCAAATAATAAGCAAATTATAAAGCTTATCATTTATAAGCTTATGAAAGAATAAGCAAAACCAGGTAAAAACTGAAGAAAGAGGTAGGGGATCTGAAGATAAGGGAGGCTGCTTGGGTAGAGGTGGCCTGGGAAGCATTTGAGAAGTGCCTTTTTAACATTAGAGCAGTACATTCTACATGTAACCCATGAGTGCATTTGGATCTGATGATTCAGGCATGGCTCTTGGGCTTTTTATGTTTTCTGTGCATTTGAAGCCAAAACTCCTGGAGTCCGTCTTCATCACTGATCTTCTGTGTCTTCTGTATGAGGTGCAAGCTGGAGATGTGCTTGGGCTCAAAGCCTTGATTGCAGGTTTACAGATTTACCTGGATCTTGCATGCTGTGTTGGAAATGGCTGGACCTGGAAGCCTCTGTTTTTCAGCAGACAGATGCTGGCCATCTCTGCGTGTTGGTTAGCAGCACAGACCAGTTCAGCATCATGGTTGCTGTCAAGGCTGAATGGAAGCCCGATATTTCAGGATGAGAGCGATGGGGAATCAATCCTACATGGGCCCTGGTGGCGAGGGTAAAGTAAGTTTATTTCCTCTTTGCCAAAAATTAAATCCTTCAGCTTGTGAGGTGTACCAGCAGTTTTGCAGAGACATCAGTGTCCCTCCTATTTCCAGCACTGCTGGTGCTACGAGGTTCCATGGGGCCACACTGCTGCTTTCCTCTGGTCCTGTCCCATGTCAACCTCTCCCTTGCTCCACAGCTGGCATAGCCAGTGCCTGGATTTTCCCTTCCCTGCCAAGGTGCTGCCTGCATCTCCCTGCCTGGCAGCAGGCACCTGGATGCCCTCTGAAGGGAAAGGGAACTTCCTTGCTCTGGACCTCCCCCTGGACTTAGAGGCAGAGGGTGCCTAGGGGGGTGTAGAGTGATCACTTTCCAGCTGCTGTCGAGTCAACAGAGGCTTGCTATGGAGCCACAGCTGCTGTGGGATGGGGGGCAGGCTCTCTGTCTTGCTGGAGGGTTTGTTTTCTCTTAGCAGCCTCCTCTTCTGGGTTAAAGCCTTTGACCTGATGAAATCTGGCAAGCTGGGCTCCTTGTCAGGTGTGCTTTGGGAAGGGTGTTACTTAGTGTTGGGTTGTAGCTGCCCATTGCAAAGTAGCAGCAGGATTTTTACCTGGTGACAGCATTCCTGGGTTCAGCAGCCCGGCAGGAGGCTGCCTGGACCCAGAGCTATGTTTATCCAGCTGCTCCAGTGGCTTTTGCAGCATCCCCTGGGCCCTGTGCCACTGCCAGTGCTGGAGGGTGTTGCATGGGCTGGAGGTGCTTACAAGTGTGGTGGTGTCCAGCTATCAGGTTGTGTCCTCACTGAGTCTGGCTTCTGGTCTCTCCCTCTACACCAGAAGGACAGGCAGGGCTCCACCTCCCCCAGATACTGCAAGGGCAGGGTATTTTCAATGTGAGCTACCTTTGGTGCCCTTCACTGGTGGAGAAATGTCCTAATCTTTATGCTAATGCACTGCCCCACACCTCCGGATCTGTCCTCCTTACCTCTCCATCCTTTTAGACCTTCCACTCCATCCTGGCAGTGCTGTGGGGAGAAGCATCCATTGGGGAATGGGTACCAGACAGCAGGAGGATGAACAGAAGCAGCAGGATGTTGGCACATCCTGGTCAGCAGTGCCACCTGTGACTGTCACATCTCCTGCCAGCCAGATGCTGCCTGTGGATCCCATCTCCCCTGGGCAGGCATGGGGAGCCCATCGGGCGCCTTTTAGCAGGAGGCCAAGGCTGCTTCTCGAAGCTGGGAGGACAATGAAGGCGCTGAAGCAGCCAGAGCACGGCCGGGGGCAGAGGGGGACAGGCAGGCAAGGGGAAGCCATGCAAATGGGGACTTTGATGTGGCTGCAAGGAGCGGGACTGGAGCATTGTTCCGATCACATCACATCAGTTTCACATTCCTCATGCAGGAGTGATCAACGCTTTCAGGGCCAGACAAAAGAGCGGGGAGATGAACAAAAGCGAGAGGGGGGGCTTTACCTACTGCAGAATAGAGGCAGAGGATGAATTGCTCTCTTGGCAAGCCATGGAGATGGGCTGGCGGTTGCTGTGCTTTAAAGCACCAGCTTAAAATTTTTCTCTTTTATTTAGAAGAGGGGGGAAAAAAATGTAGGAGAAAGGGTTTCCTGTGGGTGAAAGGGGGTATAAATAAGATTGCGTGACAAGTGTCTGTGGTCTTCTTACATTCCCTTGCCTGGTCTCCCCAAGTGATGACTCTCATCTTATTGCAGAAGTGTGTTCTTGAGAAGAGGGGCTGGCAAACATTGGTTTGACCCAGACTGCAAGGTGAGAATACTTTCAAGGGAACCTTGTCCCAAAATCAGCAAGGTGAATGGGCTTGGAAGGGGCTGGCCACATACAGCAGAAGACTGGGCTCTGCAGACCCATGAAAGTTGCTGGCATCAGCCCTGGACTGGGGGGAAGAGCCTTGTTGGAAGGAGCTAACCATTGTGCCCAGCCCTCCTGAGCTGGGGTGTGAGGAGTAGAAGGGTGGAGGAGGTGAGGAAGCACTTAATCTTTGCTACTGGCCATTCTGGGTGTCCTGCCTGTTGCTGCAGGGGTAACCTGGTCAAGTCCCTTCACTGGGCTGGGTTTTCCTAGAGCTGGAGAGCAGGCATGGGGCCCAAGGCAGAACATGGCACATGTCTACGTGTGTGTTCTGTGCTGCCATCTCAGCCTTTGCTGCAGCCCTAGTGGCCGAGCCCAGGGTCACTGAATTCTGGCTTTGCTCGCTTGTTTTTCCATCCCTGATGTGTCCTGGCTCTTGCCTGTCACTGACTCCTCTCCTTTCTGTAAGCCTGGCATCCCCCTTCTGCCTTGTCCTCAGTTTCCTGCCTTCTCTGGTGTGTGCTGCTATCTCCTCACCTCAAGAAAGAGGAGAGCTGCTATCTCCTCACCTCCTCAGGAAAGAGTGCGTTGTACCAAATCTGTTTTCCCCTTGCGTGTGCTATCTGCAATTCGGATTTTGCCTGTATTAAGTGGAACTTAATAGTTCCTCAAGGATGCTCTAGCTTCTCAGCCTTTCCCAAAAACCGTTTTCCTGTGGAAGCACAAACCTTGAACATTGTCCCCACCGCACAGCAGTCCCCTGCTCTCCCAGCCCCATGCACTGCTCTGGCTGCCCCCCCTTAGCCCTGACCCATGGCCCCCTCCCCTCCCTCAGCTCC
Source organism: Eulacestoma nigropectus (assembly GCA_013397775.1). Lineage (NCBI taxonomy): Eukaryota > Metazoa > Chordata > Aves > Passeriformes > Eulacestoma > Eulacestoma nigropectus. The sequence continues at coordinate 555,229 of VZTE01002477.1, forward strand.
GGGCCCCTCTGCCTGAAAGGCTGTCAATCAGGCTGAATTGTCTGGTGGTTTTGTGATGTGGAAAGACTCCCACCAAGGAGTCAAGGGCCAGGCTGAGACCTTTAAACTCGATCCCATTTGTGTCTTAAATCAAACAGGAATCCAGGTCCTGGGATGGAGGGGGAGGTTTAAGGGGATGCAGAGGCTCAAAAGCCTCTACTGCCCCCCCTGAGTTTTCCTGGAGCCCTTTCCCCACCTGCACTGTGTGGCGCAGGGAATGTGCCCATGGCCCTGGAGTTTAGGGCCTGTTTCCCTCCGTAGCTGTCTGCTCTGGGGGTTGGCAGCAGTGCTTCCTTTAGTGCTGGCCCTTTGAACCACCCTCTGCCTGGGGTGCATGGCAGAGGTGGTCCTCTGATCGAGGGTTGAGGAATGTGCTGGAGACTTCCCTGGAGAAGGGAAGGTTTTGGGATCTGCTGTTGGGAGCATATGGGGCTGGGGAGGTGGGCAGAACCCAGCAGCAGTTTTTGGTGGCTGCTGCTGCGTGGGAGGATGTGGGTGCAGAGGGCACATCAGTGACTGATGTCCTGCAGATGGTTGCAAGGTTAAAAGCGAGGTTTTAGCCTCCTCCCAAGACTCTATAGGTAAGCTTGACCTTACTGGACTGTTGTCATTGCAAAGAGGAAAGTGCCCTGGTCGCTGTCCCCGGTGTGCCTGTGTCTCTGTGGCTTGAATCACACAGTGCCTGGTGTTGCAATTCATCTGCTGGTGCCCACAGAACAGGGACGAAACCAAAATAAGATGTCCCAAATTTCCTATCTATTCCTAGAATAGGGCATCAGGGCAGGCAAGGAGTGTTAAACACTCTCTACTTCTCCTTACTGTGTGTAAAGATGGGCTCAGTCTGCAGAAGGAAGATCATCTTACATGGCAGGTTGGAATTTCTACTTTTTTCTCTAGAAAGGGGTTTGATGGCAGCAGAGCTAGGGCTGCCCTGGGGTTGAGCCCCATTCCATCTCACAGGGTTTGCTGGGGGCCCTTGACCTAGGGCTGCTGCAAAGAGGAGGGAGAGCAGGGCTGGGTGGGGAACCAGCTTTTTCAGCTCAGTTCATGGTTTTCTCTGCCTGCTTGTGAGCAGAGAGTTTGCTATTCTTTTTTCCTTCCAACTTCTTTCCAAAGTCCACGTAGGTCAGAGATCTCATTTTGTCTTCCCGAGGGAAAGTTGCAAATCTTTCTTCCCCTGTCAGAGCTGTGTTTTCAGGAGAAGCCTGGTGCTGCCTTAAGACATGTACAAGCTCAGAAATGCAGTGGCTGTGTTTATTTTTTGTGTTCTGGGCAAAGTCAGAGCTGCTGCCGGTGCTAAGTAAATACAGAACTACCCTCATGAATGACTGCATTAGCCAGGGCCGTACTTGCTGCCTGCATGAAACCACATGGATCCATCTGGGGACCGGAACAGCAGCTTTCTTGTGACTAGCAAAGGCAGAGCCACTGGCATTTGGATTACTAGCCCTCCTGTGCTTTTAACAGAGTGCCAATGTTTGACAAAACCATTAAGTTAAATTAAGCCCTACGTGTTTCAAATGGATTCTGAGACTTCTGGCTGACTCATTAGCAGAGCTGTCTCTTCTCCCTTTTGCCTTTCTCTACTTTTTTTTTTCCCTTCCCCCTCTTCCATTTATTTCCCTCTCTGTAGCTGGTTTTAGTGCTGACATTTAAAAGCAACATGTGGAGACTCAAGGAGAGACCTGGCATTGGGATGGCACTGCTGTGAGCCTAGACATGCCCGATCCTGCTGTGGTGGGCAGGGAGGATGCTCGGAAGGCAAGCCCTGGGTCCCACAGAACCTGCATACGGGTTGGCCAGGGATGCTTGGGTCCCTGCAGAGCCCAGGGCTGCTCTGCTCCTACCCATTGCCAGTGTTATTTGTGGCCGGGGTTGCTGCTTTGCTGGGCCATTTCCAGGAGGCAGAGAAGGATGCCCTGGGCTCCCCGGGCTCGCAGCGCAAGGGCAGGGATTGCAGGCAGCATCGGTGGGAACAGGGGCAGCGGCAGCACGGTCTGTCCGAGTCACCTTGACTTGCCTCCGGCGCAAGTGAAGTACTTTAAAGAGGCACAGGGCGATGACCTTGTAAATGGATGCATGACCCAAGTGCTTCCCTGTGGCGTCGGCTTCTTTGTGTCCCTGATACTGCTCTTCACGCCTGTGGGGAATCACGGGGGGCTGGGGGGTAGTTGCTGGGGTCTCATTTGCACAGCTGCGTCTCAACCGTGCAAGCTTTGCTAGTCACTGGTGTGAGAAATGCTGTCAGCCTTTCCCTGTCCCTCTAACGCAGCTTTTCTTGGGGCAGCAGAGCCCCTGTGGGACCTCTCTCTGGCTACTGGTGGAGCTGTTGCTGCCCTGGAGCATATTTTGGGGGTGGACAGTGGAGTTGAAGAGGATGAGCACGAGAGGGGCACCAGCACCTATGCCACTGGGATTTGGAGGGATGGATGAACTCTGCATGAGGACCAGAGGCAGCTGCTTCACTGCAGCTGTGCTGGGGTTTGAGTGGTGTCAGGAAAGAGGGAGAGTGGCATGGGGTGGGCTTAAAGGCCAGGGATAGAAAAGCCCTGAATAGGATTGGAGTGAAGGTTTTCCAAGCAGTAAATGTGCAGAGGGGAATCTGATGGAGCTTGTGGACTACGGGGAAGATACAGCAGTTGGATGGTGGAACAAAGCTGGAAGTGGCTTTCTGCTGGTGTCTGAGGCTTTGCAGTACTCTGGTGTGCTGCTCTGTAGTCCTGGTCCATGGAAGCACACTGTGCCAAGTGCTGTACTGGCAGACAACATCCCACATAGAGGCTCCTATTCCTCTGCCTGAAAACTTCAAAATATCAGTTGCAGATGATGTGGGGACTGCAAGCTTTGGAGACTCTGGTCCACACTGCTGGAACAGCCTTCCCACTGAGCGGGTTGCTGCTCTTTGCACCGAAATGCCCTCAAGCCTCTCTGCTCCTGTGCACCTCTTGCCCCTGGGTCTTTGCTGCCTCGGCCCAATGTTTATCAGGTCACTCTGAGATGTGGCCTCTTGACGCACGTGATCTCCCCTCTTGCTCTTCCTGTCATAGGCTGTCTGGAGAGGAGCCAGGAGCCGCAAGAGGGGAGCTTTCAGCAGATCAACATGATCTGGTCTCGGGTGTGCAAAGCTAGAGTATTAACCCATGGAAAGTACATCTGGGTGAAGCCTTGGGAGAATGTCAGCACCGTGGAAGCTGCTCCCACTGACAGCCAGAACATGGTGCCCATCACCACATCTCCCTGCTGTAGGCACAGCCCCCACCCCCTATCAGTGTCTTGTTTCTCTGGGTGCTCTCTCGTTATTTCCATGTTCATTAATGCTGATACGCTCAATTGCATCAGCTCGTTTCAAGGGACCAAGTGCAATCCTGTGCCTTCATTTGCATCCCCGCTGCCTAGCTGTTGCCCAGGCAATGCCAGGTGCTTTGACATCATTACCCAGCCAACTGGCATCCTCTCTGCCCCATTAACCTTCCTGTAATTGACTTCAAATTGAACGGGGAAGGGAAGGGGAGGGAAGGAGGGAAACTGTCTTGAAACGGCAACTGTTTGCACCACCGTGGAGCAGGGTTCTTTGTTTTTTGAAGGGAAAACTGTGACAGTTGTTTACAACTGGATATAACTAGATTTGGGAAGGGTTTCTTGTCTGTTAGAAAGCTGTGCAGTTTGACTTCATTTGTAGATTTCCCCACCACCATCTCCTGGGAGAATGTGATGTCAAAACTTGTTGGGGCGGTTGTGAGCAGGGTAACTTGGAGGGTTTGTGGAGGAGAGGAATGATGTTAGAGATGCTGGGAGCAGTGGGTCTGTGCAGCCCAGGGAAGGGAAGGTGAAGGAGGATGTTGAGAGGCATCACGGCAATCTTGAGCCTCATGATGGGTAGGGAGAGGCGGGAGATGGAGTGGTTTTTGTAAGCACCAAGGGACAGGGCAGCAGACCACGGCCCAATTTGGGGTCAGCCAGTCAGGCATTGAGAAGTATCTTGTCCCCATGTCAAACACTGCAACAGGAATAGGAGATGGGAAAAAGTCCAGTATTTGAGATGCTTAGCCCTGACCTGCAGAGGCTCTGTACCTGAGCTGGCTGGTCCCGTGCCCCCTCCATGGCATTAGGTTGAGTTCTGGGTCAGGCAACACAATAGCTCTGATCCTAAATCCATTCTGGTAACTAGAAATAATTTTTGTTTTGTTTTGTTTTTAAATCTAAATATTAAATGTTGAAATAGTATAAAACTTCTCTGGAGTTTTTCCCATTTAAAGGTAGAACTTGTTTTTGTGCCATTTTTGTTTTGTCCCCTTTTGAGCCAAAGTCACCCAAACAGATGCTTCACTACAGAGTCTCTACCACTGAATTGGCATCTTCTATCAACTTGAGTCAATTTTATTTATTCACCTTCTGCTTGCACAGCACTGCGGTCGCCAAGTCTTCCTGTGTTTGCTCATGACTTGTGCTGGATGTAATTCGTTAGGCTTAATTGAGCTGCCAGAGGAGAAGGGCAGTGCAAGAGTGGATGGATGGAAACCTTGGCATCAGCTGCTTGACTGCCAAACCCAGCAGAACTGGTCCTGTTCAAGCAAAGCCCCTGGACAAGGCAGGTCTGTCCAAAGTGGGCAACTGCTGAACTTCCCGTGCAAGAGAAGAACTTCCTATGTGCTTCAAAGTTGGGGCAAAGGGGTGAAATACTTAGAATACTAGAATACTTAGAACACTTAGAATACTTTACTGCCTCTTATTAAGGAAATCAATATTTACTAATATTATTGTTTTATTACTTATTACCTGTTACTTATTAAGAGAGGAGGTAATTCTGCACTGTGTTCTTAGCTTTTCAGAAAGCAGAGCTGAGGAACCTGTGGCAGGAGGGATTTTTCAAGCTCTAGGATCTCATACGGCGTGATCCTACCTGCCTGGCATGGGCTGGTTCTTGCATTGCTTCATCTCCTCTTTCCCTGCAAGATGCAGGAGTCTGCATAGCACCAGACAAACCTGGGCCTTTTTGTGCTTTTGAAGTGCTGCTGGGTTGTGGTGGTAGGAAAACTGCTCATCCCCTCCAAGACAGGAAATCTTTATTTGGGGTGAGCCCTGGGCCTGTCACCCCTAGTTGCTGTGTTATAGAAAAAGTCTGATGGAGGCAATCCCTGGCGCTTAGTGGGTGGCGGGTTTGCACTGGGGTCTGGCTGTCAGCTGGGAGAGAATGTTCGAACCTTTGGTTGCCACAGTGCTTGGAGGCAGGTCAGGGATGGAGAAAGTGAAGTATCAAGAGATCTCTGGGCTGGAGTGTGCAGCTTGAGCTGGAAGTGGTATGACTGCCCTCATCTCTCTTGGGCATCTCAGGCCCCTCATTTTGCAATTGCAGTCAGTGAACCGTGGTGTGAGGGGCACAGCTCTGCCTCTGTTTCCCCTGGAGCTAACAGAGCTTAGTATCAATTAGCAGCTTAATAATTAAGTAATTAATAACTTGCTGTCTCTTTTCGAAATGGCTTGCGGAGGGGGCTGACACGGGAGGCTCACACAGTCTGCAACGTGCTGTCGTCAGCTGCCGAGGAGCATCCTGAGATTTGGGGGGTGGGTTTGGACATGGGTGTTGTTAGAAAGCAGGGAAACAGCCCTGGCAGGGGGTTTGGGATGCAGGCTGTCCTGGAGATGAGTCTCGGACCTCAGAACGCTAATGCTTTTCTGTCTTTGCATCTAGGAGTGCTGGGTGATAATCCTGGGGCAAATGTTGCTTTAGCCTGTGTCATCACTGAGCAGGGATCAGCCCAGGCACTTCAGTGTCCTCCCACCCTTGCAATCCTGCTGTGACAGCCACCCCAGCAGTGCTGGGGGCTGCAAGTGTGTCTGGCGGGTGCTGCGAGGGGCTGGCAGGGCCATCGCTTCCCCCTGTGAGTGGGAGCTCCTCCAGCAGCACAGGTTGCTTGTGTCCCAGCCCAGCTCGGGATCGTCCTTTCTGGGGCTGACATATGTCATCTGCCTTGCATTTTTTTGTGGGTTTCCCTTCCCTGTCCATATGGATTGTTGCCCTGCTGGCTGCACCATCCCATGACGGTGTGGGGGACTCCAGCCTGCTGCGTGCCCTTTGCACAGGTCCCTGTGGTGTAGAAATTGGAGCTGCCTTGCCAGAAGTGGCAGTGAGTGAAGAGATAGCAGAGATGCAATCAACCCGGGGCCACCCAGCAGGACTGCACTTGCCCGTCCTTGTACCCTGGGGAGATCTGCCAGCTTTAACTGTGTACTGTGTTGCTCTCCAAGTAGTCTTTATGGTCCTGTCCTCCGAGGAAGAGCTGGATGTAATGATGTAATGATGATGATCCCATTTCTTCCCAACCCCCATTCTGCTCCATCCTTCTCTGGCATGCATGCTTCATGTAAGTGGTCCAAAGGACTCTTGCCTTGTGTCTTGCTTCCAGGCCTTGCACCATCTGTCTCTCTCACCTTTCCTGGAGCCTGTACTCATTTTAGGACAGAAGTGCTGTCTTTCTTTTTTTTTAGTGCTTATTCCTGAAAGACTGGTTGCTATTTCATTATCTGAGAAAGCAAAAATGCATCTGTGTACAGGGAGAAAAAAAAATCTTCTATACTTCACCTGGCAGAGGAGATGGCACAGAAAATACAAAGTGGATCTGTGCAGCTGTGGGAACCACTGGAAAACGATGGCAGTATGTCAGCACTGGGGGATGCTCTGCATGTCCCAGGTGGAGTGGGAGACACTGGTGTCTGAGGGATAGATATTCTTATGTTACTCCAGCCTCGCTTTCCCTGTGTGAGTGATGTAACTGGATTTGAGTTGTTTGTGTTTTTCCATTTCAAGGCTTTTCAATGCCCAGCTGTTTGAGCCAAGTGTTCCCTTAACATTTGAGGCTCTCTGTGCAGGGAGCGATTTGCATCTGAGTTGTTTGGCATTCATTTGCTGTCCAGTGGGTCTCCTGTCTGGAAAGGTCTACAGTCGGGTCAGAAGCTGAGTTAATTTGCACTGGAAGGCAGGCATACTTTGTTTTGCATGCTGGTTTCTTGCAGAAATCCCATTTGAGGTATTTGTTCTCTTCTCTTATTGAAGCCGCATTAGGAGCCATGGCAGCCTCCCTGCAAGGTTGGGAAAGGAGACAGCTAGCCTGAAAGGTGCAAATTAAACCTGTGCTCAGATAAAAACTGCTATTGCACTGTTAATGTGGGCCCTTCTCCTGAGTTTTGATGCTTTTTGCTTGCAACTGAGGAAGAAATACTCACAGAGACAGTCCTGTGGGAAGTAAAGCAGGCTCCAGAGTTCAGTTTGCAGCTACATTGGATGAAACACTTCGAAAATTCAGGGGAAAAGTGCCAGAGGGTCTTTAACTCTCATTTGGATCAGCTCATGAAATGATCAGACAGGGCAGGCGTTTTGGCACGGCTTGCCTATGAGGAAGGAGACTTGGGAAGAGCAGCTGTGTGGGGCTGTGGTGCTGCTGAGAATGGGGGATGTGGCCACTGTTCAGACACTGGATGTGTTTGGTTTGAAACTTGATTATCCAAAAACTTTGTTCTTTCCTACCTAGGTGCCAGACTTGAGACCTGTGTGGGTGATGTCCTATGTCTCACCATGAATTTGTCCTTCAGGGATTGCTCCAGAGCCCGCTTCCAGCTCCCAGTAGTGTGTGTTTGTATCCTGGGTGGCTGTCACCACTGACAGCCCAAGGACCCTGGGTGCAGCAGGAAGGGTCCCAATGGGCTGGGGTAGAGATACCCCAAAAACATCTGTGTAGGGAAGGCAGCTCCAGCTGCAAGTCTGGAGGGGATTAAATCCAGGAGAGGCCCTAAACCCTCTTTGCTGTTAAGAGGCCCTCGGTGACTTGTTACAGCTCTGCCCATTGGAGATGCTGTTTGCACAGTCCCCAACACATCCCAGCCTGGGGGTGCTCCTGAGGCCTCAAATACACCTTTTTCATGCCCTGCAGCAACATTGTCAGGCATTTGACAGGTAGAAAGTGATCTCTATGGAGTGGTATCAGTACTTGGCTTTCCTTCATCTCCCCTTGCACCCTGACCAACCCAGGAGGGAGCTGGGAGAGACACCCATCAGTGATGCCAGGGGCTATGCCATCTGTGCACGGTCTGGTGCCAGTGGAGAGCCAGCTGTGGGCTGCAAAGGGTTAAAGAGACACTGACAGTAAACAGGAAGAGAGGACAAAGCAAGTCTGCTGTAATTATGTAGCATTTATTATTAATACGCTGGAATTGCTGGAAGCAGCCTCTGTAATGTGAATACTGATACAGAGGTTCAGAAGACAATTTAGCTCATCTGTCTGTTTATTAGTTCCCTCAGCTCTGGCAGGCAGTGAACTAAAGCCTTGTTTGCCACTGCCTTGTTGCAGTCTCTCCTCGTGCCCCTGAACTCTTTGCTGTTACCATAAAGAAACCTGGTTTTGTTCATCCTCTGGCCGAGCACTGCAGCATGGTGTGGCATGACCCTGGATATCTAAGCAGGCTTTAATCCTTGACCTGAGCCTACCTGTTTGTCAGGCATGCCCAAAGCGTGGCACTGGGCTGGGCAGAGCCGTTGCCTTTTTGAGAGCAGCACAGCCACAGCTGATGCTGGAGTGGGATGTCCCAGTTCCTGGGGCACAAGGCTGTACATCCTTGGGGCAGCAGCAAGACCACATGGCATGGGCTGCTGCAGGCTGGGGCCCACAGTTCATAATGAGGTTGTAATGAAGGGACAGGGCAGAAGAGCTTTAGGAAGCTGCCTGGGAAGTAATTGGGAAGCTGGCTAGGAAATAATTAAAGGCTGCTGAGGTGGAGAGAGCAAGAAGAAGTTAAACCATCTGTCAGGGGTTGCAACAAGTTTCCTTTTTCTTCTGTGGCTTGGTAGGATTTGTCATCCTTGCTCCTGTCCAAGTTTCTGAGCTTCAGCCTGAGATTTTTCTGCATGTCCTGAGCATATAGGACCTCCATTCCCTTATGTATTATACAGTAGTTTAAAGAGGATTAAGACAATAGCTAATCTAAATGATGAATGATGTAGATTGCTCAGCCTCTGAGCCACCGGGGTTTTTCTTGCACACAGATTAGTCAGCTCAGTGGCTAAATATTGGGGCAAACAGTATAAATCCATACACATAAGCCTCTCTGGCTTGAATAGGATAGAAGGATTTCGAAATGGGCTCCGACATTGCTCTGTGTCTTGTCATGGCGTCTGCGGCCGCCTCGCTGACACGACAGATGGGGAAGGAGGCTCGGTGGCTGCTGGTGCACAGCCCAGGTGGCCAAGGAAATACAGCATCCAGTGCTGCTCGGTCGATGCTGCTATCAGATATGGATGGTGCCAGGAGAGGGAAGGGATCGATGCTGCTCACCTTCCTGCTGCTGGAGCCGGCTGTGTGCTGCTTGAGCCTGGGGAGGCTGATCCAGTCTCGGAGAGAGCAGCCTGCAGAGGGACAAGACGGGCTGGTGTGAGTTTTACTTCCATGAACAGGCTGGTGTGGCTGGTACCTGCCTTCTGTCCTATGATCAGTGCCAGGATGGTGCTGGCAGCCCCTAGGGAGTGTGACCTGTAGGAGAGAGCTTGTACTAGCGCTGGACTGACAGCAGGTTTTTCTTAAGCTCTGAAGCAGAAGGATTTAAATCTTTTATTTATATGACTGGTCGAGTCTGTCAGAGTTGTGTCAAATATTTCTGACAAGCAAAAATGCCATTTGCTTCAGCTTAATGAAAAATGATTTTTATTTTTTGCCCCCCCAGGAACTAAAGGAATTGTAGTTTCAATTGCAGACCCAAAAGCTCCTCAGGAAAAAAAACCCAACACATCACAAAACAAAACGTAAAACCTTCTGATCATTGTGAGAGTTGGCTGTTAAAAGAGGCTGTGGGTTGATGTTTTGGGCCTGTATAAAATGAGGGTCTGGAGAGCATTCAATTATATGGTATCTCCTTTTATGAAGCTTTCTGGGCATATTATTCTAATGACGTTTAATGGCACTGATTTCTTCATCTTAACCAAGTGGGTCTTTTCCAGTCCCACATCACTTTAATTTGTTCTTCTTCTGAAAAGTATGAGAGCTGGAACTGGCTTGACTTGGCACAGAAGAAGAGCTGTGTTGGTGGTTGTCTCATCCCTCCTGGTGGGGATGCATCTGGCTATCTAAGGCTGAGGGTTGTGTTGAGGCAAAGCTTGCATCAGGACCAGCACTTGTCAGAAGACCTGTTCTCGAATTTTCCCTGCTCCTCTGGAAATCATTTGTTTTCTCTTGTTTAGTAGGGAGCAGCGTGGACATTATGGTTTGGCCAACACAGTGTGTCCAGCCCGAGGCCCTGTGGCTAAGCCCTGCCTCCTCCTTCTTCCCAGGCTGAAAAGCCTTGGTGTGCTTGGAATGCCCTGATGCAGAAGATGCTTTGCTCCCCTTCCCCTGTGCCTCTTGTTGTCTCACTACTCCCTTTCTGTGAGGACCAGAGCTGAGTGTGGTGACCAAGTGACAGCCACATAGTGGACTCATACAGCGGCAACATGATCGGGTTTGGGGCAGAGGAGTGCTGGACGCTGTGGCATAGGTCATCTACACCTCAGGGCATGGGTACAAGCTCTGCTCAGGAGTGTAGGGTGGATCTGTGTCTGGATTTTTTCTGGTCTCCTCATTGAGTGAGTTAAGATCCAGTCTGCGTCATGGCTGACTGTGGAGAAGCTCTGGATGCCACCGATGGAACTGCACACTGATCCCTCCAGCTGGCTGGGTAGTGTGGGCAGAGACACAGGATACTGCAGGCTTGGGGAAAAGGTCATGTGTCCCCCACACCCTCTTCCCCCTTCCTTCCTGAGTTTCAGGCGAGGCTTGCTTTGCCTATGCCCTCCTCTTTGGGCACAGATCTCCCTTCTCCAGGGTTTGGTAAGAGAGACCCTTTCTGGGGTGCCAGCTGGGAGGAGGGTAGGGCAGTGGGACAAGCTGACAAACACTGCTCATCCTGAGCCGAAGTGTTTGTGCATCCTGACTCAGGATGAGGCTGTCACAGCCCAGTTCCCTGCCTTGTGTTGCTTCCCCTGGGAGCTGTCAGGAGGCTGCTGGAGCCATGCGGTAACACAGGTCTCGGGGAGGCAAGCAAGGTCAGATGTCTGCTCAGAAATGAGATTGGCAATGATGCCACCGGTGCTGACAAATGGCCTGTCATTAATCTCTGACTCATGGCAGCGGAGAGGGCAGCAGTGGAAGAAACCCATGAGGTCACTGGCAGCCTCTCTCCCTGGGGACCTGCACACAACTTCCACCATAAACCTTTCTGCATGGGGTGGGCACATCCCCGGGGATGGGAGGGGTTTCTTTTCCTACACACCTGCCCTGAGTGTTGGTGTTTGTGTGCAAGTGCATGGCACAACTCCAGACGAGCTCCAGCCAAGCCCCTAAGCACCTGGGAACCGGCACAATCCCCCATGTGGGGACTGGATTTTGGCATGTGGCATAACTCTGGCTCAGCACTGGTGCAAGCAGGATGAAGGTTGAAACAGAGCTTGTGTTATCAGCGTGTTGCAATACCGCTGTGATACAGGAGGTGCTGTGCTGATGGGAGATGCTGCAGGGAGCTGGGGGAGACCAGACTGGGATGCTCAAACGCTGGCTGTGCTCCCTCATGTTGGGGCATTGCCTGGGGCTGGGTCTGCAGCGTGCTCAGCCCTCTTGTAGAGCAGCCTTCCCTCCTCTCCTGCTCTTTGAGTCTCTTCCCATGCTTTTTATAGAAAGGATGTCTTTCCTCAGATGCAAACTACTCCTTGGAGGCTGTAGCCAAAATAGACAGGACTTTCAGTGGTAGTGGATGCTGGTGGAGATGCTGCACTCCCTGCTCAGCCATGCTGGTGAGCTCCACAGGACTGAGCTGCCTTTTGGGGCAGCTGTTGGTGCTACAAGTACAACCTTTGCATATGCACAGGGAACAGGTGACTTTCTCCTCTGGATTATTTGGGGGTTGTGTCAGTCTCTTTTAGGAGGAAAGGAGACATGGTTATTCCACCCCTGACTCACTCCGGATGCTAGAACCTCTCATCTAGCATTGGGGAGTGGAGGCAGGGGCTGCAGTGTGGGATTGGGATTGGGATTTCTGTGACTGGAAGGGCAGCGGAGAAGGGTGCATTGATGGGGATGAGGAGGTGCTGATTTTGGAGAGTGAGGGCTATCACCACCCCAGGCTGCTGCAGCAGTCGCGCAGCCTGAGCTCTGCCTCCAGGACCTTCCCCCTCTGCCTCTGCTGAGCTACGATTTAATTTTTCACTTTTCTTCCATCCCCTCTTAACTGGAAGAAGTCCTAAATAAAGTTGCTGTCACTTTTATTTATGGGCACAGAGGAAGACACGGACAAAAAGCCTGTGTGCTCCTGACAGCTACAAAGCATCCGGCCGTTTCTCCTCGCTCGCCTTGGCGAGGCAATCAATCTGGGCACAGGCAAGTACCCTGCCCAGGTGCATGGGGCTCCCATGTGCCGCTGCCCAGGGCACTCCATGAGGAGGGATGGGAGGGGGCTCCGCATCCTGGGTCCTGGCTCTCAGCCATCGCAAAGCCAGGCTTGTCTGGGAACACCTGTCCTAAAATCCTGGACCTCTGAAAATGCAGATGCACGAATGTGCCTGCCTTAAGAATCCATCACAGGCTTCTTGTCTCCATCTTGATTGGTTCCAGTGAGGTCAACTTTTTTTAATAACTCCTGGACTTCGGCAGGGAAAACTATTTCCTTCAGGAAATAATATAATTAAGGCTGCCTGACACTTCTGATTATAAGCCCCTGTCTTCAGTTGCTTGAAACTACGCCAGCCTTTAACCATTTGGACTGAAACTTCACATGTCTCTGCCTCCGGCTGAATTTTTTTGAAAAATTTAGCAAAGAGAGTTTTAAGCTGCCTTTAGAACAGGGTTGGGAGGGGCGGAGGGAAGGCATTAGTTTATCCACAGTTAAAAATAAAATTAAAAAAAAAAAAGGCAGAAAAATTCCTGCATTTGTGCTGAAGAAATTCCAGTATCTTTGTGCTGTGTGACTGGGCCTGATAGTTTTGGGGAAGGTTTTGAGCCAGGCGTCAGGGATCTGCTTGCTGCTGACGCCACAAAAATCCACCTTCCCCGCGCCAAGTCGCGAGGCTCTGAATCGCGCGGCTGTGTGGGTGTGTCACACACAGCGTGTGCGGGGAGCTCCCCGCAGCAGGAACTGCCTGGAGCACACAGCACTGCAAAACCTGTGCCCCCCAGCTCGTGCACGGGATGGCTGCTGGGAGATGTTGGGCCCCTTCTGCTGGTGCAAGTAAAATTCATGGATCCCTGATCAACGTAGCCGCAGCTTGTGTTGGAGAGAAAGATTTTTGGCAAATGCTGTGTGTTTGGATTTTTTTTTTTTTTTTTTTTTTTTTTTTTTTTTTTTTTTTTTAGGCAAGTGGTTTGGTGGGTTCCGTTAGCCCTCACTGTGCCATGCAGATGCGTCACGTGGGACATGCAGCACCCCGTGGGTGCTGGGCTTCCTCCAGGATTTTGCAAGGACCTGTTTAAAAAGTTAGTGCTTTTGCAGGCAGGTTCCTCTTAAGTCAGCTTGTTGCTACAGAAATGGCCAAACCATTTTGGTTTGGCCAAATTTTCAGTATTTCAGTGGCGCAGCCCAGACTGGCCCTATAAAGCAAGTGTCACATAGATGAAGTGCCCTGACCACGGCATTGCTGAGACCTCAAGTCCTGGTGATGCAGGGTGAGCTCAGCAGTGATGCAAGCCCTCCTGCAGGGACCTGACCCAGGACTTGTCTCTGCTCTGTGGCTGATGACATTTGCTCCTTACGTGAGCCCACCTGAGCTGTGATCAAGACTGTCCCTTGATTATGGGGAAGCACAGCTCACAGATCTTCCCTCTGGCTCAGCAGTAACTCATGCCCCAAATCAGGTCCTTCAGCTGTTGACCTGGTTTGGACATGCTGAGTTCCTCCAAAACCCAGTTTGACTGCAATTTGGAGTCCCCAAAAAGCAAGTCATGCTTTGACTTCCATGTGGAAAGCTGGGCTGCTGAACCTGTGGCAGGGCTGGCTTGTCTGACCAGCACAGGGCACAGAGGTGGCAGGGGACATCAGTCCTTCCCACAGGTTTCAGAGATGTCTCTCAGAAAAGGCACCGGGATTTTGCACTTTGTACCCATAATAATGCACTCCCTCCCTGGGGCTACTCAGTGCTAAGCCCAGTCTCTCTTCTCATGTCCCTGCCAAGCTGGAATTAGAGCCCAGGAGGGTCTCTGGCAGGTAATGACAAACGAGCCTCATCACTTGCTGTAGCCTGGTCTCCTTTGTTCCACTTCATCTCTGGGTAGGGAAAAAACCCAGCACCCACAACCAAAAACATTTTTAAAAAATAACCAGAGTTACACTGGCATTGCAGAGCGAGAGGAGGCTTGGTGGGGAGCAGCCCTCTCCCCTCCTTCCCAGTCACTCCTCAGCTCTGGGGTGCCTCGCAGAGCACCTTTTGAGTGATGGGGCATTGTGGGTGCTGGGCTTGGGGCAGCTGGAGTTAAATTTCTTGGTGGCTGACACCTGACAAGAGTGATAAATTGCGGCACATCGTAGCTGCCGGCATGACAAACAGTCCACTTCCCTCCTTGTAAACTCTGGGAAGATTTTGTAATTATTTCCAAGCACTTTGCAAATGAGGGTTTCACCATCAGGCGCCCAGTGGAGTATGGGGGGGGGGGTCATTTATTTATTTAGGCTTTGTAGGCAGGCAGGGGGTAGACTGGGGTTGTAGTTTGGGTTTCTGTAGTATCCTCCCATTGGCTTGCCCAGGCTTTGCATGAGGTCCTGGGAGGAACTCTGGCAAAGCTCATCAGCTGAGGGTTGGGTGCTAATTAAAGCCTGTGGTGTTCCAGGCTTGGAGTCACTGTCACCCTTGGGAAAGAATCTCTGCAGGAGTGACTCGCAGACTTTCCTCTTGCCAGTGGGTTTTGGCTCCTATTTTTCATTTTTAATAATGCAGAGCCCTAAGACTTTTTTTTTTCTCTCCAAAGCATTTAAAAAGAAGTGGGGGGAGCAACACAACCTCAGCCACAGGAGCTGGATAATGAGCACAGATCTTGACTGATAATTTGTTTGTCTAACACAAAAAGCGCATTTCCTGCTGTAAGAGAGGGCACCACTGGTTACAGTAATGCCTCTGACTCCATCTCACCAGGCAGCGTGTCAGACGTAGCACAGAAAGTCCTCCTTCCGTTTCCAGTCCTTGGTGTCTGTGCTGCAAAGCCATACAGGCATGCTTTCCTCTTCACACTCTTGGGTTCAGCCGGAGTGGCCTCTCCCTGCACCGTTTAACACGTGTGTGAGGCTTTTCAGGATTAGGGCTCAGGCAGCACAAGACCTCGTGGGCGAATGCCTTGGTGCTGGGCTGACAGTGTGGTGCTGCTTGTGCTGTTCCGTCTGGGGAGCATTGCCGTCTGTCTTTAAAGAAGATTAGAGATGCCCCAAGCTGCAGGGGCTTTTTTCCCCTCTCCTATTTCATGTCTCTGAATCGAAATAATTAAGCAAATACGTGCTTTGGGGGTGGACTGTGACGCTCTTGTGGGAGGGCTCTTACGTTAACTAGCTTCGTGTTTGCACCGGTTACCCCCAGCTGCCAGGGCTGGGAAAGAGATGCTTCCCCACCTTGGTTGTTTCCTAAACCTGAAGCAGTGGTAGAGCTTCACCAGGTAACCTGACAGGTTGTCTCTTCTGTTTTGTTGAAGAAAATCCCAGATCTGAGCGGCGAGGGTTGGTCAAGCAGCCAGAAGAATCCCCTAGACGTTTATGAGAAATTGGGAACGCCCCAAGGACTCTGGACTGGTGGAGAGGTAAGATGTGGGTTAAAAACCTTGCTCACCCAGCTTGTCCTGAGTTGGTGTGCTCTCTGGGAGTGCAGGACACGTGTCTTCTGGCGAGGATGGTGTTTTTTAAAGTGTGACAAAGGCTGCTGCTGCTTCTGGCGTGTGAGAAGCCTTTTGGCTGTTGTGTAGAGAGGGCAGATGCTGAGAGTGGTTATTTAGGATGTGGAGGGGCAGGTATGAATGAGCAGCCTGGAAAACATCCATATTACAGGCTGCCCATGGACAGCTTCTCCATAAAGAGCTCTCCCAGTTGAAAGCCCTTTGGGCAGCTCAGAGATACACAGTCTAACCACAGTAGCAGAGGTCCTGTGTCGTGGCTGGACCACTCTGGAGCAGGTAAGTGTCACCCAGCCCAGCTTTGTGGTGGGAGGTGAGGTGCCACCTCTTTCAGACAAACAGAGCTTGGAGCTCTCAGGTCTGCTTGATTTTTTTTTTCTCTCCTGCCCTGGCAGGCTGCAGCATCAGGGATGAGGTGCATGGGCTTTGCTTGAAAAGGAGTGCATCCCTTTAGGAGACCACCACCAGCAGCAGCCATGGGCAAGAGACCTGTTGCACGTGTACTCAGCATGGGGCTGTGGTAACACAGTGGTGTTTGAGGAGGGGTTTGGGATCATGTTCTCCGAGCCATGATGGAGCAGGGAAGGGGCCTGGGGATGGAGCTGCCCCATTCGGGTATGCAGACCCTGCAGAGCTGTGCTGGGGAAGCCCAGTGCTTGCTGTTGCTGTGCCTGAGAAATGAAAATGATGAATTAAAATTTAACAAGTCTCTAAATGCCAGACAAGGACATCTTAAGTGGGAATTGTCACCATTTGACTAGTGCAGCCTCTCACTTAGCTAAAACTGCATGGCTTTAATTACATTGATCCTAGAAAGCAATAGCTTACACCAGAGAGGAGAAACTGTTGGCCAAAATAGTATGAATGATGAATTTTCCCTGTGCAGCTTCCCTGCCCTCTACCCCTTCATCATACTTCCCAGAGTTGTTTTGCAGCCCCTTTAACCGTGGATAAGCAGAGTCTTTTACACTTTGAGCCACAAGCAAGGACAGAAATGCTCCATGTGTGCACAGTTCATTGTTTGCTCTGGAGTTAAAAGATCAAGGTTAAGGAACTCAGGGGTGGGCAACACCTGATGGAGTCACAATGGGCAGTGGGCTTGGGGTCTGGGCATGCAGAGATGCTCTACAGTAGCAAAACCCTGCCGTTGGCATTGGTCCTTGGTGGCATCCATGGAGTGCCATGGAACACGGACTCCTTCCCTCCCCATCCTCAGGGTAGATCAGCCCACCCACGGGACTCCTTGCAGCTCTGCAAATAGAGCAGCTCGAGCAGGGTACGTCACTGATAATACCAATTACTGTTACATGCTGGCTACAAGGTACACTGGCAGTAATGGGATCCTGGGGGATGAAATGAAAGTGATATAATATGGTGAGATAAATTAGCGTTGTAAAATTAGCCATGGGTCTAGTCAGGGATCTGACAAATGTGTCGCAGCTTTGGTACAAGCTCTGAGCGCTGCTGGATTGGATTTAGTGGCCCAGAGCAGAGCAGATGGGAGCAAGGGAAGAAAGGGTTTGAGGGGTCTCCATACACACGTGCTACCAGTTAATGCTGCTTGTTTCTTCCTCGAATTTGTGGAATGATACGTCCCCTGACGCCTGCTTCCACGTGGCAGCGGAGGAGTAAGAGCCCAGCCCAGATGATGTGCTGCTAGAGGAGCTTGAGCCTGGCAGAGAGATGGGAAGGGGATTGGAGAAGCATCAGCAGGCTGGTACTCCTGCCAGCGTTGGTGCGTCAGCTGCCGATCCCTGCCCTGCATCACTGGCTTTCTCTCCCAAAAGGGTTTGGTGGGATGTGTGGCAGACGTTTGCACAAGTTTTAGCTGTGTAGGAAGGCTAGAAAGCTGGTTTCTGCTTCCTGTGTTGCAGGCTGACCTGTTTTCCCATGCCTAGATGGGCTCTGGGGCAGAAGGATGTCTGGAGCTGGGCATCCCACAGCCCGGGGACTTCTTCCTGTTGACCAAGGATGTACAGCCAACTCTTTCCAATCCAGATGCACACTTTATTCTTCACCCTCTGAGGCAGAGGGTGGAAGCCAAGAAATGGGGTTTTGTGCCTTATGGAGGCTCGGAAATTAATGTGGCCAGTTGCAGTGGGATCCATTTCCTGGTGGCTCCTTAGGACAGGCTCCACCACAGGGATGTAAGCACTCCTGCCCACGAGAGGACAAGAGCCTCTCACGGATTTGTAAATGCAGAATAATTACACGTTTAATGGCTGACATACTACACGGGATCTGGGGAGAGGCAGACACGATTTAGGTCTGGTTTGATAAGGCATGCTACGTGACTCGCCATAATAAAAAAGGGAGAAAAAAATCCTGAATATGCTTTGTAGTGCCCTGCTGTGGAGCTGAGGGGGCCAGAGGGGTGGCAAAGGGGTCCATGCAAGGTCTCTCCCAAGTCATGCCATGATGGTGCAAGAGGAATGGTGGGCACACGGCAGACGTGTCTGCGGGAGGGAACCAACTTGTCACGTCCCTGGGGATGAGTTTGTAGAGGTCAGGCCACTGCAGCTTTGCAGCAGCACCAGCTTGAGAAACAAATCCCAAGCGCTGTCTCAGCACTGCCTGGAGAATCCCCAGAGACTTGAGTCAATTTGTGTGCTGAGCCCATGCGGACAGAGGCCTAAGGAGACAAGCTGCACTTTGTGGGAGGTCAGCCTGGCCACTGCCAGTGGTCACTGTGTCCTCCTGCTGCCCTCCTGCTGCAAGCGGGGCACAAGGTGCAGTAGTGCCACACTTCAGGTGTATCAGACCCCAACCAGCCCCAGAGCTGAGTTGTCCTGGCAAAACCAATGGGGTGGTGACCTGCAGCAGCCGAGGGAGCCTCTTCCCTTGACTTTCCTGCTGGAGAAGTAGTGATGTGGGACCGTAGCAGGACATCGAGCCAGCGGCTGGAGTGCCAGTAGCAGCATAAATAGAAATACAGCTTCTCGGCTTCATGTGCAGCTATGATATATCTTGTTTCTTTTGACTTTCTTAAACCTCTAAAATACAAATACATTGTAAATTGATCTACAAATCTGCAGAAAGCACCTTTTTTCTTTTTTTTTCTTTTTTTTTTTTTAAGCCTAAAGCAATTTTCTGCCCGCTCCTTGTGGTTGGCTCTGAACAGACACATGTTCTCTTGTCCTATTTGACGCTGGCATGCTGCCACAGTGGTAGGAAGTTTAGTAATACTTGAGCTGGATCGATTCAAGCCCATTATCTCTGCTGCCTGGGACTTGCTGGTGAAGGGGAAGAAAATATTCTCCCCAAACACATCAAAGCCCTGTGATAAGGACACACAGTTGTCTATTTATAGATGGACAGATGTCTTGCAAAGCTCCACTGCTGTCACTTGATTATGCAGTTTTTGAGCGTTTAGCAGTGTTTGTTTCTGAAGGTGGCCTGAGGTGTGTCCCCTCCAGGCACAGCCCCGAGCAGTACAGCTTCTTGATGGGCTTTGTCCTTCCTCCAGGTAGGGACCTGATGTTTAGATTGTAAGAATGAAGTGGCTGAGAGGTCTTTTCCTGGAGTTGGTGACTAAGGTAAGGCAAACCATCCCTTATCTTGTCCTTGCATCTGCATAGACTTACAGAGCCCTTGGAGCTTCAAAGCAGAACTGCCTTGGATGTTACATCAAAACAGTGTGGCTGTTGAGCTGGGGGTTCATGGCTTAAGCATGGGCATCTTCTATCTCCTGGGATACATTGTTCTGTCACAATAGTTATGGACTTGGGAATGGGAGAAGGGCAGAGGCTTCATTCTTGCTTAGCCTTGAGTGTTGTTGCTGTGCTGGTTTTCCCTTGGTTCTGACCCTAGAAAAAGGGAGAAGCTTCTCCTAGAATCCAGTGGGAACCTTTTGTTTCAGCTATGCCTACTGTCACTTACCTTCTTGCTATGAGCTGCTGTGAAGAGCCTGGCTCACTGTCCTCAACAGCTTTCCTGGCTGAATTTCCTCTAGTTAATTAACACTGGGACTTCTCTCGGGGCTCCCAAAACTAAGGGCAATGTCTTGATGTGGTTCAAGTGCTGCATGATGTGCTGGCTGTGCCTCTGCTCCCACAGCCCAGCTTGCTGCTGATCCCTTTGCTGCCTGGCAGCTGGCAGGACCCATGCTGGCACAGAGTGAGTGTTCCTATGTCCAAGCCCAGCACCAAACCACAGCAATGAGCTGGAGAATTTCACAATAAGTGCTTCTTTTTAGGCCTCAGTGCGTTGTGGCTCCAGGAGGGAAGTTGTCATCCATGGGCAGGTTTGGGGACCAAGACCTGACTTCTTTAATTTATTTAACACATTGTCTTGATCAGGTGCAGGATAGATGCGTGACGGATCCTGGCTGCGTGCCATTCCCAAGGCTGGGAGAAGGGAGATTTCTCTTCCCCAGCGTGTCCATAATGTGTTCGCCTGCACAGCTCCTGCGCAGCCCTCCGAGCACCGTTTGCTCTCCGCTCGGTCTTAGTCTGTCTCCAGGGTGCTGCTCAGCTCTGCTCATATATTCCTCTGATGAGTGGGCAAGACAGGAAGCAAATACCTTTGCTACAAAACCACATATGGGCTTTCAGCGGGTGATGACACTTCCCCAAGCTATCTGTCTAGTGAATGCACTTTCCCTCCTGCTTGCTTATATTCACAGGAGTGTTGCTTAGCTGCTCAGGTGAGCCATAGATGTCAAGAAGGATGTCAGTGTCAGGAGAAGGCTTTAATGCAGGACTTCCTGCTGCTCCATGTGGTGTCTGGTGGATGAGACCCCAGTGTGCCAAGAACCAGGGGAGGAGTGGGACACTCTGCTGGGTCTGTCACAGGAGCTGTGGTTGGGAGAGCGGCCGCAGTAGTGCTGGAGGTGGCATTTTACAGCTAGCCCAGGATGCTGATCTACAGTGCGACCAAGATGGTGATTCAGTAGATGAGGGGTCTGATGGAGACAAGCTGTGTATTCCAATTCAAAGAAATAACCATCAGCAAGAAGGGCTGAACTCCTCTAAAGCCATTTCAGAGGGTGTCAGGGATGCTGCGAGTCTCATGGCTCCTGGAGGGCCTTGGAGGTGGATGCCCGGTACTCTGCACGGTAAAGCTGGGAACCATGGGGCCACAAACGAGAGATGCATTTGCCTGGGGTGGGAGCTGCCCCGCTGAATCCTGGCTCTGAGCCATGGGGAACTGTTTTCAGCCTGGTGGAGGGCATACGTGTGTAAAGTAGGCACCTGCTGCACGAGATGGAAGGGAAAATTGCAGACCTACCTCCTTGTAGTCACCCTTAATGCCCAGGGACAGTGCTGGGAGGTGGGGATCTACTGGAGGAGCTGTTCAGCTGTGATAGAGATGGGCAGGATCCCACATCTAGGTAGGAAGAGGAGCGAGGGGCTCAGGTGCACACACCTGGATCCCTTCCATGGCCATGGGACTCCCAGGGTTGTGTGCTCAGCACCAGTGAGGCTGTTCAAAGAGGAGGTAGACAGCACTCCTTAGCAATGTTTAATGTATTATTCCCCCCTTTAAGATTACCCTTTTCAAGCCCTGCATAGCTCCAGGAAGCCTCCACTGAGGCCCTGTCTCCAGGGCAATTTACAGCACACACCAGTCCCTCAGCACTCATTATAGCCCCCAATGAGGACACCTCAGTGCTGCCCTTCAGTAAGATCACATATTACTGGCTCTTTTTTCTTCCTCTTGCCCCAAATCGTTGCACTTTACATCTAAAAGGAGGGGCATGCAGGTGGGGAGCAGCACAATTTATGGATCAGAGATTTATATGCTGCTGCGACGCTGTATTTTTTCCCCACAGTGACACTTTATTGCCACAAATTACCAAACAGGCAAGGTTATGCGAGTGACAGCAGGCAGAGCTGTAAAGGACAGGAACAAACAGCAGCAGGAAAAGTACCCAGAGGAGAGGGGGAGGTCTGGCAGAAATAAAAGAAGGCGGGACAAGCATCGGAAATCAGTTTGCCTTACAGTGGGATATGTGGGTGAAACCTGGGAATCAGTATGCCATGGTACATGGGCATGACTTGGGGTTGGGAGAGCAGCTGGTGGTCTGGGTTGGGATTCTGTAAATTCTGGGTTTTTAACTTCCTTTTTCTCTCCCTTCTCCCTAAATTGCCTGGTCCTTCTG